>JARHVA010001429.1:197500-732500 GCA_037957365.1 Torreya grandis | reverse complement strand
AAGGAATTTTTTTTGAAGAATAAAGCTAAAATTTGGCAAAAATATCTTTGTAGTAGTAGCAAATCTAGAGGTGCTTCAAGTGGGTTGGTGGTTTTCTAAGATCCAGTCATTTTGGAAGGAAAAGTCTTGCTTGATGTTGATTCTCATATTTTTATTATATTCAAATTTATTCATAGCAATCAGGAATGGGTTATTATTAATGTCTATGCACCTAATTCCAAGAATGACCAAATAAAAATTTTGGAGGATTTAATTAAGATTAGGAAACTCTTCATAGACAAGAGATGGATGGTGGTAGGTGACTTCAACACTCCTCTATCCCTAGGTGAAAATAAAGGGGTTTCATGTTCTCTCAACGATAGTATGTTATACCTTAGTGACTTTACAGTTGAAGTGGAGCTTTTAGATGTTAACCTAAAAGAAAACCCTTTCACCTAGTCGAATAGGAGATTGGAAGAAGATCTTATTGAAGTAAGGCTTGATAGGTTTTTATTATCTTTATAGTGGGATCTCCATTTGATCTTCTCTTTGTCTTCTCTTCCAAGGATCAGATTTGATCATAATCCCATGGTTTTATCCTATGAAAATATGTTCAAATTCAAAATCACCCCTTTCATATTATAAAAAATGTGGCTTAATAACTCATATTTGTTGGACTCTCTGAAGGAATGGTGGAAGTTTATAGTGCAAGGCTCTACCATGTTTATCATGGCCATGAAACTCAAGCATGTTAAGTTCAAACTCAAAATCTAGAATAAGGAAGTGTTTGGGAACATTTTCTCCAAAAAATGTACAATTAAGGAGGAAACAATTGCCTTCAACCTCACTCCCTCCTTGCAAGCCAAAAAAAAGTATTTACTAAGTTTATTCCATAATTTGGAAGCTAAAGAGGAGATTTGATGGCATCAAAGATCTAGGAAAATTTGGCTAAAGGAATGTGGTAAGAACACCAAGTACTTCCATCTCTCAGCTTCTAGAAATTGCTAGCATAAATTCATTTCATAAATCAAGGGGGAAGATGGGACTTGACATAAGGATGAAAAAGATATTATATTTTAGATTGTAAATTTATATAAAAATCTTCTAGATCATGACCCCTCAGGATGCTCAATTATAAGTTCAGGTGTTTAACCTTATCTAGGGAGTTATTTCCCAGGAAGACAATGCCTTCATCTTATCTCCCCCTTCAGATAAAGAAATTAGATCCATATTTTATCCCTATAAGGAAACAAGGCCCCCATCCTAGATGGATTCCCCCTATTTTTCTTTTAGATTTTTTGGTACATCATTCAAAATGAAGTTTGCTTAGTTGTTAATGAGTTATTTAAAGCATAAACTATCCTTTAGGAGTTCAAAAATACATTCCTATTTCTTATCCCAAAGAAGTAAGGGGCTAACCAACTAAAGGACTTTAGACCAATCAACCTATGCTCTACTTTCTACAAAATTTTCACTAAAGGTTTGACCACAATAATTAAAATCCCTCTTGATAAACTGATTGAGGAATAATAACGGGCTTTAATTTTTGGTGGATAAATCTCAGATGGGATTATTATTTCCCATGAAACTATTTACTCGGTGGCCAATTCTTCTCATCAAGTTACATTTCTCAAATTATATATGAATAAAGCTTATGATACAATTTCTTGGCACTTTTTGGATAGAATCCTTCAAGATTTTAGTCTTAACTAGGCTATCAAAAATTTAATTACTTCTTGAATATCTACCCCCATATTTTTTATAATCATCAATGGGGTTCCCAAAGATTTCTTCCTGATAAGCAAAGGGCTCGAGCAAGTTGATCCTCTCTCCCTATATTTATTCATTTTAATGGTTGAGACTCTAAGCATAATCGTTAACATTACAAGTTATTATAGGATTATTAAGGGAATCTTAGTTACATCAAACACTAATTCTATCACCCATCAATAATTTTTGGATGACACTTTGATGATGAGAGAAGCCTTGATCTTTGAAGCTAAATGCTTCAAGAAAATCTTAGAAATCTATGAGATAGTGTTGAGGCAAAGTGTTAATTTCCTCAAAAGTTCCTTATTCTTTATCAATACTATGGCTTCTCTGCAAGCGAAGATTTCTAAGATTATTAGGTGCATTATCAAAAATATTCCTTTGTCTTATCTCAACATTCCTCTTTTTAAGGGAAATATGAAAATAGATTTTTGAAATCCCCTCAATGATAGGATGCAGCAAAAATTGTCTAGATGGAAAGGGAATTTGTTGTCTCAAGCTAAAAAACTACAGTTACTTAAGAATTCACTACAAAGCATCCTTGTGTAATTCATGTCCCTATTTATCATCCCAAGAAAAGTGGTAAAACAAATTGAGCAAATTTAGAAGATTTTTTTGTGGAGGGGAATGGAAGATAGATTCAAATTCCCACTTATTTCTTGGAAAAAGCTTTCTTTCCCTTAGCTAAAGGTGGTTTGGGGATCATAAGGGTAAAACCTATGAACCAATCCCTCTTAGCTAAAAGGGTAGAGGTTGATCAAGGAAGACAATTTTTGGACTAGGAACATCAAGGCCTAATACCTGAATTCCAAGGAGGGTTCCTACTTTCTTACAAAAAAAGGTCCTAATAATGGCTCTACCTTTTATAAATCCTTGAGAGCTAGAAAGGGTAATCTCAAAATGGGATTAAAATTGAAAATAGGTAGAGGAAACAAATTTGATTTTTTGGGGGACCTCTATCTAAATTAAACTCCACTTAGATCCTTAAATCCCACAATGAGATTGAGTAAGTACTTTAAAATGTCCATTGGTCATTGGGTATTTGATTATTGGTAGGAGATCGATGGCATAAAAAGGTGGAACCTTATTCACAATAAAGATATGAGCCCTCGATAAACTATTTTTTTCAAGAGTTAAACATGACTCTTCAAAATACTCATATCAAAAATTTTCCAAAAGGTGATGAGCTTATTTAGAATATTTATCCTAGTGGGTTGTTTTCTATCAAATTTGGCTATCTTTCACTTTGGGATCAAGAAGAGATTGTGTAAAATTAGAATAGCATGTGGATCAAAAATCTCATCCCCAAGGTTAATATGTTCTTCTAGTTGGCAACTTAAAACAAATACTAACAATGGACAATCTGATGAAGAGGGGAATTCCCATCCCTAATAGGCATGTTTTATGAAGATACGAGGTTAAATCCATGGAACATATCTTTCTTACCTATTATTTTGCTTCTTCTTTTTTTAGTCCTTCAATCTATCCAATTACACCTAAGTTTTACCTGGGTCTATAAAGGATTTGATCTATCAATGGGAGGTACCTTTGGATTACATGCCTCTAAAATTTTGGTGTAATATTACTCTTCCTCACATCTTATGGGGAATCTGGATCTCAAAGAACTCAGTCATCTTCGATAATCAGATCCTTAGTCTTTCCTCAACCTTTAATAAAATCTTGGATTTTGTTAAAGATAATTAGCTAATTGTTGCTTCCACTTTTGATGATCCTCCCTCCCCCTAATTTTCTTAGATTTTCACTTGTTGAATCTTGAAATCCTTGTACATCCTCACAAGTAATGTGTAGATAGATCCAAGATCAAGTGGATTCACCCTCCTACCCAATGGTATAAACTAAATTTTAACAAAGAAACTAAAGGGAATATTAAACCTATAGGAGTGGGAGGTGTTATTTAGGACTCTAATATGAACCTAATGGTAGCTTACGTGGGACCTGTGGGGATTTGAACTAATCATATGGTAGAAGCGAAGGCTACTTTGTAGGAATTAATCACATGGTTAAGTTGGGTCTAGATAATCTTTAGGTGGAAAGAGACTCTTTGAATATCATCAAATGTCTAAATATATCCTCACAACCTCTTGGAACATCACTAATATCATCAAATATTCTAAAAATATGATTACCTTCTTCAAAAGGATATCTAGTAATCATATTTAAAGAGAAGGAAACACTAACACAAATAAAATGGATAATTTAGGGGTTCTTAATGGATCCCTCTCCCATTAGAAAGGTGATGTGGTATTCCCTATGGATGTCATTCTTTTTATAAATCTCGATAAATTACAATCTAACATGTGAAATTATGGGGCCCATCATTTTTGAACATCACCAAGGGAGGAGGAAAACTCATACATGTAAGGTAATCATGACTCACCCACATCTTAAGATTTTACACATTTTGATTTATTTTAATTTGAGCTCTAATTATTCAAGCGATATAGTCTTCAACATCTTTATAGATTTTATGGCTAGGGTCCAAGTCCATGAAAATTTCAGCATAAACAATCAACCGAGTATGGGAGGAAACTATGATCAATTCAAGCCAATTTTCTACATAGAAGTAAAGGAAGATGCATATGTTTAGAAAATGATGTTCAAAGGTGTGCTTAATGGCTACATGGAGCATTTGGTGGGACATGATGTGGCATTATTTAGAAACTTGTATCATGGATAGAATGATAGGGAGGTTTGTATGTAGGGTTTGAGGATTATGGTCATGGAAGAAGTTATTTTCAACATCACTAGCATGGACTATTCAGGGGTAAAGGATTTTAAGGACAAAAAGAGGAAAGAGGAATTGTTTAATATCTTCTACATCATGGAAAACAAGAATCCAAAATCATGTTATTAAAAAGGGTTCTTAAGGGTGGACCTTCATAGGAAATGGCTAGATGTGTGCCTACAAATTATAAGTTACATTACCTTGGAGGGGAAGCACATGATAATATTCTCCCATCATTTTCTACTCCTTAACAATTTCAAGGGCCACCCAATAAATATTCTATTTTTTTTCTATTAGAAGCATTTACTAATAATTTGAAATGCAATCCTTTAGTCGATATCATCCACCAGGGGCTCATCTTGATCTTAGTCAAAAGGGGGGAAACCCTTTGGACTAAGGTAGCTATAGAGGCTATCCACATTACAACTGAGTAGGAAGAGTCTAAAAGCGAGGATGAATTATTCTCAAAACTTTAATTTGAGTAGGAAGGGGGTCAAAATATCTTCGTCATGATGGAGAATCTTTAGGGAGACTTTCACCCTATTGAAAGTAAAAATGGGGCTCCTAAAGTTATTACTCCCATTGCTATTATGGGTTGGTCCTCTTTTAACTTTAAACTAAAGAATGAAATAGAACATTCCATCAATAAGCTATAAACAAAAGTGGCAATTCAAAAACTTTTGAGAATTGAGATTTTTGATGAGTTTGAGAATCTCAAAATTATTATGGTCTTTAGTGACTTCTCTCTAGTTAATGGCAACCTCTATTAGGACAAGGAAGATGAAGCAGTTGTTGAGCAAACCCCACACGGTGCTAAATCTAGCCACAATGGTGGAGGTGACAAAGATAAACTATATTCTAAATAGGGTAAGGAGGTTTTCAACTTGACTAGGTAAAAGAGGAAGAGGTCTTCCATGGAAGCTACCCATGATATAGGGAACCATAGTATAATTAGGGAAAGAAAAATAGAAAACATAGGGACCAAGTTGGTCCTTTATTTAGAGTCTGAGGAATCAAATTAGTTTCATCTAGTGCCTTATTTTTTCTCACTTTTTTCTAGTTTTTGGCATCTTTTAGCCAAAGTCAGTAGTTCTAGTTAGTTTTTTTTTATGGTTTTTGTACTGTTGTTATCTTCCTAAAAATATTTCGGTATCTTTTGTAAGGGAATGGGACCCTTTTCCTATCTTTAACCTATCTAATAAAAAAGAGGGTAGAATATACTCAAGATAGGTAATTGAATCACTATTAATATAATTAAAACCAATTAAACAACTTTATATAAGGATGCTCAATAGGTAGTCTGTTACAACTAAGGAGAAAGTGACATTAATCAAACTCACAACAAGAACAACTTAATAACTTATATCAAGAGTATGTCACTCTCAATTTCTAAAGAATAATAAATTAATAGATAAACACAACTTCCTATTTATTATCATTCTATCACAATCAAACAACCCTTTTAACTGAATCTTAAAACATTAGAATTCTATCCAAGTAATGCCTACATAACATATATAGAAGGATATCATCTAAATAGGTTACTAATGCAAACACAACTATTTTTCTAACTTAAGCTTCAACATTCATCTTTATAAGAAACCAAGAGCCTATAATTTAATTATTTACTTCCAATTCACCAAAATAAATATTAAAACTTTCAACATGTAATAAGGAGGAAATGATAGCCCCTTTGTTTGCTACCCAATACCCTTTTAACCTCAAAAATAACATCTAATTATAATGTTATTACCCATGTCATAGTAAGGAGATCTAAATTTTCATGGTATAAAATAATATATAATGTAACTTATATTTAAAATTTTAATGACATTATGTGACCTCAGAATACATGCTCAATATTATGTTCCAACATGAGTATTGTCAAAAAACATTGCACTACACAAAATGGATAATGATACAATTCATCAAGATCATCTAAACAAAATTAAATTTAATAAGTAAAAATGTTGTAACCATCCAAGTACAATCACTAGGAGTGGTGCATCTAGAGTACCATCATAAGAGTGCCACCAACATAAGAGAGAAATATCAACATAAATCCAACCCGTATGCATAGTCTAATGATCCCATCCATATGGTGGACCTAACCACCCTATCTATTAGCTAGATAGTTTATTCATATATAGATTAAGAAAGGAGGTTATGTGCACAAATAGAGATTTTAATCCATCAACTCATCTCATAAAAATAGACAATTAAGAAATAATAAATTCTAAGAAGTCCCAAACCTGAATGATCACCAACATATAGTCAATAAGAAAATAAAAACTTCCAATCAAGCACCAAAAGGGGCCACTACCATTAACACCAAGGATTTATATTTGAATTAGGGGAAACATGAGACCCAAAATCATAACATAACAATTCAAATTAGTCCAGTGGTTTTTTATTTAAAACTTATAGAAACTAATTGAATATAGATTTGGATCCATAAGTCCCAACATTGCAACCTAAAAACAACACCAGTGTTTAAGTTTAACCATAGGAACCTTTGAATTAGTTAATAAATGATTCACAAATGAATCCAAACAACTAAATTAAATCACATATAATTCCATTATTTCCAACATATAAATCTATTAGTAACAAATCCAAATAAAAAAATTAAGTAAACACACTCAGCTTAGTAAAACATGATCATAATGGTTTTCCAAATCCTAAAGGAATAATCCCATAGTTAATTTTAGATCCTCAAAAACATGATGATAATCACATAAAATGACTGCACATAGTCCAAAATTAAAGAATAACACATAAATATCAATTCATACTATTATAACTAACCATCATAGCCATGATAAAATCCAAATCTCTTACATAAATTCATAATAGAGAAGCAAAATCACAAAGTCATAAAAAAACCTAGTGGTAATAATGATACGACTAAGACAAATCATCTAAAAGCTTTACATATACTTGAATGGATAATAGATGAATTCACCCTTCTAGAGTTCAAATGAGAAAACATATGACCCTTCACATATCTAGGTATTAAGTCCTTTGCATTAGAGTTCAAATCTTAAGAAAGAAATTTAACATTGAAACCCTACTCTTATTTTTCATCAACAATAACCACTTTTCAATTGTAGGCTAAACCCATGAATTACAGGCACACATTTATGCCAAATAAACTCACAAGAGTCCAACATCTAATGTAATGAAATATTTAAAAAACAAGCAAAACCCCAAAAATGCAACAATATACAAGGAATATTCAACATTGCATCAATAATCACAAGCCAATATGGGAGTAAAATAGATTATATTCGATATTATGGAATTATAAGTTTATCATGAATTTTTGTGACTTCAAAATTAAATTGTAATGCCTTACAAAACCTTCATAAAGACTTGTATAGCTGAATAATATCTCATAAAATTGACTTACATTAAAATTGAAACCTCTTACTTATAGATTTTCAAGTGGCCATGGAGATAAGGAAATTTTTTACACAATGAGTGATATAATGCAAGGGATGTTTAGTCCTAAAGTTAAATATTGTAGGTTATCATGGAAATAGATGGCTTCTTCTTTTTTCTTCTAGCTTTTTTTCTTCTTGCTTTCCTCTAAGTAAAAAATGATCCCCCTCAAAATAAAACTCCCCCTCTTTTCCATTTATGATTGCACTCTTCCCATGACATGACTCATTTCTCCACATCACTTTCAACCATCCAAAATTTCTAGAGAGAGTATCAAAACCCTTAAAAATAGTGTGGCTCACCTAACCCATAGGTATCTCCCTCCAAGTCTTCCTCAAAAAGTGATGATGATTCTAAGTTTTTGGAAAATAAGCAAACCAATAGAATGATGTGCCATAATTCCAAGAGGAATAATTGAGTGGATGAATCTTTGATTCCTAAGCCATAATGGCCAAAAAATTAAACAAAATGTCAACCCCTACTTTGAAACATATGCAAAAGACACCACCATGATTCTAAAGACGCATCATGATGTTAAACAACTAATTCAAGGCCCTTCATGGGTTCCTAACGTATCATGACCAAACTTCAAACAAATCCTTAGTGTCAAGGTCTAAGTCAATGGTTTCATGGATAGGGGTCAATTAATCATGACTCCACAAGATCAAATCCAAGGTAAGTTTATATGGATGGTCCATGTCATCATGGCTTTGATAAAGCAAGGATAAATAACAAGAGACACACACCAAGGTCCAAGTAAGAAAACACAAATAAGTAAAATATTGACAAGTCAAAAGAAATTACAAAGAGAAATATGCAACCACCAAGGTCTAATCAAGAGTGGGCTAGAAACAGTCTAACACAATAATAAATACACTACATAGAAGGTGTGGAACAAAATATAAAATTATTTCACAAGATAAATGACAATAATAATAAGTCTCATACAAAACTGATAAGGATCACCATAAGACAAAACATAAAGCAAAACTAAAAAAGTGGTAATAAAGTCAAACTCTTAAGATGGAAAAATATTCATAATATATTGGTGGCTTAGAATCCTTGTTTTGACAATTTTACCTATCGAAGTCACATACAACTAAATATTAACCTCGTTGCTACTTTACTCTATCATCAAAGCAACCACCGGGCCTAGCTCATTATCTAGGATCCTATATTCACCAAAACAAGACATCAGTAGCATCTAAATGAGTATTTATAATCAAATAATAATATAATTATGAACTGAATAAAATATCTACATGATATAAATGAATCAAGTATAACATCTAAATCATTAATCATAACTACAATAGTAAATCAAAATCATAACTAATAACCATAAAACCAGAATCATAAATGAGGTTGAAGATAAATATTAGGGTAATAAATCCAAGAACCAACTAAAATAAAGCAATAATTACTATGATAATACATCAATCAATAACTAAAATTGTATCCCCAATGGGGTCATAATAGGGAGGTGAACTCAAGTACTCTTCTAGTTTCTTAAAGTGTAGGAATCCAGTCCTGTATGTTCCCAATAAGATTTTGGAAAAGGTTGAAGAGAATTAAAAAAAATATCTCATAGGGAAATTTGTTGGAGTGAGGCATGGCATTGAATCAGTCAACAATTGGACCAAGAATAAGTGAACTAGGGTTGGAGGGGTCAATTTTTTTGTTCTTTCTAACAAGTGTTTATTATTTTCATTTGGTTTTAGGAATGATTATATTAATATTCTCAATAAAGGCCCATGGTTGATGGGTAAAGAATTAAATTTAGTCTTGGAAGCTAAATTGGTCCTCCTCATAATTCAATTTGGATAGGATTTCTTTGTATATTAAACTCCAAGGTTTTCCTCTTACCTTTTGGGATGACTGGATTGTAAAAATCATAGTGGAACCATCAACTTTCTTGTGATTATCAAACCAATCACCCTTTCAAGTAAAAGGTTGGTCTCAACCTAGCTCTATGTTTTCATCTCAATAGATCAGTATCTTCCTAGATGTATTCATTTTAGGTCTACTCTAGGCTCTTAGAATCATAAAAATATGTTTGAAAGGGAAAAATAAACTTGTGTATATTTTAGGAAAATCGGTCATCTTAAGGACTCGTGCGTGGCGATCCAAGGAATCAACAAGAAATTAGCCTTAGGGTAGAGGATATGAGGTTATCCCCATCTCTTATAGGTATGATGGGGAGGTTTTAAACTTCCCCCTAATGAAATCCTTGAAAAAATCAAGATTCAAAAAGATGTTAAAGACATTCTAAGTAGGAACAATCTGTGGATCCTCTTGTAGTTGGTTGTTATCATTCTCAAATAAGGGATTCAACCTCCTCTTCTATATAGTGATGATGAAACCACATGAACATTCCACCTAAAACATAATTTGTGAGAAGTGGATTATTTTGGATTATATTTAAGTAAATAATGTCCAAGGGTGGCTCAATGTGCATGATCCTTCTCCAAGTTTAGCAAATGATTTTGACCAATTTGAGTCTCTAACTTATGGAAGGTTTTTTGTTTTATTCTTACTTGGTAAATGAATATGAAGGATTTGTATATGTAGGGATATCTATTAAATGATTCATTTAATTAATTACCATTTAAATTAGTAATATGTGAAAAAAAGTGTATAAAATTAAGCCAAGGTAGAAATATTGACAAAAAACATTAAAAAAATCAGCATCTTACAAATCTACACAAGGTACATTTGACATTATACATGTAGTTACCAAATCCACCCCAAGAGATACAAATGTATATAATGGGTGAAAGTAACTTATGATACATAGATAGGGCTCAAAATCTAAAATGGATGAATGATGAAGACATATAGATGGAAAATGTCTAGAGAGAGTACTGTGGGGTAGGAAATGACCTAAAAATTACCAAATATACATATCTGCACCAAGTGCATAAAAATGAGTAAAATATGTTCTATAATAATAACTTTTAATAAAATTATATGTCTACATAATTCCCTTAATTTCATGTGTGTATGCGAGTTAATGCATGCATATGTTAAAGTATAAAAATGATAAATCAAAGCACACACTTTGACTTACATAAGGAAGGAAGGATGAATCAAATGATGCTTGAGTTAGGATCCATCCACATGAATTTTTTGTATCTTATAGAGATGGACATAGATAAAAATAATATAAATTATAAGTAGTCAATGTCATATCAATGTGAAAATATTTTAAAATGTAAATTGAAATGGGAGCATAAGAATGACACAACTAGTGGTATTGAACACTGTTGTTAAAAAATCAAAAATTATTTTGATAATAATTTTATAAACAAATTGTATAAATATCTATCATTTCTATGAGATTTTTGATAATCCAATCCAATTCTTGATCAATCAAGTAAACAAATAGATTGTTTTGGGTGCTCTCATTTTTCTCACAATCTATTTGCTTAATGATTTTACCTAATACCAAAAATAATATATAAAAATATATGGATATATTCCCTTATTTTAAGGTGAAGGATTGGAAAAATTTAACTACAATCATTTATTTCAAAATAAATATTTAAAGGCATAATGTGTTATAAAATGTATATAGCCAAAGCATTGAAAATGCCTAAAAAATAATTTAAATCTCATGTAACCATCATATAATTATATAAATATCTAGAAAGGGTGACCATCATAAAATATCATCATGTAAGGCTCAATACAAAGGTAATTTTTCCATATAAATCCATTTATTAAAGACATTATCAAGTACAATTAGGAGAGTGTGCATCCCTATATGAGGATGAAATAGATGGGGGAATACTATGCTCCAATGAATGTTTTGTATGCATAATACATGTATCATTGTAATAATCCTAGGATATATATAATGATAAGGTGCACTAATGTATAATAAAGACAAGGAAAATTAGTATTCTCCAATGCAATAAGTGTGCCCCTAATAGGGATAGATAAAGCAATGAAGCATACACACCAGTAATGTGCCCTTATAGATGCATAGTAAGGACCATGGAAACATAGGTACCAAGTATAGTAATATCACAAATATTAATTTGCATTGGTAAAATCATTTCAATTAACATAGTATATTCATGATAAATATCATGGGAATAATCATACAATTTCATATAGTATATCGTATAAATCATATAGAAGTATGTAGATACATATAAGAAGTCATCATGTAAGGATGTATGACTTAGAAGACATGAAAACAAAATAATGACAACTAGATATCTTATATGGGCAAGGACACAATAGGATAACACACCAACATGCACAATCATACACATGCAAGTAATCAACTAAACATAGGCACACTCAAAAAATAAAAATGTAACAATCACAATGTAACCATGTAATGTAGATATCCATGTGACATGAAAGATGTATATATTATAAATATATGATATAATTAATGTAAAATGTATGAATATAATAAATATATGATAAAAATTATGTTGTATAGAGATACCCCTATGGTAGAGCCTTCCACTAATGTGATCATCTCCCCAAGGTGTGGTAAATAAAATAGCCACATAGCAAATGAAAGTCCATAGTCATATATAATCTATATATCCTAAATATCATCCACTAAAAAAGAAAACCTTGAGAAGTAGTTTGTACAACATGAATGAGAAAAACCTCTAACATGGGAATATAGGCATGATATGTATTGATCGATAAAACATTTTCTAATTTTTAATTTTCTAATGTTTTTATATTTTGCCTATTTATAGATGATTAATAAGAAGTTCAAGTGGCACACACAAGGAAAACAAGAAGATCTCAATAAACCAAAATAGAATCAACATGGAAAATCAAAGAAAACAATGCAAACATAAAATCTAATGAGAACTAAAAAATGAGAAGAAGAGGAATAATATTCTAATAAACTAAAAAGTTCCATAAAAACTCTATGTATGCTAGAAAATAAGGTGTCAATGTATATTCTATCATCATTGAGAAATATTTGTAAGTGTTTCAAATTGGGATACATAATCAAAGGTCAAGGGATGATGCAACATAAAATGCAATGAAAATCAAGTGGATAGAAGAATGTCAAGGTAAAATAGAAAGAAAGTGCCAAATTTTCAATTATAGAAGAATATAAAGATACAATCATATTTGAGGGAAGAAATCACATGAAATATACACCATATAGAATAAAGAAACTATGTATAGTAATAAACTATATCAAAATAATGACATATCAATGAAGCAAAATATGTGGGATAATAAGGCTAACTGATGATTTCATCTAAGATATGATCATCTAAAATATCAAAGTTAGATGTGCCACTTGAATTTTGAAAAAATAGTTAGAGATGTGTAATAGGTGCAATCATTGTCCTAAGGAGAGATATGTGGAGAGTGAGCTCAGGGAATTAATAAAACCTATAAAGAAGCATGCATAAAAATATATCATGATAAAATAAATACTTGGATATGATTCATGGTGATAGGTTGTAAATCAATATTGGGATGTGGATGGTTAATTAATGTAGTAATAAAATGTGAAAATTTATAATATAAATCTCAAAGAGCTCTTACAAGAGATGGTAATCATCAGAGACATAAATTTATTAAGAAAAATAATTGATGGTCATGAGATAATAGTAGGTATCACACAAGATTGAAGTATTTTATCCTCATGTGTCACACTAGATGAATAAATATGATTATATGTAAGATATGAATATGAAAAGGTGTGACATAAATGGTATATAATTCATAATCATGCACAAACTTTAGATAATAGTGTAGTTTAGAATGTATCACTCTCATTTAATAAATCCATGGGTGCCCAAGTAATAGATTATATGATATTGTATATAGAATGACATAAAATAAAACTAGAAAGGTCCTAAGACCAACTGTTAATGGTTGTTTAATAACACCATGTGGTGTGTGTTAAATATCATCATAAATGTGAAGTATTATATCCATGCTAAGTAAATCTCATTCAATATAGCCTTGACTAGATAAGAATAAAATAGTACAAATATTTTTAATAGAACCATTATCAATCATAATTCCACGTGTGCTCAAATGATGATGAAAAATAAATGCATGAATGTATAGAGGAAGATTATTTGATTTATAAATAGGTATATCATTGTCATGGAATGTAATGTAATGTGTTTTCCATAAATAATTTTAAACCATGCTAATGATGTTATAAACTCATGACAAAGTTGAATAGTCAAATGATGTATATATTTTCTTACATGAAAATTGTTTTTCTTCATGGTATCATGATTAAGCAATGTGTTGATAAATATTTTCAAGTGTTGATTAGGTATTGTGATATATTCATTCAATGTTAAATGATGGCCTTCAATGAAAATATTGTTTTCATCGATGAGATATTGAATCTTATGTCCTACTTTTAAGCATTGATTAGTTGAATGATGAAAAACTCAATGATAGTTACAATCTAGGTTTTCATTATACCATTTAGGAAATGTTCAAGTGATATCTAATTTATATGGCCTAGGACAAGTAATAAAATTACAATCAAGGAAGTATTTAATCACTTTGTGAGATGGGTTTAATAATATTATAAATTTTAGAATGTTCCTAAAGGTAGGAAAGATGAGCCCATTATTAGTTTGTGATACTATGTTGATATTTTTGGCTTCATTATTATTTTGAAAATTAAGTGCATCATTAGTTTTAGGTTTTAATGTCATTTTTATCTAACATTCAAAGGTAGTAGACAAATATGTTTACTTTAACATGTATTTGGCATACATAAGTTTAATTTTAATGTTGCATAGTGCATGGAAAATATTGTCAAAATATTCATACATGTTAAAAACAAATTTTCCCTAAGTGGAGAGATCAAAATATTTATGGTAAAATAGCACTAGGTTACAAAAAAAGGTACACATTTTTTTTAAATCATAATTTAATTTAAAAACCAACTCATTAATTATCATCATGTTTTTTTGTTTGAAAGCTAAATACATCTAGAATAGTAAGTGCAGAAAATACAACTAACCCACGAGTTAAGTTATGGTCTATTTATCTTTTAAACGTCATAAAATAATACAGAGGATATGATTCATCTCATAACACATAAGCAGAGTATATGGTACAATAATAAACTAAAATTATTTATTATTTTAGTTAATCATATATATACAACCTCTATTGTTTTCAACATTTAGAATATTCTACAAGTGTATAACCCCTACTATTTTTTAATACTACTGAATGTACAAATATTAAATTTTATCACTACATATCATAATAACACATGATTGGAAGTACAATAGTAAAATTAAACCTCATAGGACAACTCAAAAATCAATATATTATCCATGTGTATGTCTCCATAATGGTGGATTAGCTTAATAGAGGGAGAGCATCATTGGGGTGATTTTCTTTCAACCACATACTGTATGTCTCCCATACACCTCCCCACTAGGGGTATCCCTTCCCTTCAAGGAGGGGAAGATAAAAGCAATGCATATATCAATAATTCAACTAGAACACATATGAAGTACAATCACTAATACATGCAATAGGCACACAAACCATAGAAAAAATTCCTCTATCTAATATGACATCATGCATACACATGTAAACTAGAAATTATAGTGGAATGACAATGTTTCAGATATAATATTAATTTGGCCAAATTTTTCATTATATAATTTAGACCACTCATGGATCGAGTCAATTCAACACACACACACACACACACACACATATATGCTTTGCTAATAGATCTCAATCTATCTTGAGGTACCAAATGATAGGTATATGCATTTTCATATAGCCATCATCTATTATCTCATGAACCTATTTTCAAGACACAATTACTACATATTTGAAGCATATAACCACTTAAATTTTTCAAGATAGATCTTTAATTGATCTATGAAATAAAAGGTAAAAAATCTATCTTTAATAGAAAATCACATTAATTTTTCCATGATACAACTATTTATAACTCATCCAAGATTTATAATTTATATCATTAATCTCCATTTACAAATGAGGTAAAATGCCTATGTTTAATAATTTCAAGTAACTAAATACATTGCTCTCTATTTATGTAAATTATTACATTTTTAATTCCTTAACACATAAATTTGTTAATATTTTAAATAGGATTCTAACTTGATCATGTACATATAACTAAGGATTACTTACTAGATTAAGTCGAGCCATCTAAACCTCTTTTTTACCAACTGAGCAACTTTAAACCTTTATTGTCTATTTCAACAATTCCTATCAGGGTAATTTTTATAATTATATTACTATAATTTCATATCTCATATTCATGCATAATGTATCTATATTTTGTTATACTACTTCATTACTTGGAGATAGATTTACTAAACACTAATTTTTTCAAGATAATATATATATGAACATAAGTGGGTACATGTTAATGTATTTAAACATCTTTTTAGATTTCATAATAATATATTTCGTTTGAAACCAAATTACCATTGAACAAGATACAAATTTATCTATCATGCCAATTTTGTATAAGGTTATTTATAGGTTTAATTTTATACCTTTAGCTAGGCAAGTATCTATTTAACAATTAAAACTCAAAATCTCAGCTGGGTAACAATAAGATACACTCTTATCATGAATAAAAGGTTATTCCTACCTATTTCATATAAGCTATAATAAGGGTTGTCTTTCATTTAATGTTAATACATCCATGTAAGTATATATATGTGTGTATAATGAAATATAGATGCATCTACAATTCCTATATGTTTTAAATCTCAATCAAATATCAAAGTGACACATTCATATCTCCTGTATACATATATATATATATATGTACACACACAAACACATAAACTTATTTGTTTTTATCATCAAAAACTTAACTCAGTCCACCCACAACTCATATATATGACTATATTATAGATTTTTGGCACAACTACAAATTATATATGTTTATGAGAATATAAATTCATCTAAACACATACTCATCCTTTAATTCCCACTTTTCATATACATAATCATGCACATAAATGTATAATCCCATTCCAATATACATCAAAAACTTGTGTATGAAGGTAGGACTGTAAACTAGATGCCAATTTTCTCAAATTATAACCCACATTTTCATATACTAGAACATGTAATCGATAATCTATAGCTTTAAAAACAATCTTTAAACTGACATATTTATGCTTAGGTGTTACTTTTTCCATGATTTTGCATCATTAAATATTCTGTCTAAGTTTAAACCCATTTCAAAAATGAAATGTATCTTCCATACAGAAAATACGTCAAGAGGCATTTAATCCTTAATAATGGATATATCATCACTTTTACAAGCTCATGGATGGAAATGAGTTCCATCTTAGGTATGTAAAGGTGAGGTCCTAATTTTATAAGGCATTGTAAATAAATACATTTAAATGGATTTAGCATTCTCCCAGGTAAGAAAAGCATTTATTTTTTAATTTTAAATGGAACTTAGTCTATATGGAAATATAAATAAAACCTAAATAATTTCTTGTTTTAAAATTAAAAAATCTACTTTTATGGTTACTTCAATAGCTATCATTTTAATGTAGATGTTGGTAGCCTTTTTTAATGCTCCTATTCCTTCTTCTACATTTTTCCATGCTTCTATTTTCCTTCTTATCTTATTTCACTTTCTTATCCAAATTGTGCATGTCCTATAGTTTCTTTCTAAAGCCTAAAATTTCTCCATCAAAGACTCAAATTCATAAATGCATGATTAGTCATTATGTCATTAGATTAATATTACATAACCTATTTTTTCATGGCACCTACATGCCAAACCCTATCACTCAGGTTTTTCCCCTAAATGGCAAGGCTAACTCGTGATGATAGCAAAAGAAACCTAATTTTATTTTTAATTATTTCAATAAAGACCTAATTTATTTTTGGATAAAATGGATGAATGGTAGTAAATCCACTAGAACCTTTTGTATTAAAAAAATGATTTTTCAAAGTTTTTAAAAACTCATCACAAAATAAAAGCTTGGGTGTATTTTGCTCTATATCTTCTAGGCCACCAAAAAGGGGTAGGAATTGAGTCCAAGAATCTTTACATATTTGAATACAAAGACATGTTTTGATAAAAACCTAGTACGCTCTAGGTTTTTAATACATAAAAATAGGTCTAACACAATTTATAACTCAACAAACCAAAGTTTAGTACATACGATGGTTTCATAAAGATTCATATAGCCAATGTATATTAGTAAAATTAATGAATTATGTTAACAAGAACATTCCTTAAAAATTGGTTATTCTATAGTAAGGTAATTAATTGACCCATGGTAAATGAAAGGCATGCAATATCAACCATAGTTATAAATAATAAAAATAAACATATAACACATCCACAAAATACCATCAATATTTTATTCATTTAGTAGGCCATAGTGTGAGTGTGTGCGGATTTGGTTTCAATATTTTTATCACCAATGTTGATATCTACATCCTTACCGCATATGATACTCTCCCACTATTGCATTTTATGAGGGTGGGATAGTCCTGAAAGCACCTCAATCAAATAAAAAGGTAATTAGTTTGAGCTTGCAACAAGATTGATAAATACTCAGAATACATGTACATAAATGAAATGCTATAAGACAAATAAAATATGTAAATGAAATCATATCCACATAAGATTGAAATACACAAAAATATAATATATGTATATATATGCATATGAAAATATCCTTTAATCATAATTAACAATAAAATAAAATAGTATAGCTATCAAATTATACAACATAAATGTTCAGATGTATCATCAAAGTCAAAAAATACTAATAATTAGTTTTACTTCTTTTTTTAATGCTAATGTAGTCTTTGAAGATTAGGATGAGATGTATCATACTCCCCATAAAATAGGTCATTGTTATGATGACTTTTATTTCAAACAAAAGTTTTGAAATTAAATAGTAATTGTATACACATAATATTTTCAAAGTTTATCAATTATTGATGCTTTCTCTCTTGCAAGAACCTATTAAGTCTTAATATCTATCAGTGCATGCCTAAAGGGGTGCACTGAGAGAAGGGTGGGTAGACCATTGGTACTTCACACAATTTTTTTCCCTATACTACCACCTATTATCTATACAACCATCTCCTAAAAACATTACCCTAAGCTTTGCCTCCTCTTTTACACTCCCCTCTAGTCATTTTCTACCTTCGTTAGCCCTTCCCTACCCTAAACTCCTTTTTGATGGGTTACAATACATTTTTTGGTCCATAAACTCTATACTCTAATTAACAAAACTCATTTAGGGTCTAGGTCATCCCTTGGCCAACCTAGAATAAGACCTAATTTATTTTTATTAATAATTATACAAAGTTGATTGGGCTGACCCTATTGGTTAAAATTTTAAAAATGTTTAGGATTAGATTAAACTATATATACACATTAATTTATCCATTTATTAATATATAATAGAAGAAGAGAAGAAGAGATATATATTGTGCGTTTGTTTATTGACCATTCTACTTGAGGAACATAGATTAGGGTTTCATACTTTCTTTAGAGATACAAACCTTGTCTTATGGATAAGTCTTTTGGATGCATAGATAGGTTGTGTAACCTAGATCTAATTTTTCCTTATCATCCTTACATACCACAAAAATCTCTTGTAAAACACCTTGGCCAAGGGAGAAATTGAGTCTCGACAGGTTTGTCTTCAAAGGTAAGTATTCTTAACTTTGTTCCTCCTTTGTAAGAGTAGATAGATTTACATTTGTACTTCTCTCCCATGAATTAGGATTTTGTATACATCAATGTCAGTATATATCTTATATTCATGTTTAATTTTCATGTTTATTACCCCCACTTTGTGCCACAAGCTTTAGTGAGCACTAGATTAAAACTTATTTTACTTGTCATTTACTTTTGTGAATATGAAATCATATGATCTAGTTAATGTTATTGCATAGTTTTTCTTGACTAGAGGCTTTGGAACCCTCTATAGTGATATTATCATGGTAAGAGATCATGTTAGCATAACACATTCCTCATGTTGATGCCGTCAAGTGTATCATAGGGTGGTCTAGAGTATCTAAGAGACACTACTCATTTTTGAATTCAGAGAATTCAATGCATGAGTTGAGGTTATGATATTCAAGATATATATGGTGTAATAATGGTAGAACAAGTGAACTATTTCACAATATTTATAAATTTTGGTTGTTAGGAGCAACAGTGGCTTACTAGTTAACATTTAAAAATGAGAATAATTTGGGATAAATGAATTGAATTATTCTTAAAGAACTAAATCTAAAGACTAAAATAAAGTGAATACATACAATGAGAACTAATCTAAAGTGAATGGATCAAATAAAAAGTAAAAGGAAGGGTAGGGAAGAGAAAGAACATATTCATGTTGATGATCTTTAAAATAGATATTATGACAAAGTTTAAATATCATCTTGATATGTACTTAAAACCAATGTACAGAATGAAATAACATAAGCTCAAGTCTTACTACACATCAAGCAAGCATCTAAGGAAATGAAAGAATGCAAATAAGAACTTGATTTACTTTGAAGATTTACTCCTATAGGTAAATAACATAAGCGCATCCACAAGAAGAGCATAGAAAACAAAATAAACCTAATAAATTTTAGTCAACCTAGAATTAGCACAAGTCAATAACTCTACATTTGGAAATTACACATTAGGAATCAATAAGAACCATTCAAATCTGAATTGAAACCAAATATTTGAGAGAGAAGCCATGATAATAATTTACACAAACAAAGGAGACAAACTTTTTAGAATTCCCTATTTGCATTAATTGCTCCAAAATTAACATAAGTATTCTTTCTCAAAACTCCCTCATCTTTACAATGGATAATACCTCTTTATATGGAAAATTTATGAGGTATGTCGATCAATGATGTCAAATTACAATAGTACAAGTGTCAAGGACAATTGTCCCTTATATATATTTCTAGAATACTCTAGACACTTTTTAATAGATTGACCCATAGATAATGCGATTTATAAATCACACTTACCTTTGTAAAAGAATATTCTTTTTTCAAAATATTATACAAGTTAAGCTATAAAAGGAATATTCCTAAATCAACTAGCTTGTCCTTGAGATTCATTTGATGTTGAAGTACCCTACTACTGCTACTGCAAGATCTTCATTACCTTGGCATGTTACTCATCTATTAACTTCAAATTGACAATAGGTTCTGTGAAGAGTCCATCCTCTTTATCTTCTAGGTCTCTAAAATATTTTTCATCCTTTTCCATGGCTTTATTAACACTTCTTACATCTCTAATCCTTTCTTTAGCATTTAGGATCATGTCCAAGATCCTACTGTTGTCAGTCCCAATCCTTCCTTGGCCCTAGGTTCTTACTTCTTGCATAACTTAAGCAGCTCTAAACTTGAATTATTTATCAGTGATTAGTCCTATGTGGATGAGAGTAGTGGGATCTGTAATCATGCTCCTAAGTATCTATTCCATCCTATTTATCAACTTCTTGCCATCTTCATGAAGTTCCTATAAGTTCTTGGACCATTTGCTCATATCCTTGATCTTATACACCAGTATTTCCATGGTCATATTTAGGTGAGCCAAGATAATTATTTTAAAGCCAAGAATTTGATCCTTTGTTAGGATATTGATCAAATCCTTTACTTTACTACTTGAGTTTTGCCATTGGTGAACTAGATTCTTAGATACAATGCTCTATTGGCTCATCACATTATGTTTGGATTTCATTGATTTCAAAGAGTTGAACATATCAAACAAAGATGATTCAAACATATCTATCATAGCTTCTAGGACTGACAAGACAACCTACTTTTCCAAATTCTCCTTCTATTACTGCATGCCTTTGAGGGCATCTTATAATTTTTTTGACTATACTTGGGCCAATTCAAGTGCATTCTCCTCAAATATGGGATTCTCACCAAGATTTTCTCCTACCATTGGATTCAAAGCTGTCAATGGTTATATTTTCTAGAAATTGATATCCTTTTCACCAACCATGACCTTTTTCTCTATTACTCTCTGCAAGCTAGTAGTCTTGGGATCAAACTTGACTCCCACTGATGATTGAGTCACTTAAGGAGCTAGGATCTCCACTTATGCTCCACTTATCTATCCTAGGGTAGCCAACCTTCTTTCATATTCCTTTTATAGAGCCACAATCCATGGCTTGATCTTATCATACATAGGGATGTTGATGGCTTGCATCATAGCCCAAGGGTGATGTCTAGAAGGGGTTTGTGAAATCTAGGTCCATGAACAAACCACTCTAGAATGGTTGGACCATATATCAATTTTTCCTCACTAAATAAATTGACTTCACTCAAAGGAGGAGTGAATGTCACCTTGGGTTTCTTTATCTTTAATAGAACAATGGCCAACTCAGCCTTTCTCTTAGGGGTATCCATAGGAATGAAGTCCAATAATACCTTCTCCTTTTCATCCTTAGTTTCCTCCATTTCTTCATCATCTAATTCATAAGCTAGTGATAAAATTTTGAGTGCATCCTCTATAGTCTCATTAGGGTCCAATGTTATCATGTGTACTTGATCTAGGTGGATCTCTCCATTTTTGAAAAAAATAAAAGTTCCATATTTTGATAAAAATGACTACACAACATAGAGCTCATCAAGAGCTTTTTGATGCTTTTCACGGTTTGCAAAATGTACACCGTATGCAAAAGTTATAGGCCGTTGAAGTTTTGGTTCGACAGGTAAAAATTTGGTGTCATAAAATGACGTGGCATAATTGTGGAATGCCAAGTGGACCAATCTCCATTTGACACGTGGCAAATAATTAGGGGGAAAATTTTTGGTTAGGTGTTATTTATCACATGTTATTTAAAATTTTCAAGCATGCCACGCCACCTTGCCATGTCTATCACGCCACCCAAGGAAAATTTCAAAGTCTAAGGTGCCTAAAATGGAGGGAAGACAAGTTCAAAATTAGTCAAGGTGCCTAGAAAGGTGGGCGGCCAATTTTGAACCCCTAACCTTGTGGCAAAAAGTAAGGAGACTTAGCCACTATGCCACAAGCTTGCAACTAATTATATAAGCACAAATCTATATTTGTTTTAAACAGTTACTGGATTGTGTTTTTTATTTTAAAGGCTGAGACCTTATAAAAGCTTTGGGAAAGCTTATATAATGGATTTTTATCTATTTTTTGGCCATGATACTCAGTCTTAACACTCTTTTTATCCAATTTGTATATTAGAAGTGTATTTTTAAGCCAATAGAGGAGATTTTTAGGACTTTTGGAGCAACTTTACAGGTGTGAAGACTCACAGAATTCAAAGGTGTTGGGCTTGATAATCAATCACGGTGAAGGTGAATTTTTGTATTGAGAGATCAACTTGCAGAAAAGTTGTTTTTTATTTCCAGGTTGTTGAAATGCCCTTAATGGAAATGGTCCACTCCTTTAGAGAACCCAGAGATGTAGGCATCATTTGTTGAGCCGAACTCTGTTATCACGTTTCGTGTTTCTTGGTAATTTGTCATTTTGATGCATGATTTTTATTCTAGTTTGTTGATTTGGTTTAATTAGTAAATGAACTCATGCAAGTAATTTTCATTATGACAATTATGTTGGGTAAGGAAGGTGGAGATAAATCCAAGAACAAACACACTTGTTCTAATTCCACCTGTTAGGATCTTGCTCCTCAGAAAGAGCACAGTATGATTACCAAATATAAGCAATTGAATATGCGGAAATAACAAGAAACACAAGTAACTAGAATTCACCAATAGCACAGAATATGAGAGACAATACACTATCTTGTATTAACACTATACAGAAAAGAATACAACAAAGAGCCGCCACACTCTTTCACCTTACAGAGGATCGCCACACCTCAAGTGTATAGTAATTCTTCTCACACACACTCTCCTACACAAAAAAACGGTCCCAACAACCAACTCACACACAGAATTGGTGTTCACCTCACCAACCAGTCAATAATAACCCTGCCGGTACATCAAGCACTCTATAGCACTTCAAGCTGATCTCTCATGAACCTGCAACCTGCAATTCAAAGACCAAACTTACATGTAGATCCCCAATGAGCTTGCAGCAACCTGCAACTCACAGATCTTACAACTAGAAGGAACTCTTCCTTTCTATCTCATGCCTTAACAATACATGCCAATGGGTCTATAAATAGATCCCTAACTCAAACAATAACTTAGACTCTTAATTTAGACAATTGTCCTCGCAGCCCAAGACTCTAACTGGTCTCAACATGCAAACTCTTCATTCACTTAACTAACTGTCCATGAAACGAGCAGTTCTAGAACACACAGGTGACCGACGTCGGTCCCTGCTTGTCTGGTTCTGCCGACGTCGGCTGACTTCCTGTCATCGCCGA
Source organism: Torreya grandis (assembly GCA_037957365.1). Taxonomy (NCBI): domain Eukaryota; kingdom Viridiplantae; phylum Streptophyta; class Pinopsida; order Cupressales; family Taxaceae; genus Torreya; species Torreya grandis. Next base: position 708,197 of record JARHVA010001429.1, on the reverse strand, counting down.
TGGCCTTCTGCACTGGTCTCTGTCGACGTCGGTCCTACTGTCGATGCCGGTTCTCCTAAATCTCAGCAACCATTATTCCACAGTTTGCAAAGGGTTGAAGCTTTTAGCTCCACAACCTAACAATCTCCCACTTGGAGATAAATAGCTGCAACCTATACCTATACCTGTACATCATCTAGTTTGTTCCCTTGGCTATGTATCCATCTTCAAAATCACCCTTGAAGACCAACCACCACAAAATCCATGGTGCAAAACCTGTTATCCAAATCACCTGCCACATCCACATCTACAACCATGTAGAAAATCACCTGAACCTGCATAGCATGTGCACCTGCTACTAGTCCCTGTAAGAATCCACTGAACTGCCCTCCAATGGTTCTCTCCCAGATTGGCTCCAACTTGTGATAACTCCCACTGCTTGGGAAAACTCAGGTTTAGTACATACCATGCACTCAACCTCATTATGTGAATCAAGACACCTGTTCATAGAACTATCCAACCATCGGCGTGCTAACCGGTTTCACACAATCATCTTGAAACAAAGTCAACACATGACCTTCCATGTCTCTAAAACACACTCATGCCAAAGAATCTTGTTGCTCCCAGATTCTCCATGGCAAACACCTGAACTAGCTTTACCTTTAGTTCAGCAATACCTGTATATGTAACCCTGCAACAAGCACATCATACAAAAAATAGGATAGTGTAGCTAATACTATCCAACCTGGTAAAGAGAAACACAATGAACAAACCTCCATTGCCCTGCAGCTCACACAAGATCAAATACCCTGATCTTCCATCTCACGTATCCATTTCCGCTCTTCTTTATCCTTAACATCCATTTGTCTCTCAGTGCTTACTTCTAGCTAGCAACACTACCAAAAACACCTGTTTGGTTCTCCTCCAAGGAATCACATCCTCATCCATGCCAAGCTCCCACTGTTTCTTGGATCTACCTGTTCTGCTTCTTCAACAACTTCCTGGTCCTATGCCATAAGTGAGCAACAAGTAGTGTAAAGAAGGGAAATGATGAATTTAAGAACTTACTTACACCTTCAGTCCTCCATATGGGCGCTTGAGACTCCATGACAGCTTGCTATCCACCCAAAATTCATCTCAGTGACCGATGCTGGTCACATCTCAGTCTACAGCCGACCAATGTCGGTTCCCTGCGACTGCCTCCCTGCCGACGTCGGTTTCCCTTGGCTGACGCCGGTCTCTGTCTGCCCTGAGTCACCGACGTCGGGCTGCACATAGCCGACATCGGTCCCTCTCTAGACACCGATGCCAGTTTTCCTGTCGACGTCGGTCTCTGTGTTTTTCTTGTGAGACCTGACTTTTTCCCGCGAGCTCCTTTTGGATCAAACCCTTGTCCAAAACACCCTTGCTCTGCTCAGAATTCCTCTACATCTTGTGCTGAACTCTGTCCGTCACTTTCTCCTTGAAAACCAAGGCTTTCCTATTCTTGTCACTAACATCGGATTCCTCAAGAAACCTCACCTTCTTCTTCTGCATACAGAAACCATGATCCATGCCTTCCAAATCTGAAAGCATACTCTTTGACTCAAGAACCAGCATCTCCTTCTTATCTATGTGACCAAGCCTATTAAGCCACATCTCTGAATCTACAGCTAAAGTAGATAACCCAGAAAGAGAATCAGTAAAACAAGTAGATAGATAAAGCGTACCTACTTTCTTACCTCTAGCTACAACAAGTGTACCCTTGGTAACCTTCCAAGAGTCCGCTGTGAGAGTTACTGTGCAACCCTCTTCACCCAAACTTCTAACAAAAATCAGATTCCACTTCAGAACTGGGACGTGCATGACCTCCTTTAACACCCATGTGTTACCTGTCTGTAGTTTTAGCTTCACTTTGCCTTTGCCAATAATCTGACAAGGCTTACCATCCCCTACACAAATTTCTCCAAAATCTCCCTGGACATACTAATGAAAAAATTCTCTATGTGGGGATGCATGAAAAGAGGCACCAGAATCTAATACCCAAGATTCTACTTTATCCAAAGAACATACCAGAGCATCCTGTGCAATGTAACCTGCAACATCTACTTCTTCTCCATGTTCTTCATGCTGATCTGTACCCGATCTACAATCTCTCTTTAAGTGCCCTTGCTTTCCACATTTCCAGCAGGTTATTCTGCCATACCTGGACTTGGATCTCTTGCCCATCTTCGACCTTGATCTCCCACGCTCTATCTTCTCTCTTGGCCTTCCTCTTCCTTCAACACTCAAAGCATCTCCAGATGATTCACCTGTGCTTTTCCTGCGTATCTCTTCATTCAAGATCACACTCACAACATCATCCACTTTTAAGACTTTTGAAGGAGACACAGTATTAGAAACTGCCATTACCAAACCTTCCCAACTTTCAGGTAATGAACACAAGATTTAGAGAGCTCTAATTTCATCATCAAATACAATATTGACGGAACTTAACTGGTTTACCAAACCATGAAAATCACTAAGATGGCTATGAACAGATCCACCTTTCAACATTTGCAAATTAAATAAACACTTCATAAGAAATACCTTATTAGAAGCCGAGGGTTTTTCATACAAATTTGCCAAAGATTTCATCAACTCCACCGTTGTCTTACACTGTGATAAGCTGGAAATCACAGATGATTCAAGACTCAATCTAACAAATCCTAGAGCCTTCCGATCAAGAACCTCCCATTCTTCATCTTTCATATCCAAGGGTTTGCTAGCAACCACACCCAACGGTAAGTACAAATCTTTCTGATACAGATAGTCCTGAATCTGCATCCTCCATAATTGGTAGTTCTTGCCATTAAACTTTTCCATTCGTAGTTGATTATTTTCTGCCATTGCTCAGCTCCCACTCAAATAGAAACCCTGTGAGTAACCTGTAATCAAAACACACTACCCAGATCTACACCAATCTGTTAGTATCCCAACCTAAAGCTCTGATACCACTTGTTGGGTAAGGAAGGTGGAGATAAATCCAAGAACAAACACACTTGTTCTAATTCCACCTGTTAGGATCTTGCTCCTCAAAAAGAGCACAGTATGATTACCAAATATAAGCAATTGAATATGCGAAAATAACCAGAAACACAAGTAACTAGAATTCACCAATAGCACAGAATATGAGAGACAATACACTATCTTGTATTAACACTATACAGAAAAGAATACAACAAAGAGCCGCCACACTCTTTCACCTTACAGAAGATCGCCACACCTCAAGTGTACAGTAATTCTTCTCACACACACTCTCCTACACAAAAAAATAGTCCCAACAACCAACTCACACACAGAATTGGTGTTCACCTCACCAACCAGTCAGTAATAACCCTGCCGGTACATCAAGCACTCTATAGCACTTCAAGCTGATCTCTCATGAACCTGCAACTTGCAATTCAAAGACCAAACTTACATGTAGATCCCCAATGAGCTTGCAACAACCTGCAACTCACAGATCTTACAACTAGAAGGAACTCTTCCTTTCTATCTCATGCCTTAACAATACATGCCAATGGGTCTATAAATAGATCCCTAACTCAAACAATAACTTAGAATCTTAATTTAGACAATTGTCCTCGCAGCCCAAGACTCTAACTGGTCTCAACATGCAAACTCTTCATTCACTTAACTAACTATCTGTGAAACGAGCAGTTCTGGAACACACAGGCGACCGACATCGGTCCCTGCTTGTCTGGTTCTTCCAACGTTGGCCGACTTCCTGCCGTCGCCGGTGGCCTTCTGCACTGGTCTCTGCCGACGTCGGTCCTGCTGCCGATTCTGGTTCTCCTGGATCTCAGCAACCATTGTTCCATAGTTTGCAAAGGGTTGAAGCTTTTAGCTCCACAACCTAACAAATTATAACACAATGTTATTAAAAAAATGGTTCAATAATCGAGAATGATTTATGCCAAAACATTTTGCAAGTTCTTTTGAGTTTTTCGAGAATTTGTATCAGTTTTGAGAAATCAGTATTCGTATTTTGAGCTTCACTTTGAATTGAATCAGTGGAGTTTACGGATCAAGTTGGTATCAGAGTAGTTGATCAATAGGATTTAACAATTGGTTGTTGTTTTTACTTCTATTTCGGCATTTGTTTCAATTTTTGTGATTCGACAAGTGCAATGGGGAAGTTATCAAATAGAGCCAAGCTTGATGAGCTTGAAGCATATAACCAACAAATCCAAGAAGAGAATGCTTTCCTGAGAGCAAGATTGAACTCCTTGGATGAAGAGATTGCCCATTTGAAAATGGAGTTACGAGCCAAGGATGAGCTTGTAGAAAAACTACAGAATAGTGGACAAGTGAAGGATTTACCTTCCACTATAGATGCAGGCACTATGACAGATGAAAACATTGTAAGTGCATGTAAGTCATCAATTGATTTTCCTTCCCATGAAAAATCTAGTAACAATGATTTTGGTAAATTTGAATAATATACAAAAGGAATATGTTCAAAATTACTTGTTAAAATGGGATTTAATGGAAAAGGCCTAGGAAAAGATGGCCAAGGTGATACTAACCCCATTCAGGTAGAGAATAAGCCTAATCGTGCAGGGTTAAGATACAGATCTGGTATTTAGAATGAAACAAGTGAATGCTCTGAGAAAGCAGAAGCAAGATGTGTTATGGAGAATTATAAATCCTCTTAGATGGAAGGTAAAACACATTCTTTTTGCCACACTTGCAATCATGTTGATTCTAGTTCTACCAGACAACATAAATATTCCAATGTTCCTTTTGATTATGGTACACAAAATTTTTGGCATGCTTATCCATGCAATTTTTGTGGATTGTCTAATCATTGTGTAGCCAAATGTTGGAAACGTAAATCTTTGTTAGGAAATATTTTGAAAGACTATTCTCCTAGACAGAGTTTTGAGAGTAGCAATACGAATATGTTTTCCAATAGAGTGGACAAAAGGTTTTGTACTCATTGTAACAGAAGTGGACATCGGGTTGAAAAATGTTGGAGACTTCAACCATCACACCATCCTATAAATGGTAAAATTAAGATGGTCTATAAACCTATCAATAAGGTAATTAATGAAGTTAAATCAACCCATACCAATGTTACTAAATCCACTAAAGAAATCTTACCAACTAATCAGGAAAATTTGATTAAGAGGGTTGGTAAACAAATTTTGACATTCATGTTGTCATGATTAGTGGATTGATAATGCAGTCATGCTTTTGGATCCTTGTTATGGGATGATAAAGGACATTCACTATGCTTTGAATGATGATATGGTTTATTGGAGTGGCCCATAGAGAACAACCAAGGGATAGGTTAAACATACTTGGAATATTTTCTCATGTTTGGGATTTTTGAAACTTCATTTTTAAACCTTGACAACAATATATGCAGTTTATATGGACATGAGCAGTATGTCCATTTTGAGAAATTTGCATTGCATTTTATATGTTGTCTTTTATATTGTGCAAATAGAGGGTTATAAGACCCTTTATGGGCACCATTTGTAATTGTACTAATTATAAAAACTATTTATAGCCATGCATGATATTTGCACATTCCATAAGACCCTTATTCATTTTTGGACATTTTATTATAACTATCAATTGTGGTTACAAATAGCATGTAAAATTATTACACTAACAAATTGGTTTGCAGTTGCACTTGGTGAACAATTTGCAGTGATTGGCAGATGCACCATTTTTGAGATGTGACATTTGAGCAAGCAGTGTGTTTCTATCCACAATGTGGCAATGGGTAGATATTGTTTTTCACTGACATTTCAAGGATTCAGTTTGAAATTTGAATCATTACTATGATATGTTGTAGTGATGTTTTTGCAGAAGCATTTTTAATGGAGACCACGCTTTTGGGGTCCAAAAGCACTTAGTGGGGAGGTTTGATCCAAGTGGATCTCTCCATTTTTGAAAAAAATAAAAGTTCCATATTTTGATAAAAATGATTGCACAGTGTAGAGCTCATCGAGAGCTTTTTGACACTTTTTTTGGTTTGCAAAATGGACATCGTATGCAAAAGTTATAGGCCGCTGAAGGTTTGGTTCGACAGGTAAAAATTTGGTGTCGTAAAATGACGTGGCACAATTATGGAATGCCAAGTGGACAAATATCCATTTAACACGTGGCAAATAATTAGGAGAAAAAAATTTGGTTAGTTTTTATTTATCACATGTTATTTAAAATTTTCAAGTATGCCCCGCCACCTTGCCATGTCTATCACGCCACCCAAGGAAAATTTCAAAGTCCAAGGCACCTAAAATGGAGGGAAGACAAGTTCAAAATTAGTCAAGGCACCTAAAAAGGTGGGCAGCCAGTTTTGAACCCCTAACCTTGTGGCAAAAAGTAAGGAGACTTAGCCACTACACCACAGGCTTACAACTAATTATATAAGCACGAATCTGTATTTGTTTTAAATAGTTTTTGGACTATGTTTTTATTTTAAAGGCTGAGACTTTGTAAAAGCTTTGGGAAAGCTTATATAATGGATTTTTATCTATTTTCTGGCCATGATACTCAATCTTAATACTCTTTTTATCCAATTTGTATATTGGAAGAGTATTTTTAAGCCCATAGAGGAGATTTTTAGGACTTTTGGAGCAACTTTGCAGGTGTGAAGACTCACGGAATTTGAAGGTGCCAGACTTGATTATCAGTCATGGTGAAGGTGAATTTTTGTATTGAGAGATTAACTTGCACGAAAGTTGTTTGTTGTTTCCATGTTATTGAAATGCCCTTAATGGCAACGGTCCATTCCTTTGGAGAACCCGGAGATGTAGGCATCATTTGTTGAGCTGAACTCCATTATCATGTTTCGTGTTTCTTGGTAATTTGTCATTTTGATGCATGATTTTTATTCCAGTTTGCTGATTTGGTTTAATTAGTAAATGAACTCATGCAATTAATTTTCATTATGACAATTATAACACAATGTTATTAAAAAAATGGTTTAATAACTGAGAATGATTTATGCCAAAACATTTTGCAAGTTCTATTGAGTTTTTTGAGAATTTGTATCAGTTTTGAGAAATCAGTATTCATATTTTGAACTTCACTTTGAATTGAATCAGTGGAGTTTATGGATCAGTACCTCTTCCTAAGGTAATTATTTATCTTATGCCTTAAATGAATTAGGGATCAATGAAGAAAATCTATCTCATTCAATCTTCTCTCCTCTGGTCTTTACTCCATCTGTGCCTTAGGTTTGTGCTCTATTTGAGGTTGAGCTGATGGAGGTCTAGCTAATGTAATACCTAGCAAATGATATTGTTTGGGCCCCAACTGCCATATATCATCCATCTTTTAGTTTCTTTCTAACTTAGATTTAGGCCTCAAGTTTTGGTCTTTTATTCTTTTAGTGACCTTGGATAATTAAGAGGCTTTGGTATACATAGGGTTAAAAAATAGGCTAATGATCATAAGGTACATTTATTCCCTTAATTTTCAAATGTTCTTTTACCCTTAGACAAGGTTCCCATTACCTGAGCTTATCAATTTGAAGTTTGAAGGATGTTTTATGTTTGGTTGTTGCTTCGATGTTTTCTCAATGTTTGAATATGGACCTCCCAATAGTCATTGGGAGGTTATGGAGGAGCCCTTTCTTCTTGGTTTCACATAAACCATTAATTCCATGGAATAACTTATATACTACCTCTTTTTTTTCTAGCTTATTAGGTACATGGATGGGTATTTTGAGCAACTGGTTTTGAGTTCCTTCAATTTTTATGATTATATAATGTAGATATAACCAGATATCTCCCATGTTTTCAACATACTTCTTGACTAGTGGGCTAATTCTCTCCATGGGATGACCATTTATGGCTTCACTAAGGGCTAGATAGATGCAATCATAGATGAATTAGATGTGATCTCTATATTTAAATATATGTAGCTTGGAATAATATTGGGAGACTATATGTGTCCCATTGGGTGACCATTCCTTCTACTTGGGGATCTTCATTGTTGTACATAGGGCATCCAAAAAGTAAGGTATCATGAAAAACTAGGTACTTTTCTTCTTTTTAATCACAAAAAAAATCTTGCTCAAGGAGATGTAGATAATTTCACCCAGAGGAGGGGCCAACTACTTTTCAACCATAAAGTAGAATATAGGCACGTAGACCTAGGCTACATAAGTAGTGGTTGCATTCCCACATAATTTATCTAGCATGGTCATAATCATCCTAATTCCATGCATGAATTAGCTAATTGGTATGTTCTCATTGAAGTCTAAAAAAACTTGGTTCCCAAAATCTAGCCACAAGGCTAGAAAATCTTTCAAATTGTTCTTTTAGGCTTAGACATTGATAAAAGGCAGGTCAAGTTGGGGTTTTCATAATTTATAGTATTTTTAAAATGCTAAAACATAAATATAGGCTATATTTATGTGAGTATGTTCATTGATTGACATGCCCCTATCAATTTTACCATCTTTAAAAATAAGAACAAGAATGTCAATACAATGAAGTATTTTGGGTTTTGCTACGACATTATTTTATTATTTTTGGGAATCTAGTGTTTAGATCCTAAATAATAAGGGTATAGAATAATAGGAAAAATCTAGTTTAGTGGGTAGAAATATATATTTTAAACAGGTAATTTTACAATAGGAATAATATTAAATGTATCTTAAATTGGGTTGAAATGAATGATTCTAGAGCTAGTAATTGAAAAGCAGGACTAAGAAACTGTCAGGAATCTGACCCTGCCTTCCATTTTCTAATTAGATAGGAGCAATAGAATAGGAAACCCTATTTTCTAGTGCTATATTAACTCTTTGATTTTATTTTCCTCATATCTAAGTTTTTTGGGTTTTTTTTGCTAGGTCAATGTGAGCTTATGTATCAAATTTCATGGGCTAAAAGTTAACAGAGCTCACTGTAGGTTTATTTTAGTCTTCAATACCTGTATCCATCTACATACATGAAAAAAGTGAATATATAAAAAACAAAAGGGGGAAAAATGGGTTAGGGGAAGAATGATCACATGATCTATAATCCCTATTGTCTTGGTTGCTACCTACATTAACCCTCAAGCTAGGGTCTGAGATCAAATGTAGTTCTCCCTTAAGAAATGTGCATAATCAACATGCATGATAGATGCAAGAATGACTTTCACCTAGGCCTTTCCTTGATCAAGCATAAAAGTCTATGTGTGATGTAGAGAAGCTAAGCTATATTATTGACTAATTTTTATTATGTGTAATGTGTTAAAATAGTAAGTGCTAGATATAAAATGACTTCTATAGTCCTTGATATAGGAGAGTCATTATTTTGAATTTGGGAGCTTTATTTACATTTAGTCAACATTAGAAAACTTAGTAATGAATTAAATAAAAGGGGTAAGACCCATCCAATAGAAGAAACTAAATATTTAGGCTTAAATTAGCTTTGGGCAAGACTGCTAGAAATTAGACACCCTAGGTTTCAGTGTTGTAGTCTAATCCTAGTGCTCCTATCCTATAGGATAAGGACCAAGGGGGATGGAATAAGCATGGTAAATATGACCTAACTAAGGTGGAATGGCCATTTGAAAGGCTCAAGGTGACTGGGAGTGGGTAAAAAGATGACTCAAGCTTAGAACAAGAACCAAATGAATAAAATGAAAGATATGGAAAAATGTGAACAAAACTCATATTCTTTAGTTGGAGTCTCCTATGAAAGGATTGTGAAAAGACATGATATGTGTGTTTTCTTGACCAATTTAGGGTGTATACATTTTCCCTCCTTTTAATCTAGTGATACAATGAAATGAAGTAGTATAGTAAAAGAAATAAAAGAAGATGCATACTTGAACTTACCTACGTAAAGATAAGTGTGCTAAAAAAGGGTCCAACTTTCTAGCCAAGGAAGTAGATGAGGAACTAAATAGTTCTTGGAGGAAGAAGTAATTCCTAAAATGGATGCCCCTATAATTAATTTTAATATTTCCTAGAGAAAGAAGGAATCCCTAAAATGGATGCCTCCTATATTGAATCCGACAAGAAATGAGAAATGCTTGGAGGCTCAAAACTAATGTTTTCCCTTTGTCCCACATAAACTCATGTAATTTTGAATGTGTGTATATAATATGTATGTTGTGAAGAAAAAAATATATCATGATCCCACTCTGAATAATCTAAACTAGAACTAAGAAGTGTTGAATGATCCAAAACTAATGTTTGTCGTCTGTCTCATATAAACTCTTAGGTTTGGGTGATGCTATGAACCAATCATTGTAGATGATCATACGGTCTAACTTGGTGACAACCTAGGTATGCCTAGGTGTAATCTAAAAGTTTGATAAATTTGTAAGAATAAAATGACATGTCTTTCCATTTTAATTTGTATAATCCTAAATGATGAAGAACATGAACATTTGTTCCATGCCCCCAAATTTGGGATGTGAGTGATGTATCTGTATAGTCTAGTAATCTATATAACCACATGTGAAATGAGCTATCATTTCATATCTCATGTGAAAAATTGGAGATCAAAATAATGTGCTCTATACTATGCTTATAATTTTCTATCTGGTCTATACTATGTCATGTTATATGAAGTTGTATGTGTGAGACATGTAGTGATGTACATGCCCCCAAATCTAATATCTGGTCTAAATCTATATGCAAGTCATTATGAATCCATATGATCTAAACCAATATATATCTAATTAATTTATGTAACTATAAACTAAAGGTATGTCCCTCTGAATGTCTTGAGTAATGTTGAATGACCCATGTAATCTGAATCATTGTATATCTTGACCAATCTGAGCTAAATTTGATAATTCTAACTGCTAGAGGTGTAATAACCATGGTGTATCCAACTATGATAGTGGATAGGTGTGTTGGGTAAGTGTATAAATAAGAATAGTAGGAATTATTCCCCCCTTTTGGGGAGAGGAATGAAATTTATAATAGAGAAGGTTGAGTCAAAAGTGATGACTAGTGGTGCAATTATAAGAACAAGGTTGGTATAGTTTGTATTGATTTGAGAATTTGATTGATTGTTTAGACAATTATTTGAAAGCTAAATGAGCTTTGATTGGTGAGGACCAAGTTGTATAAAATTTGAACAAGTTTTTATTAGTGAGGGGACCAAGTTATATGTCTGGGTATGAAATAGGTATAGAGATGTGTGTCCCATAGTAGTCAAATGATATAATAAGAGATTAAGGTTTAATGGATATCGAAGGTATTGTCATCATAGTTTAATGGAATAAAATGGTTTGTAAAATAGAGCTATGGGGTTCAAGTTATGGGTAAAATGGTATTTTATTTTTCTTTCAATGAAAAGTCATTTGATATAGGAAAATTTGGATTGATTCTTGATTCATTTGTGCATTGACTAATTTGAGATTTGGAGCTCTAGAGTAGGAGATATGCTAAGGAGATGAACAACTATCATGATCTAGTTTAAGCAATTGGAAGCTCAGATTGATTATGGTGGGGAAGTTACCTTGGTAAGTAGTTAAAATGCATGATTTAGGCCTATTTAAAAGCCTATTTTTGATGATTTTGAGCTATTTCGACTTTTTTTAGAAACTTTTTACTAGGTTCAACACTCTTGTCCTTCTTTGAACATTGCTCTCTAGGTTATAACATTATTGTCCAAGTTACAACACTCCTATCCAATGTTGTTGTCCTATACTCAATGTTGTTATCCTAAAGGCTAGCTTTTTTGAGCTGATGCTTAGTTTAGTTGCTATCATTTTTCTAGGTTATTGGTTTAACATGGTTAACTAATATTCATGTTTTTTTATGGTGTTTTTTAGGGTGAGGTATGGATGAGGGAGTTCTGTAGAGGCCAGCTGATGGAGACTCTAAGATTGTTGCCTTTATCAACTAATGAGAGGGTTATGATGGGTAAGGTAGAAATAGGTCATGTGTGTGACCTAGGCATTATGCAGTGGGATAGGCATTTGATTTCCACCTTATGTGAGAGGTAGAATGTAGACACATATACTTTTTGGCTTCTTAATGAAGAGATGACTATTACTCTAGAAGATGTGTACTATATTTTACATTTTCCAATTAGTGGATGGTGTGTGACTTTATAAGATGATATGGGTGTGGATGCCATTGATCATGCATCCTTATATTTTGATAGTGTGCCCTCAAGCATACATAGGATAGCTAGTGATAGTGATGTACTATTGTCGGTTGTTGTTTGGTTAAGTGTTCCATGTCTGTAGAAGTGGTTGGTAGTGTTATTGGCTTCTTTTATTGTAGTGGATGGGAGTGGTATATAAATTGCATATAGGATGCATAGGATTTTACATACTGTAGAGGTATATGGCACTGAATTCTCATGGGGTAGGAATATGCTTTCCTACTTATACAAATATCTATACAGGTTTAATCAGGAGGCATTCAATGGTAGTCTGAGTGTGGTTACTTTATTGCATTATTGAGCCTATAAGCACATAGTGGTTGTGTAGCCACTAAGATTTCCAAGAGAGAGGTGGTCACCTCCATATACTTATGGGGAGCGGTAGATAAGTTCATTAGCTATTAGGTCTCCTAGGATGGATCACTATAGGTGAGTTTTAGATAGACTGGTGGCTTAGGATATCATATGGAGGCCCTATAGAGGATTTCTTGGGTGGCTCGAGATGGATTACAATTTCATTATATTAAGGTTAGTTATTGATTATATGACCATTGGCCTAGAGTGTATGAGTTTTTTCAATATGAGCACATGACTAGGTAGTTTAGGGTTCCACAGGATGTGCCCCCAGTATCATGGGTGTGGGTGAGGAGTACATAGGCACTGATAAGAGTAGGAGCTTGTGTTAGGCCCACTGAGTTTGAGTTAACACCATTACCTTTAGATGCATGAGATGCAAATATAGATATTCCTAATCTATATGATGTTGGATGCATAGAGGCATTTACCACATGGTGGGTGAGGCATCAGTGAGATCTATTATATCTTGTTGGTAGAGGGGATGCCCCTGAGTATGAAGACCCAACTCTAATCTAGATGATTGGAGATAAGTATCATTTATATTTGAGTTGTGTACAAGTTAGAGTTTGCACATGTTTTAGCTCATTTTGAAAATGTATGTTTAATGTAGTGTTGTAATTTTTTCATGCGGGTGTTGTGGAAGGTGCTCAAGATGAAGCACATGCTAGGGCAGGAGGTGGAGATGATGGGTTTTGGGAGACCATCATTGAGTCTAAACTTCATGATCTCACATAGCATTTTATTGATGATGTTATGGAGGAGGGTTTGATAGAGAGAGTGATAGTTATAGCTAGCATTTATTCTCATTTATTTGATAGGGATACTATAACTACAACTACATATGTTACGATAGTGATAGAAAGAGATGAGCTAAGGGCTAAGTGAGATAGGAATAGGATGCCTCCTCCTGATTATGGATCGATGAGTACATAGATTTTTAGAGGTATTATGTATACTTGTGTGAGGATCATGGTCAATTACTAGAGCAAGATAGTTAGTGTAAGAGGCATTCAAGAGTTTGAGGAGGTGTGAGGACATTGAGTGTGATTTTAGATTATGGGACTAGTAGTGGAGGAGAAAGTGAGATTAAAAGTGAGGGCATGATGCCCATTCATGATTGTTTGTATTAGATATAGTGTATATGTATTTGAAAACTTTGTCATATGTGTGTGTGTGTCTGTGTGTGTGTGGATATTAGTTTTTGGTTTTGACTCATGCATACTGTGTTAAGGGATTTGAAATATATTGTTAAATTTGGTATAATTTGTTGATTAGAAGTAGTTGATCTGGTATTGATGTTGAAGGCTATATATTCTTGGTAAAATAGTACTTGGGATATGTGGTTTGACTATTTTGATATGTTTGGTAAGATAGCATTTGGGATGCAATTTTATTGTTCATGATATGTTTGCATGTGTTGTTTAGGTTTGATTTGTGATTATATATAAGCAAAAATTTGGTGGTTTTGTAATTTTTAAAATTTATTTGGTAGAGTGAATTGGTTTAGAATTGGAAAAAGTAGGATATTGGTAAGCTTTTGATTTGGATAAGTTGGTTTGGTTAGGGATGGATATTTGGAATTAGGAATGTTAGTTGTTAGTAAGGGGATGTAAGATAGCACTGTGTGTATATTGCCACCCTGAGAGTAGCTCAAGAATAAAAAGGTTAGCTACACCTTTGGTTTTATTGTTGCCCTATTAAGTGAATCTTACAAACTAAAACTAGTATGATTATATGTTGTATTATTCTATGTTGTATCATTATTTGAACCCGATCACATATTTGAACAACTACCTATACTACTCATGCTATGTAAGAATGTGTTCTATATCTGATACTATCTACTATGTGCTAATTTTAGATATGTGTGAATATTTTTCAAAAATTAACTTTATTGGTTGTGCAACTGAAACTATGTTGTGAAGAAGGCTTATCTATCTGTAATCAAACACCATGTGGCCTCTGTTGTGATGTATATGACTGATTAATATATTGAGATGGAGATAAAACCTATGATGAGGGATCATTTAATCTTAATCGTAATGGGTTGTTACATGAGATAGGACCTAAAAAAATGGGTCATAATGAATATTTCTCATGAGCAGTACTTTGTGGTGTGGGATCATTTAATCTTAATTGTAGTGGATTGCTACATGAGATAGGACCCAAAAAATCTGCCCATAGTGAATATTTCTCATGAGTAGGACTCTGCTACGGTGCCTATGAATCTACTAGATATGTATATGGAACTACACTATGTATTCCATGGACTACATTGCTATATATAGGTTGTTATCATTGTATTAGTTTCTAAACCTTTTAAGGTGGTGGAATAAGATATCTTCTATGAGATTTTGTCCTAAAATTTGCATTGCACTCATGATGAGTGACTGATGATTCCTATAAAATAATGTCTTTAAATGACTCAGTCATGGAGGAATGAGGTCTAGGGTTCTATGATGGAGGAGACCTTGGTGTCCCCTGTGTGAATGATATGATGCCATTATCAACACATCTAGTAATGCAATATTTGAGTCCATAACAATCATTATCTTTATGTCCATGGTGTTGGTTCCTATTTGTACACCTCATATGGTCAGCTTTGAAAACTTACAAAAAATGGAAAACAATGATGAAAAACCTATTAAGATGTCATTATATCTAAGGGAGGGTTTAAAATCAAACAAAGAACCAAACATGGACAATGACTAAGAGACACCTAAAAAGGGTATCGTTAACTCCCTGCTACTTTTGGCTCTACCTAAACCAAGGTGAGAGAACCTATAGGGTAGCTTATTCACATGGAGGGATTTTACACTTCAATCTTCATGAGGATTCTTGGCACATAAGGGAAAAATGATCAAAGCATAACCAAGTTTGTACACTTCACCTATAAAGGTTGTCATACAAAATGTATAAATGCTTTAAGTCATACACAAGCTACTAGAGATAGATGAAAGGATGGATATAATCTTTGTTTTATGAAACATTTAACAATAAAAAACAAGATAAGAAATTGTAGCTTTAAGATTTTAAGCACAAAACTGCAAATACATTCCAAATATATAAGATCTTATGTATTTGTGACGCAAGTAACACTTATGTTATGCAAATGGTGTGTTAAGTGTAGGGTAAGATAGGGTGGGTTGATTTAAACAAAGATATGGATAATTCCAAATGAGAAAGGATAAATACACTGAACTATTGTGTCACTTCCATGAATAAACATTTTAGAACCTTCAAAACAAATGGAATGAAACCATACTTTTCAATTCCTTGAAATAATCACAATAAAATCTAAAAGTAATCATTCAAGAGCTATTTCTTACTGAATCCATGAGCCTAGGACTACCCATAAAAAGACTATTAATACTTGATTTTGAATTCAATAACTAAAAGGATTTTATAATCTCAACACATTTCCTAGATGACTACCATAAAAGGAAAGAGTGAGAGTACCAATATATTTAGAACTCAAAATAATGCATCATATTTCAACAACAAGATAGAGCAATAAAACACATGTATATTCCACTATCCATCTGAATCTAAAATACATATAACATGTGGTGTAAAATCTACAAGATGTACACTATGCAAGTCATTTATGTAATAGGGGAACATTTCAATATGATCTCAAAGCTTATCAATGGTTTTACACAAGAAACCAATTTGACACCAAAGACATTACACAGGAAGAAATTTTCCAGAGCGATGGCTCTTTTCTCAAAATTTTATGATTGACTCAACTTTATAAAGGAATAAACCTCCTTTAATTATATCATGCTCAAATCAATATGTGGCATATCCCAATGAGATGCTCCAACTAGAAAAATCATTCACGGGCCTGGAGCTCATCAGTTGCAACAAAAAATATTCTTGAGATAATGCGTGTGCTCTGATGAAAGCAACATATTTGATATCTGATCTTGGTGGGATGCTCTCCATACACCATGTAAAGCATACTCCAATAAGGGACAAAACAAACCTTTGTCCACTTATGTAACCAATCCAAAACATCCCTTTCTCTAAATAATAAAGAATATTCCTCTGAGGGATGTGCCACTAATGGGTGAAGTACAAATATTAAAGGAAAAAGAGAGAAGAGGAAGAGGGAGGAAAAAGAATCTTTTTCATCAATCGAGAAGAGACAAAAATGATTTGGTCATATCATGGAATCAACATTGATGACCGAGCCCTTTGCTAGCCTATTCTTGTATGCAACAAACTTCTTGATCATGGTGGTGAGAGCTTTCTTGTCTAGGCCAACGTGGTATTTGAATTTGACACCATATTCTTCTAACTAGTTGGTAGTCCTCTAGAGTGCCTTCTACTTCTTCTCAACCAATGCCTTCAACTGGTCATAGCATTTTTCAAGTAACACCATCTCCCTTATTTTTTGGCTACTAAAGCTTCCATGGGGTACATCAACAAGACTTTTTAGGGCATCTTCTATCAATTCATTTGTCATGTCAACTATACCATCAAGTTTAACCATTCCCCTTAAGGTGGCCTCAATTTTTGCCATAGCAGTCTTGAGAGACTACATTTCCCCTTTTATATCAAAGGTGTCATTCTTAAGTATTTCTAACTTGTGTTTTATGGCTAGTTGTCATTCTTTGGGCATTTTAGAATCATCTAAGGTGATGACCTTTTATGCAATCAAGGTATTCTCACCCACACTACAAAATTTATCTACCTTGGGCCCAATTTCCTCCCAACTCTTGATATCAGTATCACAAATCAATGCTAAGGACTTGCACGCCTCTTTTTATCTATTACATCATCAAGTCATTCCAATGTTGTATAGATGACCTCCTTGGCTCATACCATCAAGTCTTTCTACCACTCTTTTGTTTCCCATCCTCTAATCTTTAAATCTTCACTGAGGCCAAAATCAAATGTATCCTAGGAGGAAATGGGTGGACTTGAGGCTACGCTGGTAGTTGGAAACACTACTTTAAGCTCACTCAGTAACTTTTGCAAGTATTGGATCATCACCTAGTTTTACATAGTAAGCTCCTTTATTGATGCTTTATCTTTGTCCATCTAATGAGCCACCATGCTCACTAGAACCTATGAGCTATGTTTGATCTCATTTCTTGAAGGCTCCCCTAAATCATATTTGTACACTGAGTAAATTTCAAGGGGAACATCTTTATTTGTATCTCCTTGTGGAGTGATAGCTACTTTTTTTGTTATCTCCCCATCATCAGTGAAAGTAGTCTAGGAGAGTGCCTTAGCCCTCTTGGGTTGTTTTTCCTTATATGCCTAAGCAATCCTCATCACATCTATATCTCCCAATTTTATTTCAATGCTTTGTTTCTCCTTAATCTATTCTTTGACCCATATCAAGGGCTTGGTCTAAAAACTCATTGGAATTGTGGACCTTGAGGCCAATCTAAGAGTATTGAAAGGTGGTGCTAATAGAAAATTGACTAGAGGGAGCTTGATAAGAGTCAAGTGTGAAACTAATATTATCTTCTTTATATCTTCATCACTATCCAACTTGAGTTTCTCCCTTTCAACTTCCTACTCTCCCACTTTGTGTGGTTTAACTTGTTCTTGGACCTCAATAACTACTTCAGATTACTTTTGGGACCCCAATAGTAGTCTATCAATGGCACTCTCTTGGCATTAAAAAAAATTATAGACCTTGGCCCAGTTGTTCCTGAAACCTTCCAAAGTCATTTAAGGATAGAACTCATAAATTCTAAGATTAGAGGTATTCTTAGTGAGTCTATGGAAATCTCTATTATGTACTAAGTTATACATGAGGTAGGAAGTCATGTAAAATGTACCATTAAATGCCTCCTTGGAAGAGATGGCCAACCATAACTACATTATTTGTTTGTGTAGGTTGTTACTCAAAATTGAAGCTCAGTCCAGCTACTTCTCACTCTCCAAGACATAAATAAGGATGGAAAACATCCATGGCTCAAAACCCTCTACCATGGGTACCTCATATACCCTAGCATCCATGATGATGACATATCATGGAAGTTTATTGAACTCTATTAACCTAAGATTCTTAGTCAATCTAGAAACCTTAGTTCTCTTCTTGGTGAGCTAGCAAGTGTTTATAATATCCCAAATGAGGTTATCATTCTTATCAATGTATGCCTATCACTCTTCCATGGTTAAAATAATTCCCTCAGGTTATGGTGATATCTTGAGCATGACACTAACAGCTTGAAGGGTGAATGCATAGATAATTGATTGGCTCCCATCAAGTATAGTTCTTATATCCTCCTGATACACCTTTGTGCATGTAATGACTAGCTTTTGGTATGGGACTGCTAGTGGAAAAGCTATTGTAGGAACCATATAACTCATACCCAATTTATCTACGACCATAGGGGGATTAGGTTTCTAAAAAATAGTTTATAGGGTATAAAAATATAAACCTTAGACATCAATGTCCTTAATCCCATCAAGAATTGAGGTAATGCTACTTTTTAGAGGGATTGAAGAAGAAGCTATTTTTTCTTGATCAATGTGACGCTGCCTTCCCTCAAACTAAAAAACACCCTTTCCTAGTGGCTAACTTTTTAATTCCTCTAAACTTCACTTCCAAAGCACTAAGTCAATAACCTAGAGAATACTTACATGTAACCATGCTAAAGAATATGCAACCTAACAAAGAAATTTCTTGAAAAATATGACAATAGTTGTTATTCTTATCTCACATCGCTCTGCATTGAAAATCACTTGAAAACATAAGTGTGAGATCTAATTGTGAAAGGTGGATTAAGATGAAGGAAAACACTTAGTTATAGTCATCCCCTTCTTGAAAATAGGGTTATAAATTAATCCTTGGTGCAGAATAGCTAATCTTTAGCTATCACAATAATAACCTTAAGAATCTTTCAAAAGAAAAGGAGGGAAACTTGATGATGCTTCCTCTTCTAGCTAAACAATTTTCCATGTGACACATGGAATTGAATAAGAAAAAACACCCATAATATTCCTTGGTGAGGATATGCCACATGCCCCAAACTTTCCTTTGAGAAGAACAACTTTGACATGTGCCAAAAATTTGGGCACTCAGGGTGTTTGGTACATTTGTAATGTCTCACCATTCTTCTTCCTTGGTGTCTTGGTGCAATATAATCCAGGCTCTCACAAAAGTGCCATGTGTCATGACCCTACTTGAACACCCCAGTCTCCCAGTCTTTGAGGACTCATTTCACCTCCTCCCCATTTTTGAGACAAGGCATTCCTCAAAAAGGGCTTCAAAACTAAAACCCCCAAAGACCACCATGTGGCATGATTTCAAGAGTCTATATTTTGGAAACTACTTGCACCTTTGGTATAAAAAACATAAGTGTGACAACCTTGAAACCAAAATCATTTTGGGATGCTACCATGTGTCCATCATATATTCTTGCTCAAGCCTTCGACTATCTTTTACCTTTGTACTATTAATCAACCCAAGGAGGAGTGCAACATTCTTCCACCCTCTGAAGAGAGTTCATTTATTTATGAGAGCACATGACCTAAAGGAATAATTTTTTGGGGAATACTTAAGGAAATGGCCCTTGATAATGCCTAGGAGTGCCCTCTAAAAGTGGAACATACCATTTTAAAGTCTTGGAAAGGTCCCCCAAAATCTATAAAGTCCCCCTTCAGGGGTCTGAAAAGTGTCTTATGCCCTTTGAGTTATCCTTCAGAAATGTTGAAGGTATTCTTCCACCTACAGAAATACCCTTCAAAACTTGTGAAAGTGTCCTTTGGGATTATTGAAAATGACCTGGCAAAAGTAAACAATTTCTTCAAGCTTTTTAAATGGAAAAATGGCTGAAGGGAAAGTGTCATTCAATTTTTTTGCCACAAATAAAAAGTTTGAAACAAATAAGACTTGGCACCCTTTTCTGAAAAAAAGGAATTTTTTGGGACTTTTGTAGAGGACAAAAAGTTTGACAAAAATATGTGTTTAGAATTTTTGCTTGAGACAAAAATTATGAAAAACCATTTTTGTCTGGCATTGTGTTTGTTATAAAAGGCCCAAAAATTCTAAGGGATAGACACTTTTACCAAGCAAAGACAACACACAAAGGACTTAACCATTTTTTTTATGAAGACTTGACCTTCTCTAGGAATGCATGAGGACAAAAAGACTTAGACATGGACTTCAATACTTAGTGTGGTCTAAATTTTAGGAATTATCCATTGATAAGGGCCCCAATTACCTCAATGCAATATTAGGCACTAACATAGGCTCTCACTTTGGGATGCATACCCCCCACAGGTGTGCAAAGAACCATAGAACATAAGACTAGGTGCCAATCCATTGGGGCATGGAGTTAGGACAAAACAAATTCTAGAAAATAGGAAGGTTGAATAAATCATGGCACCCTTACAAAAGCATAGATTAGGAGGATCCAAAAATTGTACAAATAAGGCCTAGACAAAGGGGTGATAAAACAACCAAAAAATAGAGCAATAAAAACACTGTACAATATGGTACATAAAAATAAATAGACTAAATCTAGGAAATGTTTTAGATGCCTACCATTGATAGGCAACTCCAATATTTCTCCATCCAGATCTCTCATGAAAAAAGTGTGATCCCCAATCCTGCAGCTGATTAAGTGCCCATCCACAAAGCATAAAACTTGTCATGCTTACCTTTCTCTTCATACCTACTATCCCAAATTAGAACCAAATCACCTAATTGAAAATTTTTGGGAGTGACCTTCCTATCAAATATTTTCTTTAACCTCTCCTTGAACTTGAGTTGCTTCTCATAGGCTAACCTACATGACTCATCCAATGCCAAAATCTAGTTCATTCTTTCTTCATAGTGGTCGATGTATTCATCCTCCTTAAATTTTTATATCAGATGATAGGTAAGAAGTTATAAATTGATGGGAAAAACTACTTGAGTTCTATAGACAAGATCAAAATGGATCCTTCCTATGGCTCTTTTATGAGTAATCCTATCAGCCCATAGGGCAAATTTAAAATGTTCACCCCACCTCTTCTTATTGACTTCCAATGTCCTTCTAATAATCTTGAGTAAGTTTTTGTTACTTGATTCCACTTGCCTATTCCATTAAGGAATGTAATTAGAATCATAAGTGAGATCAATCCCATAATATTTACACATTGACTCCAAAGTATTAGCTTTGAAACTCATTGCATTGTCAACAATGATCTTGACTAGCACACCAAACCTATAGATAATCTGATTCAATAGAAAGCCCATCATAACTTGGTGTGTTGCCTTCCTAGTGGGGATTTCTTCCACCCACTTGGTGAAATAATTAGTTTCAAACAATATCCATTTATGCCTAAACTTGAAGCCTCACTAATCTCACCAATTAAATCCATGCCCCATTGCTTGAATGAAGCTTCAATAGTAACTAGTTATAAAGGGAGATAACCAGATGCCTTTAATCTTCCTACAAAGCATTGACACTTTTCACATCACCTGACTATCTAAGAAACAACCTTGAATAGTGATGGCCACCAATAACTAGCTTTAAGAATGTTATAAGTAATAACTTTACATGTAAAATGGCCATCGCACACTCCGTTATGAAAATCTTCAATCAGGCCATCAACTTGGTCTTCTAACACACACTTTAGAAGGACCCCCTCAATATTTCTCCATGCTAATCCACTATCAATTAGGAGTTACTTATGGGAGATTAATTTGGGAGTCCTCTAATTTTTGTCTAAGTCAAGAGGACAACACATACTCCATAGATAATAAACAATGTCCTTATACCACTGGGATACACTAAACAGATCTAAAATGCTACTAGTGCTGGCAAAAATGTTGTTCACTTTAACTACTTACAAATTCACCTCAACCATAAGCCTGGCCAAGCCCATTTCTCACACAAATTTAGTGGTTTGGATGTCTATATCATATTCTTATAACTTATTTACCCATCTACACCTTTTACTGGAGACGTCGGTTTGAGTAAAGATATCCTTCACCATGGTGTGAGGGGTATAAGCTATAATCCTTAAACTCAAGATATAAAATCTAAATTTTTTAACCACTTTTAGAAAATTCGTAATCTTATTTATCCATAAGGGTGTAATTCAACTCAAACCTTTGCATAGATTTGGTGAATAAAGCTATGGGTTGCTCATAACCATCATCATTCTTTTGTAATAACACAACAACAATGGTATGGGGTGATGCAAAGGATAAAATCTGAAATGGTTTGGTGTAATTGGGACTAGCTAAAATAGGAGTAGACTTCAAAGCTCCTTTGACATAGTTGAATGCTTACGTATCCCTTTCATCCCATTTAATAACTTGACCCTTCTTTAACATAGAAGTAATATGCAGGGTGATTTCTACAAAGTTAAACACAAATCCTCTTACAAAATTAATTTGTCCAAAGAAAGATTGAATTCATTTCTTGGACTTTGGGATGGGTACTTTATCAATGGCCTTAACTCTTTCAGGATCAATCATAACACCCTCCTTAGACACTATATATCCTAGCAATTTAGCCTTTTGAACTCTAAAATGACACATCTTAGAATTAAGGGAGATACTAAATTATCTACATCTAATTAATACCTTTTTCAAGTGTTTCAAGTTCTCATCCCTTCTCTTGGAGTACACAGTGACATCATCTTGATACACAGTAATAAATTTATCAATCATCCCTGCAAAATCAACATCCATGGCATGTTGAAATGTTGTACCAACATTCATTAGCCCAAAAGGAACTCACATATACACATAGGTGCCCCATGGTGTGGTGAATTTAGTCTTAGACCTCTTAGATTCCTTGATGACAACCTATTTATAACCAAAGAAGCCATCTAGAGTAGACAACATTTCAAACTTGATAGCATCTTAAAAATAATTATCCATGTTAGGCAATGGATAGTTATCTTTTAAGGAGGATTTATTTAGATTGTGGAAATCCACATAGACGTGGATATCACCATTCTTCTTATGCATTGGGACCAAATTAGCCACCCAAGATGAGTACCTAATAGGCTAAATAATACCACCATTCCTTAACTTCTTCAATTCATCACACATCTTTGTGGCCAAGATGAGATTGATATGTTTTTTCTTTTACCTAAACACCATACCCTCTAGCTACAATGGAATGACATGTTAGAACAAATCCTCCCTATACTTTTTAAGCTTTGAATAAGACCATGTCAAGTAGTCTTGATATTTCCTCAATAGCTATAAATAATCTCTTTTATCTTCAATGCTAAGACAAGTACCTAGCAATACTTTTTTTGCGTTCTTAGGGGAAGCCAAATCAAATTCAATGACATCCCTCGAGACAAATTTTTATCTTGACCTCAATCTATATTATCCATCAAAGGATGCCTCTAGGCTGAACAATCCCCTAGGGATAGTGTTCATTTTGAGTTGAATGACCTCTTTCCCAAATAAAGTGTCATTTCCATTACAAGTTTGAACCATAGATTCTAGGTCCATAAGTTGACCATGAAATTTTGATTCACAAGTCAAGAACCTTTTTATTTGGTCATCATCTTTGAATACCTACCAATGATAAATGTTATCTAGGATTGAGGGTTGAGCAAGCACCTCCACCTGGTACTAATAATATGGGATTATGATTGAAATATCAAAATGAGCTCCTACCTTATCAAATTTTTTAGCTTCTTGGTTTAATTCCCTATCATGATAAGAGATGTTGAATGCATCAAATCCTTCAATAAGATCTCATACAATATTTTGGTACTCTTTCAATCTTTTACACTTGGTGGTATATACATTACGGATCTATTTCACCACTAATTCTAAGTCCCCTTTGATAGAGAGACACTTGATCCCATGTTCACATGCAATTCTCAGACCAAGTATAAGTGCTTCATACTCAACAACATTGTTAGTATAATTAAAATCAAGGTGGAAGGAAAAAGTATACCTCTTTCCACTAGGATCATTTATAATCACTCTATCCCCATTCCTGACACTAGAGCAGGCCCCATCAAAGAACAATTCCCAAACAACAACCTTTATATTAGGTTGCGCATCAATGATAATAGACTATTCATCCACATCAATAGTACCAAAAAAACACCTAGTTCAACATCAATGTACATTGATTCATTCAAAGCATGATTTAGATCTTCAATTATATATAACATCTTAGGCTCTCTATGAAGTTTTACCATTTTACCTTTTAGGGGATGGTAGCATAAGAGAGGTCCATCTACACACTTTCTCCCATACTGGCAGCCCATTTATATGATATTAACATTCCCCACTTGGGAGGGCAATCTCCAACTACCACATCCATATTCAAAAACATACCTGGGTGAACTTTCAATTGCATAACTAGCCCTTTGACCTACCCAAAAACTGGCACCTCTCATGAATCTATAGCATAACACTTGTCAAAAGTACACATTATCTTTACACCAATTTCATTCAAGACACATAAAGGTATAACATTTCAAGATGCACTAGAATCAAGCATGCAATTTTGGACAATCATACCATTGATCTTCAATGTTGTATAAAATGGCTCCACATCCAACTGACTATCTACCAATGCAATCCCTAGATAAACTTTAGGAGAAGGCTCATATATGTCCCCCAACTTTTGATCTTCTAATAGCACTTGGGACATTTAAAACTCATTGGTAGTTGATCCCTTGCCAGACTCTAAATATTCAAAATCTCTCTTCCTATGTTTAGGGATCTGTAACAACTCAATGATTGCAACAATTATCTTTATTTAACTCAATAGTTGGGCCATATCACATACACTATACTGAGGGAGGGGCGTGTCTCATGGGAGGGTAGTAAAATTTTCAGTAGGGATATTCTTAGACAAAAAATGGAATGGATTAGGTTGAGGGGGATTATTATTCTTTTTGGGAGCTTTCAGTGGTGGTTTTTGCTTAGTCTCAGTAATACCCTTGGGGACACTAGACAACATAGGAATCTTATTGATCTTAGTAGGAACTTATCTAGGTCTAACAACTTGATCAATAGGTTCCCTCCTAAAGGATTATAGAATAGCTACATATTTCTTTGCCTCTTTGCTTGCACCCCTCACCTTTAGGTCAATAGGAGTAGCACCTTGAGGATAACACCTACTTGCCTACTTAATTTAATCTCGCTTCTCTAGGCAGTGATTGCATTAATCAAGAGTCTTTGGTCTTCCTCTAATGGATTGCCTTTTAGATATTTCTTGATCATCATAGAGTGTAGATGATCAAAATCATGCATAAATAACTCATATGCTTGTGTTATATTGACATTACATGCAAAATCAAAGACAGGGACATGTTCCAACTCACAGACACCCCAAAGTTCACTAGTCATGGTGTTAGTAGGTATCCTTGTGGGAGTGACTGCTTCAGCCAGAGGACTATGAAACTCAAACATGAAAAATCATAATCAGATGGTGCATCCTCTAGTTCATCCAGTTCTTGATCCACTACCTCAATAATATCACAAGGTGGGTGGGGTAGAAAGGATCTATCACACCAATAAATGTCTATATTAGAGCTCACAACATTAACCTTAGCATCTAGGGGATCCAAAATTTCCTTCCCAACACCCCTACCTTAATTTCTTTCTAGTCAGTCTTCACCTATAGGCCTCTTTATTTTGTTAACTTCTCAATTATGGAACATAGGGCCTCATTGAGACTGATACAAATTTAGGGCCCAATGATGGTTCGATTTTACATGTGGAATGCCATTTTCTACCCTATCCAACTTATCTAACATTTCTTTAACATTAGAGGCCAAAGTCTTGATAGTTTATTCTAAGTTGGCAGCCTTGGTGTATCATGGCTTTTCATGATTAACTAGATTCACATTGGCCCTATTATTCATAGGCTTTCCCATAGCTTTAATAGTATTCTCAATTTGGATGGCCATATTAAAGGCCAACCTAAGGTTTGGCGGAGCCTTGTCTCTCAAGTAGTATGCAAACTTCTTGTCAAAAGCATCACAGTATTTTATCAGACAAGTAGTATCACTAGGCCTAATATTTTTATTTAAATGCATCATGGCCTTATTGAAGTGGGTATTAAAATATTGCACACACTCATTAGGATTTTTCTTGATATTTTCAAACTTAGCCAAGAGGAACCTTGAATCTAGCCTTTCCCCATACAAAATCCTAAAGACATTTCACATCTCTTCCCATAAGTTAATGCATCTAGTGGGGATGGAGTTGAACCAATCTCTAATATCATCCTCCAACATCTGCACAAATAACTTAATGCATACATCCTCATGTTTGACCTCATAATCCTTAATAACATTATAGAAGGCCTTCAAATGTTGATCATAGGTCACAACATCATTCCACTAAAACTTTGGGAGCCTATTTTTTATTTCATTGGGAACTTCATTAGGAAAACACTCCATCTCCTCAAAATTAATAGGTCTAAATTTGGGAACATGGAAAGCAGGGCATGCATTTTCCTCCTGATCTCTATGCCTTATGATTGGGATATCTTGGGTTTCAAGAAACACTGGTAATAAGATGTGAGGAGGGGAATGTGGAAGACTCAATGGGTCAGATTCAAGAGGGTATTGATTTGGTGGGGATGGATCATGATAG
This sequence comes from Torreya grandis, assembly GCA_037957365.1. Taxonomy (NCBI): domain Eukaryota; kingdom Viridiplantae; phylum Streptophyta; class Pinopsida; order Cupressales; family Taxaceae; genus Torreya; species Torreya grandis. Next base: position 681,203 of record JARHVA010001429.1, on the reverse strand, counting down.
TAAATAGGGATATAAGGCTCAGAAGTACTACAAGAGCTATGGTAATCTTCAATAAGAGGTTGGTCTAAATTTTTTTGAAGGTTAGTAGCACCAGGGTAAATCTCAATGATAAAACTAAGCCCTTATATAGGTCTCTAAGATAATCCCCTTTTTATCAGAGGAGTATGCAACAGAGGGAAAAATTACTTTCAAGGGTCAGTCCTAAAGGATGATCTCAATCCTTTTAGATTTGTAAATAATGGGATACTCAAAAAGAAAGCTTAGGAAGGTGAGGTTTACAAAAATCAATGGTCTTGCAATAACTAGGAGACAAAAAACTTGAAGTCACCACTAGAAATAGACTTCTAGAAAACAAGAGACAAAAAATTGATATGAAAGACAATGTTTAAAAGGGGCTAGACACCTTTCAACACATAACTAGTCAATTTTTGTCTCTAAGTATGAAACCACATAGATTCACTAAAATGTGAGTCAACAACATCTACACACCATAGGTAGGCAAAGAACCTCTCAAAAGTGATCAAAGATATCTGTAAAAGTCCTTGATAATGGTGCTAGAAAAGAGTTGGTTCTGAGTTGTACACCTTGTATGCTTAGCTTTTCACACTTACAAAAAATGGTGAACAATGTTGAAAAACTTGTTAATATGTCATTATATCTAGGGGAGGGTTTAACATCAAATAAAGAACTAAACATGGATAATGATTGAGAGACACCTACAAAGGGTATGGTTAACTCCCTGCTAACTTTGGCTCTACCTAAACCAAGGTGAGAGAACTTATTGGGTAGCTTATTCACATGGAGGGATTTTACACTTCAATATTCATGAGGATTCTTGGCCATAAGGGAAAAATAACCAAATCATAACCAAGTTTGCACACTTCATCGGTAAGGGTTATCACACAAAATTCACAAATGCTTTAAGTCATACACAAGCTATTAGAGACAGATGAGATGATGGCTACAATCTCCATTTTATAAAACATTTAACAACAAAAACTAAATAGGAAACTGCAACTTTAAGATTTGAAGCACAAAACTAAAAATACATTCCAAATATACAATATCTTATGTATTTGTGATGTGAGTAACACTTATGTTATCCAAATGGTGTGTTAAGCACAAGGTAAGATAGGGTGGGTTGATTTAAACAAAGATATGGATGGGTGTCAGATGAGAGAGGATAAATTCATTTAACTATCATGTCACTTCCATGAACAAACATTTTAGAACCTTCAAAACAAATGGAATGAAACAATACTTTGCAATTCCTTGAGAGAATCACAAGCAAAGCTACAGTAATCACTCAAGAGATATTTCTTGCTAAATCCATGAGCTTGGGACTACCCCTAAAAAGACTATTAATACTTCATTATAAATTATATAACTAAAAGGATTTTATAATATCAACACATTTCCTAGATGACTACCATAAAATGAAAGAATGAGAGTACCAAACATTTAGAACTTAGAATAACACATTAGATTTCAACAAGACAGAGCAACAAAACATAAGTATATTCCATTATCCACTTGAATCTCAAATACATACAGCATGTGGTGTAAATTTTACAACATATACACTATGCAATTCATCTCTATAATAGGGGAACATTTCAATATGATCTCAAAGCTTGTCAATGGTTTTACACAAAAAACTAATTTGACACTAAAGATATTACACAGGAAGAACTTTACCAGAGCAATGGCTCTCTTCTCAAAAAAAATTGGTTGACTAACCTTTTTAAAGGAACAAACCTCCTTTACTTATACCATGCTCAAATTAATACATGACATATCCTAATGAGATGTTCCAATTGGAAAAATCATTCATGGGCCTGGAGGTCATCAATTGTAACAAAAAAAATCTTAGGATAATGTGTGTGCTTCAATTAAAATGACATGTTTGATATCTAATCTTGGTGGGATGCTCTCCATACACCACATAAAGCATACTCTAACAAAGGACAAGACAAACCTTTGTCCACTTGCATAACCAATCCAAAATATCCCTTTCTCTAAATAATAAAGAATATTCCTATGAGGGATGTGCCACTAATGGGCGAAGTACAAAGATTAAGGGAAAAAGAGAGAAGAGGAAGAGGGAGGAGAAAAGAATTTTTTTCATGAATTAAGAAGAAATAAAAATGATTTAGTCATATCATGGAATCAATGTTGATGACCGAGCCCTGAACCAACTTGTTCTTGTATATAATAAACTTCTCGATCATAATGGTGAGCTATTTCTTGTCTAGGCCCACATGGTATTTGAATTTGACACCATATTATTATAACCAGTTAGTAGTTCTTTGGAGTTCCTTCTAATTCTTCTTGACTAATGCCTTCAATTGGTCACAAGATTTTTTAATTAGTACCAACTCCCTTATTTTCTAGCTACTGAAGCTTCCATGGGTTGCATTGACAAGACTCTTTAGGGAATCTTCTATCAATTCCTTTGTCATGTCAAATGTATCATCAAGCTTCACCATTACCCTCAAGGTGGCCTCAATTTTTTCCCTAGCAATTTTGAGAGATTTTTCTTCCCCTTTTATATCAAAGGCACCATCCTTAAGCATTGTCAACCTATGTTTTATGGCTAGTTGTCATTCTCTAGGCATTTTAGGATCATCTAAGGTGATGACCTTTTCTATAATCAAGGTATTCTCACCCACACTACACAATTCATCTACCTTGGGCCCAAGTTCCTCCCAGATCTTGATATTAGTATCATAAATCAATACTAAGGACTTGTATGCCTCTTGTTTATCTATTGCATTATAGAGCCATTCTAATGATGTATAGATGACCTCCTTGGCTTGGAACATCATGTCTTTCTATCACTCTTTTACCACCCATCCTCTGGTCTTTACATATTCATCGAGGCTAATTTTAAGCATATCTCAAGAGGAAATGGGTGGACTTGGGGCTATGTTGGTAGTTGGAAACAATACTTTAGGCTCACTCAGTAACTTTTGAAAGTACTAGATCATCACTTGGTTCTACATCTTAAGCTCCTCCATTGATACTTTATCTTTTTCCATCTGATGAGCCACCATGTTTGTTATAACCTACAAGATATGCTTGATCTCATTTCTTGAAGGCTCCTCAAAACCATATCTATACATTGAGTAACTTTCAAAGGGAACGCCCTTCTTTTTAGTGCCTTGTGGAGGGATGGCTATTTCATATGTTCTCTCCCCATCATCAATGAAATTAGTCTGAGAGAGTGCCTTAGACCTCTTAGTAGGTTTTGCCTTATATGCTTGAGAAATCCTCATCACATCTATATCTCCCAATTTTATTTTAATTTTCCATTTCTCCTTAATCTATTCTTTGACCCATATCAAGGGCTTAGTCTAAAAATGCATTGGAGTTATGGACCTTGAGGCTGGTCTAGGAGCATTGAAAGGTGGTGTTAATAGAACATTAATCAAAGGGAACTTGATGGGATTTGGTTGTGAACCTAATATTATATGTTATATATCCTCATCACAATCCAACTTGAGTTTCTCCTTTTTAGCTTCTTTCTCTCCCTCTTTACTTGGTTTAACTTATTCTAGGACCTCAATAACTACTTCAAATTACTTTTGGGACCCCAACAGTCTATCAATGGCACTATCTTGTCTTATGAGCTAAGGAGTGGTCTTGTTTCTAGCTTATATTTTGAAATTGGTTGGGAGAGCTGAGAAGAGGCTATGGAATCTTCCTTATCATCGCTAAGTGGCTCATCACCAATCATGGACTTAAAACTCATGTACCTAATAGGATCATGGACCTTTATTTGAGGAAGGAGCCCCTAAGGTACTTCAATAAAAGTATTTCATGTTAGAGGTCCCTCCCTTACAACTTCATCACCTTGGTCTACCTCCTTATTTATACCTAAAGGCATAGGTGTACCCATTTTCAAGTTTGATCCCATGTCTCCCCCAAGTGCATCCTCTCCTTCTTATATTGAACTTATGTGTACTGGAGAGGGATAGTCATGTGGGGCTGTCTCCACAGCCACCACAACATTTAGTTTTTTTTCCTTGAGCCTCTACCTTTTCACTATTGGTGGGGGCTCAATATTCTAGCTTCAATTCATTTTTAAGTTTCTCCTTGGGCCCTTGCATACTTTTTGTCTCACCCTCCACCTCTTGCCCCGATGGCTGGGTAAACATATCTTGGATAAATGCTTCTATGTCTGAGGAGATAACTAATTTTTGGATTAGATTTTGGGCTTGCATGGTTACCTTGACACATACTTGTGTTATATCTTCAAAGGATAAAGGGTCATTTGAGGCCAACATAGTTTCCTCATCACATTTGTCTTCTCTTCCCAAGGGTGCTTATGGTCTAAATAATCCCATTACTAGAACCTTGACAGGAGTCTACATCCTTTCTCTCAGAGTTATTTGAGTGGTCCTCATTGGGGGGAGTGAATGACTTGGATTTTTTCACTATCTTTACAATAGGCCTATCATCATCTGAATCTTCTTAGTCACTCATATCCCTCAGAAACTAGGCATATGAGGACTTTTCTCCTTAGGATTCTATGGTTTCATGTTGAAAGGATATATTTGGATGTACGACCTCTTTCCTTTTCTTGGGGGTTGTAAGTGGAGGATGCAACACCTTCTTCTTCCTTTTAGTCTTTAATTTCTCTACTTGTTCCTCACCTGCCCTTTTCTTTGTGTACATTTTTAGGGGTGGAATGAGCTCTGGTGATTGTTTGGGTTGAGGGGTTGGTGCAATGGTTGGTCTGGCTAATGCAGTAGGAGCTCCCTAAATAGTGATTGAAATGGGAGAAGCACTTGCAAGCTACACTTCCCTTGTGGTAATTTGTGTCTAATTTTTAGCAAGGTTGGTTAATTTTTATAAATATATTCTTAAATTGGACCGTGTTTCTATAATCTCATCAATATTGGTCAACTTTATGAAATTGGTATCACCTACCAATTTTTTCCCTTTGATTTTGGCCTCTACTTGAGGGCTTACTAAATGTCTAGTGTAAGGGGGAAGAATCAACTTGAGATATTGTATATTTTTGAGCTCCCTAAGGGTAGGGGTATTATGTGCACTAAGTTCAACACCTCAGGACTTTAACCACCTGAATGTTATTTTCATTATATGATACACCCTCCATGCAATTGAATCATTCTACAAGACTGTGAAGTCTACTTGGGCTATAGGCTACATCTCTATATTCTCTTCAGTGTAAGTTGATGACATGGTATCTTTATCATCCACCATGTCCTTGAGGAAGGGGATGATACCATATGCAATAATCTCCTAAATGATGAGTCTTAGGTAATCAATTTTCCTTACTTGCTCCTCCATTATGCATTCCAACTAGATGTCCTCATAGTGTGCCTAGTGCATAATTACACTAGTAGTATTTCTAAACAATCACCTTATGTTATATCTAGATTGAGAAGGCATATTTTCCATTTTAAACCACCCCATTTCTTGTTCCAGCCCCTTTGCTCTGGCTAGAGTAGGACATGTATAATATCCTGTCTATATAGGGAACTTAAAGGCGTTGTAATCTTCTTTGCCATAATCATATCATATGGGGGAACCATTTATATACATAATTCCATGAGTTCTACCTTATCATCAACATACCTAGGTAGATTGTGAGGTGCCCCTATAAATTTGCTTACCTAGTTATATGTGAAGGTGCATAATTGAATGTAAACCACACTGAACCTATCAATCACCTCCCTCGATGCCTTAGTCATTTTGTTTAAGCTCCTTAGAGGGTAGAATACACTTATCATGGCATTAAAAAAATAATTATAGACTTTGGTACAATTTTTCCTATAAACTTCTAAAGTCACTTCAAGATACAGCTCAAAATTTGAGATCAGAGGGATTCTTAGTGAGTTTGGAGAAATCTATGTTATGTACTAAGTTATACATGAGGTAGGAAGTCATGTAAAATGTACCATTAAATGCCTCCTTAGAAGATATGGTCACCTATAACTACATTATTTGGCTATGTAGGTTGTTACTCAAAATTGAGGACCAATCCAACTAATTCTCACCCTCTAGCACACAAATAAGGATGGAAAACATACATGGCTCAAACCTCTCCATTGTGGGTACCCTGTAAACCCTAAAAGCCATGATAATTACATATCATGGTAGTTCCCTGAACTATGTTAACCTAATATTCCTAGTCAATCTATAAACCTTAGTTCTCTTCTTGGTGAGTCAGCAAGTGTTTACAATATCCCAAATGAGACTATCATTCTTGTTAGTGTATGCTTAGCACTCTTCCATGGTTAAAACAATTCCTTCAAGTTATGGTGGTATCCTAAGCATGGCACTAAGAGATTGAATGGAAAATGAGCATAAAAATAATTAGATCCCATCAAGTATAGTTTGTATATCCTCATGATACACCTTTGTGCATGCAATGACCAGCTCTAGGTATGGGGCTGCTAGTGGAAAAGCTACTGTAGGAACCATATAACTCATACCTAAGTGTCTACCACCTTAAGGGGATTAAGTTTCTAGAAAATATTTGATAGGGTAGCAAAATCTAAACCTTGGACATTAGTTTCCTTAATCCCATCAAGAATTAAAGTAATTCTACGTTTTAAAGGGACTAAAGAAGAAGAAGCCATTTTTTCTTGACCAACATGACACTGCCTTCCCTTAAACTAAAAAATACCCTTTCCCAATGTCTAACTCTGTAATTATTCCAAACTTCACTTTCAAATTACTAATTCAATAACCTATATAATACTTACTTATAACCACACTAAAGAATATGCAACCTAAACAAGAAATTGCTTGAAAAATATGACAACAGTTGTTATTCTTGTCTCATGTTGCTCTAGTTTGCAAACACTTGAAAATACAAATGTGATATCTAATTGAAAAAGGTGGATTAAAATGAAGGAAAACACTTAATTATATTCATCCCCTTCTTGAAATTAGGGTTAACAATTAATCCTTGGTGTGGAATAGTTAATCTTTTGCTACCACATTAATAACCTTAAGCATCTTTCAAAAGAAAAGGAGGGAAACTTGATGGCGCTTCCTCTTCTAGCTAAACAATTTTCCTTGTGATATGTGGAATCAAATAATTAGAAACACCCCTCATATTCCTTCATGAGGATATGCCACATGCCTCAAACTTTCCTTTGAAAATAACAACTTTGACATATGTCAAAAATCTAGGCACTCAGGGTGCTAAGGACATTTGCAATGTCTCGCCCTTCTTTTTCCTTGGTGTCTTGATGCAATATTCTTTAGGCTCCCATAAAAGTGCCACATCTCATGATCCTACTTGACCACCCCAATGTCTTAATCCTCAAGGACTCATTTCATTTCCTCCCCATTTTTGAGATAAGGCATTCCTTCAAGAGGGCCTAAAAAATAAAACCCCCGAGAGACTACCACATGGCATGATTTAAGGAGTTTGGATTTTGGAAACTACTTACACCTTTGTTAGCAAAAACACAAGTGTGACAACCTTTGAAAAAGAAACAAAACCAAAATCATTTTTGGATGCTACCACATGTCCATTATATATGTTCACTCAGGCCTTCGACTATCTTTTACCTTTGTACCATTAATCAACCTAAGGAGGAGTGCAACATTCTTCCACCCTCCAAAGAGACTTTATTTATTTATGAGAGCGCATGACCTAGAAGAATATTTTTTTTGGGAATCCTTTAGGAAATGGCACTTAATAACACCTGGGAGTGCCATTCAAAAGTGTAGCATACCCTTAAGAATTCTTGTAAAGATCCCCCAAAATCTCCAAAGTTCCCCTTCAGGAGTTTAAAAAGTGTCCTGTGCCCTTTGAGTTATCCTTTGGAAATTTTGAAAGTGTCCTTCTACCTATATAAATACCCTTCAAAACTTATGAAAGTGTCCTTTGGCCTTTTTGTAGGGGTAAAATGCCTGAAGGGCAAGCACACTTCAAATTTTTTGCCATGGACAAAAAGTTTGAAAGAAATAAAACTCATCACCCTTTTCTAAAACAAAGGAATTTTTTGAGACTTTTATAGTAGATAAAATGTCTAAAAAAAATAAATCTTTTAATTTTTTAATTGAGACAAAATGTCTGAAAAACCATTTTGATTGGGCATTGTGTTCATTAGAAGAGGCCCAAAAAGTCTAAGGGATAAACACTTTTACCAAGTAAAGACAACACACAAAGGACTTAACCAATTTTTTTATGAAGAACTTGACCTTCCCAAGGAATGCATGAGGACAAAAAAGACTTAGACATGGACTTCAATACTCAATGTTGTCTAAATCTCATGCATTCTCCATTGACAAGGGCCCAATTACCTCAATGCAATCTTGGGCACTAACACATGGATGTGATGATATTTACAAAAGGGTTATTGTGGTTATCTATGTAAGGGACATGGATCTCATCAATGAGTAGAAGGTAGTTTGATTAACCTCCTATCTAGTAGTGTTGATAATATGGTAGATGGGTTATCTTGTTGTGAATCAAACTATAGTGGTGTCTTGTTGTTATTCTATGTAGTGCATATTGTAGGTTGTGCTCTAGAAATTGGCTCTTTGTTCTTGACTAGTTTTTTGTTTGTTGTGGTTTTCTATCTTGTTTAGTACATTGTGGATACTGAGTGCTAAGAGCTATATTTAAATATGTTTCTATGAAATCTAGAGTAACCCGATCAACTGAATCTATCTCAATCAATCCAAATCTCTTTTACAAAGATAAAACTGTATAACACAAGTGTTTAAAAGAAGACTCGGTCTGATATAGTAGATGCTTGAGAAGAGGTTAGTGAAGCCCCTTAATAAAGATATGCTAAATCTCTAGATCTACTAGTTTGTATATTACTCTTAACATGTGAACCTTAAATCTTAAGATATACTCACTAACTGGCTTTGAAGAATTATGATGTAGTGTGGAAAGTTTCTCATATGTAACATGAGGGCCCATGTTTATGATGTAATATATAATAAATACCTCCTCTAAGTCATCATATGTGTGTAATAAACCAATGGATATTAGATTAAATAACTAATTCTATCTTTCCACCACTAATGTCTACTGGAATAACTTAAGTAGAATCAATGGGCTCACATGATATGGCAAAGCCTTTTGAAAGGCCTAAAGGTGTACAAATGGATCTCCAGTTCCATCAAAGTGAGGTAATGATGGTATCTATAAATGATTATTTAATGAATCTTTTATGAATCTCTTTAGGATATGGTTGCCATGTAGATCATTGGCATCCATCCAATACTTGTAATCTTTGTTTTCCAAGGTAAGGAGATGTACTTGGTGTTGTAATTCACAACCTTCATGCATCAAAGAGATGATCTTCTAGGATGGTACATTGGTATCTTGAAGTGGTTCATTTAATCATTGAATTTGATTGTTAATTTAATCATTGAATAAGAATAGTGCACAAAAATTTATACAAAATTCAAAATTTTGAGATTAAATTTTTGCACAAAAATATGAGGGAAAAACCCTAAGTGTAGTTAGGGTTTTAGTTTGTTCAAAATAAGTTGGGTTAACCAAATCTTTTATTATTTTTGGGAATCTAGTGTTTAGATACTAAATAATAAGGGTCTAGAATAAAAATAAAAATCTTGTTTAATGGGTACAAATATAGATTTTAAATAGGTAATTTTATAAGAAGAAGAATAATAAACTTATCTTAAATTAGGTTGAAATGAATGATTCTGGAGCTGGTAATTAAAAAGCAGGACTAAGACACTATCAATAATCTGACCCTATCTTCTATTTTCTGATTGAATAAGAGCACTAGAATATGACACCATGGTTTCTAGTGCTATAGTCCCTCCCTGGCACTATCATCCTTAAAGACTAATCTTTCTAGGTTTTGTTTGTTAGGTCAGTATGAGCTAATGTACCAAATTTTAGGGGTTAGAATTTAACAGAGCTCATTATAGATTCATTTTAGTCTTCAATACCTATATCCATCTACACACATGTAAAAAATGAAAACATCAAAAACAAAAGAGGAAAAAACTAGGTTATGGAAAGAATGACTGCACGATCTAGAACCCCTATTGTCTTAAATGCTACCTACATTAACCCTCAACCTAGGGTCTCAGATCAAATGTAGTTCTCCCTTAGGTAACATACATAATCAATGCACATTATATATGTAATAATTACTTTTTCTTAGGCCCTTCTTTGATTAAGCATGCAAGTCTATGTGTGATGTAGAGAAGCTGATTTATACTATTAACTGAATTTTACTATGTCTAATGTGTCAAAATAGTAAGTGCTAGATAGAAGACTTGTTGTTTTGAATTTGGAAGCTTTATTTGTTTTTGGGAAACATTATAAAACTTATGGAAAAATCAAAGAAAATGGGTTAGACCCATCCAATGGAAGAAATTGACCATTTAAGCTCAAATTGGCTTTGGACAAGAGCATTGGAAACTAGACACCCTAAGTTTTAGTGTTGCAATCCAATCCCAGTGCTCCTATCCTATAGGATAGAGATTAAAGGGGATGGAATCAGCATGGGAAATATTACTTGCATGAGGTGAAATGGCCATTTGAAAGTCTCAAGGTGACTAAGAATGGGTAAAAAGATGACTCAAGCTTAGAAAAAGACCCAAATGGATAAAATAAAAGACATGGCAAAATGTGAATAAAACTCATATCCTCCAGTCAAAGCCTCCTATGAAAGGACTATGAAAAGAGATGATATGTGTCTTTTATTAACCAATTTAGGGTGTATACACATGTAATGTAGGCCCATCATTTGTATTGTTACTATGTCATTATATAGACTCTTGGGAGACACATTCTTCTCTTCTTCATAGGTGATGGTGGATTGGTCTTCAATGGTGCAGAAAAGCTTAGTCCAATTGTTATCTCCTATATTTAGAGTAGTGGCATAAAAATCTATGTATTTGAAAATGCTACCCTCAACATTTTTAGTCAAATAAATCTCCACATCTTCTTTTAAAACACCCTTCTTATTTGTTATGGCTATGAATTGATCAAATTGCCTACTAGTGGATTGTAATTTGATTATGGATTGAATTATCCTTGCATAGGTGATAATTCAATGTTCTTCAGCTTGATTATGATTAATGTAAGGTTAAATTAGGGCTTATGTACTTGTTAGGTATTTTTTAAAGGTTTTCATAGTGTTTTAATGATGGTAGCTAGTTCAAGAAATGAGTTTCATGCCTTAAATTCACATTTAGATCTCATATTTATACCTTTGCCTTTTCAGGTCCATGAGATCTCTTAATTTGAATTGGCACTTATGTGGCTCCACCATGTCACCCATCTCATTAATATTTAAAAAGTGACTATTTATCTTTAAGACATGTGTCAAAATCTCATTGGGTCTTGACTTATTAAAAATTCCACCTTACTTTGCACCGTTGATTTATATCTAAGAGATCAAACATTATTGGTCACCCTTTTGTGCTTGGCACCTAAGATTATACCATATGTTTCTTTCATGGGCCTTCTCTATGACTCCATCTATCATTTTACTCCTAGGATAATGTCTTTACACCACATGGAAACTTCTCATTCATCTTTGGGTTCTTTGAAAAGTTATCCTCTAATACACACCATTGGATTATGGTTGTATCAATCAACATGCACTATTAATATATATCCTCTAGGTTTTATCTTTTGATCCATGATCCATTGATTTAATTACTCAATTTTCATGATGATGACACTTGTCACCTTCTCGTTCTTCCTATGGGCTTCATTAAAGTTTTGACTAAATGCTCATTATTGATCAAAATGTGTACATCTAGCCATGTATTATTGATATTTATGAAGATGCTTGAGTTTTAACTATCCATTGTGAGTATGACACTTATCATCTCCACACTTGCTCACTGGGCTTTGAATTTTCAACCTTTACTTCACAACATTGGATTATCTTTGATCAATCAAATTCCTTCCATCGAATCTCAATCCAAGGGGTTGAATGTCATTGGATGTTTTTTGTTCTTTTGTCAAAATTGATACACTTTTTGCCTTCTTACTTATCTTTGGGTTAAATTGAAGTTTTCACACATCATTGATCTAAATTTGTATTCTTATTCATGTACCATCAATATTTAGGAAGATGATCAAGCTTTAACTTGGGGCTGTGGCTTAACTCTTCATCTTCAATCTCGCACCGTTATATCAACTTTTCTCAAGCAAATATGCAACGTCGATCTTGCAGATGATAAAATAAAGAAAGTAAGGCTTAATAAATATAGATAAATTAGGATAAAGTTTTAAACTATGGTTTAATTCATGTTGATAAACATGATAAAACCTTAAGATGAAATTTTAAGCTAAGTTTTAAATATAATAAAGGGGACCCTTCATTTAGTTGGTCCATGCAAATAATAAAGAATTAAGAGGGGTTGCAGGACAAAAAGAACTTTAGCATTAAAATTTTAGACTAAGGTTTTATTAGTGTTAATAAACATGAATAAGAACTTAGGATAAAATATAAGCTAGGTTTTAAACAAACATAAAGTGTTCCCACATTTTTTCAAATAAAGTGACCCTACATAAATTTGAATTCAAATTTAAAAGGATTAGGCTAAAATAATTAGACTAAAGGTTTCTAGATGCTCAAACATGAATTCAATTAAACATTTAAGAACCAATGACTAATGAAAGGGTCAATTTATCATTAAATCCCTAAAACCCTAGACATTATTTAGAATGTTTAGACTCTATTAAACTTACAACTTGGAAACATAAAAGTACCCATTAGCAAAATTAGACAAAATAAGACAAAAATCAACTAAAGACATGTTGGTTAAGCTAAATGAGAACTAGTTGTGGATGATCTTCAAATAAAGAACTCTAATCAAGTGACATCTTTCAATTCAAAGCACAAAGTTAAAAAAATTTGAAACAAGGGTCCTCATTTTCATAAATGGGGGTATGTTGACCTCAACAAATGGTGACTTTTAGGGGAAACATATAAATATTTTAGAATTTAGAGACTCTGGTTTAGAATAATAAATAGGCTACTTATTCCACATGATCAGGTACCATTATTAAGACCAAGCCATAATTAAGACAAGTCTCACACATGTAGAATTAGGATCAAACATTAAAATATAGCCATGGCGTGTGTGTGATTTGATTCCACTTACTGATTTCCATGAGATTTAGAGAACAACTTCTAGATTCATGACCTTGATCATAAACTTTGACTTGTAGCATATTTGGATGTTCATTAAGAGTCATGCTTTAGCTCAAATAAGGCTTGGGCATTGCTCTGCTATCAGCTAGGCATCCATAGTCCCAATAGAGATACCTTTGGCTCTAATCAAGGCCTTGTTCCACTACCATCCAGGCATCCATAGTCCTAATGGAGATTACCAGAATCACCTTTGCTTAGAAATCTTTTGAATTTTATAATAAAGATCTTATTTTTATATTTTTAGATATAATTTTGCTTTCTAATAAAGGTTGGGAACTAGATTAGATAAGTTTTGAGATTTGGTCAAATGTTTGATCCTCAGATAATCATCCTTGGTTGTAAACTTTATTCTAGGAAATTGATGTTTTTTAAGTGCAAACATTAGTTTATCTTAATAGTTCAAACTTTAATCCTACATAAGCAATACTTATCAAAATCATACTTGGATCAAGAACAAGGTTTAAGATTTTAGGAATAACCAATCTAGATAACAACCCTTACCATTTTCTCAAAACTATAACATCAGGCTCATAATTTAGGATCCATGATCAACCATTTGAATAAGTCATTCATGCATTCTTGATTTGTAGAGTTCCTTTTGAGAAATTACATGTATTGGAGCTTGAGGAATGTATTGAAAAAGACTTATTGAAATCAGGGGTAAAATAAAATAAAATGAAACACACAACAAGCAAACCAACAATAATAAGCAAACAAATATTTACATTCACTATGAATAAATAAGGAACAAAAAAGAAAACTAATCTAAGCCTACCTACACTAATAATAACTAGTCTTATAGATTACTCCATTGTGGACTTGTGGTGGAGCAATAAAGAAGTATTACTTGAGATATTGCCCATTTGTTGGCAACGTGAACTCTACTCCTTGCAAGTCTTTGAGATTGAATATGGTGTCTCTTAGTATTTCACTAATCCGATAGGGGCCAATCCCAAAAGGTATGAATTTTACATATTTTCCCTTAGGTTTAGATGCTTTGTCTCAAATAAAAACCAAGTCTTCTTGTCTAAACACCTTAACTTTGGAACATTTATCAAACCATCTCTTCATTATGGCTTGATGCCTAGTAAAATTGGAAAAAGATTCCTCTCCTACATCTTCCATTTTAATAGTTTCAAGTAACCTTGAACTTGAAAACTCTTGATCCTCTCCTTCCATGTACTCTTACATAAATTTATAGGTTGGAAGCTTGTGAGTGATGCGGAATACATGATCTTGACCATACACAAGCAAAAATGGTGATGCCTTTATATCTTACTTGACTCTTGTTCTATCACCCCAAAGGGCATACTTGAGTAACTTGTGCCAAGTTCTTGATGTGTCAGTATCAGACTTTTTGATATCTTTCATTAAATTTTTATTAGTTGACTTTAAAACCCCATTGCCTTGAGGGTAATGGTTTGATGAAAAATTGAGAATGATGTTGTTATCACATGCCCATTTAGTCATCTCAATAGATATGAAAATAGATCCATTATCACAAAAGAGACCCTAGTGTTTTGAATCTATTACATATGTTCTATTCCAAGAAATTTACACATCTTCAATCTTGCATTGTTTGGTTGCTACTACTTTTGTTCACCTAGTGTAGTAGTCAGTAACAGTGAGCACATACTTATGTCCTTCTGAAGAATTGGGGTTAATGACCCCCATAAAATATAATCCCCATTGAGAAAATGGTTTATATATCATTATTGGCTTCAATGGCATGGTTTCTTTGGGTTCTTTAGTGTTGAAAATTTGGCACTGATGACACTCTCTCACATGTTTGTGAGCATCTTTGAAGATATTATGCCAATAATAACTAGCCCTAAGGATCTTATGTGTTATTATCCTTAATGAAGGGTTTCTACCTCCAAGCCTCTCATGGAAAGTACTCAAGATCTCACTAGTTTCCTCTTTGGAAACATGCTTCAGGTATATCCCTTCATAATTATTCCTAAAAAGCACTCCATTTTCTACTAGGAAATGAGCTACCTTGAGCCTCAAAGTTCTCTTCTACTCCCTAGTAAACCCTATAGGACAAGTTCCATTGATTATTAAATGAATAATAGAGTCATACCAATCATTGGGTTAAAAACCTTGTTACTCTATCTGCATGATACTCAACTTGGGATTAGTATTAGTAATTAATTAGATCAATCCTTGGCACCTTACCAATTTAGCAGTCTTAATTTTTAGATCATATTATTGAAGTAATGACATCCACTTACCCCTTATTTCTCCTAACTCACATTATCTAAGCATGAGCTTAGTGGTAGGATCTGGTAGTATTACATACACCTTATTTCTAAGAAAATAATACCTAAATTTCTTTATTTCCTTGACTAAAGCATATGCTTGCTTGTCAATCAGGGAATAGTTTAACTCAAAAAATTTAAAATTAGTACACATGAAAGTAATGGGATGATCACATCCATTTATTTTTTAATTTAGGAAAACTACAATTGTATGGTCAAAAGAAAAAATAAAGATATAAACCCTTTGAAAAATTAGGACTTATCAATATTGGTGTCTACATTATTGCTTCTTTTATATCCTTGAAGTCCTTTCTAGTCTCTTCATTCCATGTGATCTTGGCATCTTTCTTTAACATATCA
Organism: Torreya grandis; assembly: GCA_037957365.1. Taxonomy (NCBI): domain Eukaryota; kingdom Viridiplantae; phylum Streptophyta; class Pinopsida; order Cupressales; family Taxaceae; genus Torreya; species Torreya grandis. Next base: position 665,422 of record JARHVA010001429.1, on the reverse strand, counting down.
TTGAATGATCTCACAATTTTTTCAAAACCGAAAATAAACTTTCTTACAAAGTTGATCTTCCCAAAGAAATATTTCAATTTATTTTGTTATTAGGGGGTTCTATTTTTGATATAACATCTACTCTATTGGGGTCTATAAAAATTCACTCTTTAGTTATAACATGTCCTAATAATTTTCCCTCAATGACAAAAAATGCTCTTCTTGGGATTGAGAGAAATTACTTACCTTCAACACCTTTCAAATACCTATTGCAAGTGCATGATGTGATCCTCCTTATTTTTAGAAAATATAGTCAAGTCATTCATGTAAATTATAATGCACTTACCTATCATCTCCTAGAAAGTGTGGTCTATTTCTCTTTAAAAGGTTACGCCTATATTTACTATCCCAAAGGGCATTCTTTTGTAGGCAAAATTTCCCCACTTATTAGTGACTGTAGTCTTTAATATATCTTCCTTGTTCACAAGCACTTGACTATAGCTTAGAAAACCATCAAGAAAAGACATCATTATAGAACCACTAAAACTCTGAATAACTTGATCAAGAAAAGGCAAAGGATAGTTATCCTTTTTAGATGCTTTATTCATATTTCTAAAGTCTACACACAATCTAATTTACCCATTCTTATTAATAATTGGTACTAAGTTAGATACCTGAGTGGAGTGTCTAATGGGAAAAACTATCTTGGAATGTAACAACTGCTTAACCTGTTTGTATATCAAAGGTTCTAGGACATCATTAACAGGTCTTTATTTTTGCCTAAAAGGCTTGTAGGATTCCTTTAGTGGTATGGTATGAGTGATGAATCTAGGATCAAAGATCTTTAAGTCCTCATATGAGCATGCTATAACATCTTTATACTTGGTTAACAACTCTTTAGCTTTTCTCAACTCTTCATTAGTGGTGGTTGTACCAATATTCACTAGCTAGGGTAGACCTTGTGTTCTTAGGTCAACTATTTTGCAATCTTTCCCATTTACCTTGGGAACCTTGACATTTCATCTAGTTTATGTGTATCAAATAATCTTTCTAGGGAAATCATGTTATTTACACTTAGTTACACAATCTTATCATCAATGTTGCCTTTATCAAGAGTATTTTCATTAGCTTCATCAATGATGTGAGCCTCAAATACCCCTGAGCTATTCATGAAGTCTAAAATTTATTGGTCATCACTGAATAATTGCAAATGGTTGATATTATTAGGGATTGAAGGATAAGGAACCAATTCAATACTAAGGTTTCCTAGTTTAGAGTCTACGTTAGGCATGTGATTAGCTACAATTAAGGCTAGCTCATTAGCAAGCTTATTTTCTTTCATAGGAATTGAGATAATGTTGAAAGCATCAAAATACTCTATCATGTCCCAAACTCTAAACTTATATTTCTTAAGGTAAGATAATTTGTAGTGGTACTTACTTATAACTTGATTAACTACTAATTCTAAATCACCATGAACCAATAGTTCTTTGACTTTGTGCTTGATGGCAAATTATAAACCTAAGATTAGAGCCTCATACTCTACCAAGTTATTAGTGCATGAAAATTGAAGTTTGTAATAAGTACTAAGTTCTTTTCCAACAGGATTAATTAAGATAATTCCTACCCCTGATTCAGACTTACACCTTGTACCATCAAAATATAATTTCCATATCCTAGGCATAGCATGAGTATCTTTAGAGTCACATACCTTAGAGGTGTTAAGAGTGTAAAATCCTAACTCAACATTGGCCATGCTAACCCTTTCATTTACAACATTGTACTCAGTGATCATATGTTTCATCTAAGACTCTCTTTCAATTTGAATCCAATTTGGAACTCCCTTCCATAGAAGCCACATGTGTGAACAATTAGTAGACATGTAACCATTTAAGAATCTGGTCCAATCCCTACTGATAGATGTCTATAAACTATTGTATCCTTGGCTCAACTAAAAGATGCATGTGAACATTCAATAATTCTCCAATTATTTTCACCCTAGATTTATCTAAGTAACAACCCTATCATGTCTAATTGGAGTCAAACCTAATTGCTCACAAATAACTTTAGGCATAATATTAGTAGAAGCACCTAAATCTAGAAAACAATTATGCAAATTCTTACCAAAAATTCTATCTGTAAGCAAGAAAGTTGGAACATTTGACTTATTCTTGTACATAACAACATTAACATTTATAGTCTTGGGTGACTTACTAGGTTTATTGGATAGAGATTCCAATAACAAATCTCTCTATTTAATAATTTGAGTCAATTCATGCAAGGTGATGTTAGCCTTAATCCTTTTCATGTCCTCTACTATATTGTACCCACCCTTAGTAGAAGTACTAGATGAATCCACATTAGGATTAAAAGTACTTCCTTTTTGAGGCTCAGGATTGTTGTCAGCTATAGGATTTGGAGGAGTGTCAAAGTTATTTTGTGGACTTGAAGATGTCAAAGGCTACTTTTGACCTTTATTCCTCAAGGATAGGTTTTCTTCAAATACTACTAAAAAGGATGCACCTCTTCAGGAGTATCTTCAGGCTCATTTTCTTCTTATAATGGGAAGTCAAATGTCTCCACCATTAGGGTTATATCTACAAATTTAGATGACTTGGAAAATATAGATATACTTATAAAATTATCTCTTTTAGGTCCACCTTTAGATGTATTCAACTCATCCTAAAATAATTCAAAAGCATTACAAAATTCAATGTAGTCCAACTCACCATGCTTTGAAGTATTGTGAACCCTGCAATATTTAGTTAGATCAACATCACAAATATTAATCTCGAGGTTATTCTTGCTTGATAATGACTCATTATTTTTATTATTATTTCTATTGTTACCATTATGAAACTTGTTCCTAGGTCTATTGAACCTTTGATATGAGTAATTCCTATTGGATTTCTCCCCAATATTGCCTACTTGCTTCTATAATTGGAGGAAATAGTACTTAACTTTTGAAACATCTTAAGTATGGAATCATCCTCATTCTTTGGTCCCTCTGAGTTATGAACTTTATTATTACTAGTTATTGGAATCAAAGCTTTTTGTTCTTGTGGATGAAATCCATTTATAGCATTGTTGTTCAAGAATCCTAGGTTTTGTCTAGGTTGAGCTATATTTAAGGGCATTTAATTCAAAATTGGTGTCTAATTTAAAGTAGACACATTTTGATTCACATTAAGAATAAAATTTTGTGTAGGGAAATTAGGGTTGACATTTAGAATGGCATATTCAAGTTGACCTTGAGGCTACATTTGATTATTGATTGTTACAACTTCAGCATAGGCTAAGGCTAGTGTGTTTATGACTCCAATAGACCTTTTAAGAAACACATATGTCATGGGGTCCAAAACATCCTTGTAGATTTCTAAAGCCAAGGCCTCATCATGTCTGTAAGGAGCTATGGTTCTATTGAACATCTTCTGTAATATAACATTAAAGGCTCTAATGGTCTCACTAGAATATCTTTTAACAATGGTGAATTACTGATAAAGAATGTAAGGACTAATGATTTTTCCAAATTGATCAATAAATATTTTGTTAAAATCATTCCAATTAGTAATATAGTTCTTTGGAAGGTTGAGAAACCATTCTAATGAAACATTTTTGAAAGTAAATTGAAACAATACACATGTTACATCTTCATTAACTACATTTAATAGTCTTAAAGTAGCTTTGAAATATTTAATGTGTTCTTCAACTATGACAATACCATTATAAATGAAATATGGTAAATATTTTTTAGGGTTCCTTGGTAGATCATGTACCTAACCAAACACATTAATGGAATATCCACCTAACCAAGCCATACCTTGATAAATATTGAACACAGGAGCACTTTGAACATGTGAAGTAGGCTGAGATTTAGAAACCCTTTACTTATCTTTGTTTGTTCTTGCTTTCTTATGGTCTCCTAATGAAAGGAGAGGCAAGCTTGATTTAAACCTTGACCTAGTCCTAATCCTTGGAAATTTTACTTGTAAACATTGATTCCTATCTAAAATATGACTTATAAACCTTATCTTTGCAAAGATGAATGATATTTAGCTCAAATTTTTCAAATAACAATCCAATTCTTACCTATGAGCTGATTTACACATTTAAGATTCCTAAGTTAAGAAAAAAAATTAGAAATTTATATAAATACCTTTAAAGAATGACTATATTTGACTAAATAAGCTCAAATATATATCTAAACTTGATAATTTCAATTATCTTTACAAATCTAAGCCTAAATTTTTAAAATATCAATCAATTTTTGAACAAATTTATTGTTACTAGTTTCAAACAAGGAAGATTTATAGAGCTCAAGTTACCTTTGCAAATATTTACCATGAATCTTAAAAGAATACCTATTTTCATGTAAATGAGCCTAAACATTGGTCTTAAACCATGCGTTGATATTTACACAAATATGCTACCAAAAACAAAAATATGCAAAGAATTCATTGATATTTGAACATGATTCACCAAAATTAGAAAAAACACTACAAATTATCAAATATTTAACTAAGGCCCTCCTTTTAGTGATATCAAAATTATGGGGTACAATCCAATGAGAGGGGGGGTGAATTAGTGGTAAACCAATTAAAAAATTTCTTCAAAACCTCTTAAGAAGTATAAACAAACTCAAAGCAAGATGTAACAATGAACAATCATACATGCAATGATTACACAAAAAAATTGTGACAAACCCTCAAGGGGAATAAAACCTACCCTAAAAATTTAAAATCAATTGACTACTATCCTATAAATATGAAGCAAACAATAGGCCTTTAGTGAGACACCTATCTCACACAGAACACTTATTCCTAGATTGGTCAAGTCCTTCTGACCAAGGTGAATGAGCACCCACTCAAGCACCATAACAAAGAGAACACTTTGGAATAATTATTTTCTTCAACCTCTAATTAATATCCCTAAAAAAACACCCTTTTTCAATTCTACAAATTCACATAAGCCACCAACATCAAGCTATCTCACCAACATAATCAATAACCCCTTCTCAAGCCCTTCCCTCATACTTACAAATATTCAATCATAAATCTCACAAATATGTTAAATAGAATCATAAAAATATGTTGAGTCTAATGACACCCTTCTCAACTCAAACCCTCAAGAAATCTGGTCTCCAAGACCCTCAACAACCTTCACATAAGGTCTTCAAAAATATCTTCATAAATACTTACTTATCTAGCTTGATTCACTCCTTAAAGGGAATAAAACATCTTGTATATATACCATTATCAATTATGGTTAGCTATCTCACTTTAGAAAATTTTAGAAAGAATCACTTATGTCTCCCAAGGTCAGCATGAACCTCTGCAAAAGATTCTAGTCCATACCATGAGCTCATGTCATAAACACCTCACAAATGAAGAATAGCTCCACTTGAGTGACCATGTTTGACTAATAGGAGATTATTCAAACCTTAAAAATATTTTTAAAAGTAATTCAAGTAGTCCTCAACACTCTCTAATCCTCAAGAACATTTGTTTTGACCAATTGCCCTACAAACAACCTCAATCATCCAAACCAGGTTCCTTTTGATAGCATAAAACATCATGGTCAAATATGAGTCAACCATTAACTCATATCCAAGTGAATATTAAAAATACCACTTACATTAAAAGAGGTAATATATCCCTTACATCACCTCAAAGATCTCAAACCCATCCCTACTCACTGATTAGGCCTTCCAATTCCACTTCTCACTCTAGCTAGTTTTTCTCACTCATGGCACCCTTTCCTTCATATCGACTAGGAAACTTTGAGGACTTAGATATTTGACATAGAGAAATGAATATTTTTGAAATTTTAAAATAATTTTTGAATCAATTTATAAGCTTCATCACACACCAATTTTTTCCCCTGGTCATTGTTACAAATTTCTCTCAAAATCAAAATCACTATTAAGAAGCACTTTTCTATGGGACCCAAAAATAGTCAAGACTAACCAAGCCCATTCTCAAAATCCTAGAGGAGTCATATATAACATCTAGATATCATTATGTCCATCCAACACCTTCTTAAGAATCAAAAATAAATATCTTCAACATCGGGTCTAAGACTAGGGTTTTTACACATAAAAATTGCTTACCTTCTTAGCAATCATTCATAAATAATAAGCCCTTAATCCATGAAATAATGCTTGGAAAACCTTATAAATAACCTTCCCCAACATATCAAAAAGGATTATCTCCCCATGTAAATTCTATATGATTTTAATAATGTGAGAACTTTCCTCTCGAGCTTAAAATACACCATTTGAGGTCAATATACTTTACCACACCTCTCTAATCATATCTCATGTAGATATAAGGTAAAAAACCTTGAAATCATTCATTGACCCTTCACTAACCCTCACAAACCCATCTAGGCCAACTAGGCCAATGGCCAAACTATCTTGCAAACCTCTAGCCACCTCATGAAAACCATCTATATGACCTCTCAACATCATTTACATGTCTAACATACATATTCCAAGTATACTAATCTCCTTACCATGTCATATAAGCTAAATTACTCAATATCCCTTAGGCAACCATATAAGGTCAAGCCTACAAGGCACAAACTAATTTGCATACATCATGGAGACCATATGAAGTCAACCCTTGAGCATAAAACACATTAGGAACATGTCAAAAAACATAATACCAAGCTCCAATCCATCATAAATCATTCGCATAGGACACCCATGCTCACTCATGCAAGAATCACACTACTCCAAGCACAATAGGCCATCATGTTCCATCACTCTGACCTGCTAGACCACTTTGTCACTACTAATGCATCTTAGACATCAATTAAAACACCTACCATCAATATCCAAACACATAATCCATTCCTCCTATTTATGCTTGTAAGTGTATCAAAGGGTGGTCTAGAGTATCTAAGAGACACTACTCATTTTTGAATTCATAGAATTCAATGCATGAGTTATAGGTTGTGATAATAAAGATATCTATGGTGGAATAACAACATAACATGTGAACTGTTTCATAATATTTATAAAGTTTGGTTACTGGGAGCAACCATGGCTTACTAGTTAAACTTTGAAAATGAGAGTAATCTGGGCTAATTGAAGTGAATTATGCTCAAAGAACTAAATATAAAGACTAAACTAAACTGAATACTTATAATGAGAACTAATCTAAATTGAATGGATTAAATAAAAATCAAAAGGAAGGGTAGGGTAGAGAAGGAACATATTTATGTTGTTGATCTTTAACATAGATATTATGACAAAGTTCAAATATCATCTACATATGTACTTAAAACCAATGTATAGCATGAAATAGCATAAGCTCAAGTCCTACTACACATCAGGTAAACATCTAAGGAAATGAAAGAATACAAATAAGAACTTGTTTTAATTTGAATATTTACTCCTACAGGGATAATAACATAAGCACATCTACAAGAAGAGCATATAAAATGAAATAAACCTAAGAACTTTCAATCAACCTAGAATTAGCACAAGTCAAAAACCCTACATTTGGAAAGTCCAAATCAAGAATAAATAAGAACCATTCAAATCTAAATTGCAAACCAGACAGTTGAAAGATAAGCCATAATAACAATTTACACAAACAAATGAGACAAACTTTTCATAATTCCCTATTTGCATTAATTGATCCAAAATTATCACAAGTGTTCTTTCTCAAAACTCCCTCACTTTACAATGGACAATACCTCTTTATTAAGACAATTTATTAGGTATGTTAGTTAGTCATTTCAAATTACAATAGTATAAGTGTTAGGGATAGCTATCCCTTATATATCTTTTTAGAATACTTCAAACACTTCCTAATGGACTGACCCATAGGTAACGTGAGTTATAAGTTGCACTTGTCTTTACAAAAGAATATTATCTTTTCAAAATATTATACAAGTTAAGCTACAAAAGGAATATTCTTAAATCAACTAGCTTAGCCTTAAGATCCCTTTGATGTTGAAGTGCCCTACTACTACTATTGTAAGATCCTCATTACCTTGGCATGTTGTTCATCTTTTAAATTTAATTTTGAGAATAGGCTCCATGAAGAGTCCATCATCTTGATATGCTAGGTCTCTAAAGTATTTTTCATCCTTTTCCATGGCTTCTTTAATCTTTCTTGCATTTCCAATGCTTTCTTTAGCATTCATGATCATGTCCAAGATCCTACTGTTGTCAACCCTAGTCCTTTCTTTCCTCTAAGTTCTTACTTCTTTCATAACTTGAGTATCTCTCAACTTGAATTCTTTATCAATTACTATCCCTATGGGGCTAAGAGTAGTGGTATCTATAATCATGCTCCAAAGTATCTGCTCCATCTTACATATCAGTTGCTTGCCATCTTTATGAAATTCCTCTAGGTTCTTGGACCATTTGCTCAGATCCTTGATGTTGTCTAATAGTATTACCATGGTCATATTTAGGTGAGCCAAAATAATTATTTCAAAGATATGAATTTGATCATATGTCATGATACTGATCAAATCCTTTACTTTGCTTCTTGAGTTTTACCATTGGTGAACTACATTCCTAGATATAGTGCTCTATTGGCTCATCACATTCTACCTATATTTCATTGCTTTCAAAGAGTTAAACATATCAAAAAAATATTCTTCAAACATATCTGTCATAGCTTTTGGGACTGACAAGATAGCCTAATTTTCCAAATTCTCCTTCTATTGTCGCATGCCTTTGAGGGTAGCTTACAATTCTATTGGCTGTGCTTGGGCTAATTCAAAAACATTCTCCTTAAATATGGGTTTCTCACTAGACTTTTATCCTACCACTAGATTCAAATTGGTCAATGGTTCTACTTTCTACCAAGTGATATCCTCTCTACCAAACATGGCCCTTTTATTTTTTACTCTCTACAAGCCAAATAGTTTAGGGATCAAAATTGACTCCCATTGATGATTGAGTCACTTTAGGAGCTATAATCTCCACTTCTACTCCACTTATCCATCTTGGGAAACCAACCTTCTTTCATCTTCCTTTTATAGAGCCACAATACATGGCTTGATCTCTTCATGCATAGGGATGTTGATGGTTTGCATCATATCCCAAGGGTGATGTCTATTATGGGTTTTCTATAATGTAGGTCCATAAATAAACTAATCTAGAATGGATGAACCATATATCAAGTTTTCCTCACTAAATAAATTGACTTCACTTAAAGGAGGAGTGAAATTCACCTTGGGTTTCTTGGTCTTTACTAAAACAATGGCCAGCTTAACCTTTCTCTTGGGGTAATCCACAGGAACTAAGTCTAATACTACCTTCCCCTTTTTTTCCTTGGTTTCCTCCATTTATTCATCATCTGATTCATAGGCCAATTATAACATTTTGAGTGCATACTCTATAGTATCATCAAGGTCTAATGTTATCATGTGTACCTCTTCCTAAGGTAGTTCTAGCTCTTCTACCTTGCTTAGATGATTTAGGGATTGATGAAGAATAATCTATCTCATTTAGTCTTCTTTCCCTTGGTCTTTGATCCATTTATGCCTCAGGTTTATGCTTTATTTTGGGTTGACCTGATGGAGGTCTAGCTAATGCACTTCCTAGCAAATGATATTGTTTAAGCCCTAGCTTCCATAATTCATCCATCTTTTGGTTTCTTTCTAACCTAGATTTAGGCCTCAAGTTGTGTTATTTTATTATTTTAGTGACCTTATAGAATGAATTGGCTTTGGTATACATTGGGTCAAAAGTAAAAATTTGATGATCATAAGGTACATTTATTCCCTTAATTTTCATATATTTTTTACCCTTAGACAAGGGTCCCACTACCTGAACTCATCAATTTGTAGTTTGAAGGATGTTATATGTTTGGTTGTTACTTTAATGATTTCCCATTGTTTGAATATGGTCCTCCCAATATTTATTTAGAGGTTATGAAAGATAACTTTCTTCTTAGTTTTGTATAATCCATCAATTCCATGGAATAACTAATATGTTACCTCTTGTTTTACTAGATTATTAGGTACATGGATGGGTAGCCTAAGTGGTTGGTTCTGAGTTCTTTCAATTTTGATGATTGTACAATCTAGATACAACCATATATCTCTCATGGTTTCAACATACTTCCTGACTAGTGGGCTAATTCTCTCCATGAGATAACTAGTTATGGATTCACTAAGGGCTGGATAGATGCAATCATAAATGAATTGGATGTGATATTTGTATTTAAATATGTTTATCTTGGAATAATATTGGGAGACTATCTATGTCCCACTAAGTTACCATTCCCTTTAGTTGGGTATCTTTATTGTTGCATAGAGGGATCCAAAAGGCAAGACATCATGAAAAACTGGGTACTTTTCTTCTTTTTGATCACAAAAATATGCCTACTCAAAGAGATGTAGATAATTTCACCTAGAGGAGAGGTCAACTACTTTTCAACCATGAATTAGACTATAGGCACCCAGACTTGGTCTACATAAGTAATGGTTTTATTCTTATTATTGTTTGAAATTTTCACTCATGGATGATATATAACATAATAGAGTCTTTGTTATGGGGTGATAAGCTTGAAGGTCTTGTATAGAGTGTGAGAATCTGAGGTGCTAGGCATGGAAGTATTATCACTTAGTTACACATATGAGCATCAATTATCTCATCATAATGATGAGAACATCCCAAGGCATGGGACCTTTGCACTCCTTGGGATGAGCCTCCAGACTAGGTTGGATTCCTTCTATTCTAAGTGCACTTAGTTTAAGACTAGTGTGCAAGCCTAAAAAGCATAAAGGTAATCTACCACTAGTCTAAACCTAAGATATTAAGGAAAAATGGGAGGGAAAAAAATGCTGAAAGTAAAAAGGTGATATGCCTAGAATAGAGTGAGCACTCCTATTGCCATAAGCACACTACAAACTCTCAAGAACAAGACGTTTCAACATAGATTCTATCAAGGATGCTTCAAATGCATAAATGCTTCATATAGAGGCATTAGAACATGATTCATCATTGATATGGATGAAGGTTATCCAAAAAAATATATTACAAAGACCCTGGTGCATAGGATATGACCTATAGGTGAGTTCCAAGTTCAATGAGGAGGTGATGGGAATGAATGACAATGAGAGGAGAGAACACCACTCAAAGACATAGATCAACAAACACAAAATAACACATAAATCATTATAAGAATAGAAATAGGTGAACTTAATTCTCATTAATCTATAATACTTAACCAAAATAAGTGCTCATGGATGGAAAATTTTAGTAGCGTGAGGTTACTAAAAATGTGTCGACCCCCTTTACAAGTGAAAGATCAAGATTTCATAGAGAATAAGCTTATTTTAAAATAAATTAACTAATTGAAGTAGTGGTCATAGACTTAAATTATTTTATGGAATTGAAACCATGATTATTGAAGTCTATCTGATGATTGGATCTAGTGTGTGTATTAGGATTGATTTTGGATACACACACACAAGGGAATAGAAGATTTCTCTAAAAGAGATAAAGGATGGAATACATGCACATATTGATGTCAAGTAGTTGCTTCTATATTTAATTGATCTGATAATGTCTTGAGATTCCCTTAACAAACCCAATGGCCTTTTTTATATCTTATTGCCTTTTGGCATGTGGCACTCTATGATTGATCTTAGGTGTGGTATTATAGGGGTGACACATGTCACCTTGATAAGCCTTGAAAGGAATCATTTGGGAGCTTTAGATGGAAGCAGTATGTTTATGACACGTGGGTGTTATTTATTTTCTATGGCATCTTGGTGGGTCCTCCTCTCATTTTTTTTGGCTAATAACATTGCTTGAAATTCTACCAAAAGGGACCATCTTTGACTGAACACTAGGTCAACATGTGGAGGGTTGGCACTTTTATTAAGAGAACCTCATTTTTTTGTGTTAAATGAGTACTCGGATACCATGTGGCATTAGTGGAAGGATATTTTTATAGTACACCATTCATGATGTAGATGTATGATCCTATGCATGGGCATGGATCTATGTTGATTAAGTGTGAAGAAGATTTTCAATAAGAGTGCACACAAGGATTGAAGATCCTGATCATGTCCTTCATAATTCATATTACTTCCCAAATTTAACCTTCACTTAATCATTTTGGAACCTAAGGACCTGCATCCTTAAATTTATGTGCTCTTATACTTTTACACCATGGATTCTGCATGAAGACATACGTTGAGATATTTATACAAATGTGAGTTATTGCTACATCATTACATAGACTTGTGTCTTTATTTTGGGCTTAGGTATAGATAACAAGTGACTAAACACACTTTACTTGGAGCACTTATGTCCTTATAGGTGCACGTATCTTTTATAGGGCCTTGGAAAGCCTTGTTCCAACCTAGGGGTGACTTAGAAAGTCAACACTTTTGATGACTTTTGTGGGTCACTTGTTTGCTAAGAGAGAACCTAGTAGCCTTCGAGTGATCCATTGGGCATGGAGTCTTTGGGTCTTTTATTTATTTTCTTTTATAAATGCACTAGCCATACACTTTATGGATTAAGAATGTATTGAGACTCACCTTAGAAAAAAGAACTATGCCAAAAGGCACTTAGAGGAAAAGACCTGAGCTATGAAAGCACTACACATAAGTACTTAGAGGAATTAAAACTATTCTAAAACAAGGCAGATGAGGTGATTTAGGAAATGAAAAACATCTACTCTAATTATTTACAAACTATATACAAATATTAATGGAGATAGTGCTTGAGATGAATCCCATTGACTAGGATAGGTAACTTTAATCATTCATTCAGGTAAGTTGGAAGGCATTAGACTGCTTACATCTGGTTATAGTATATGGACCAATCCATATTGCATCAAACCTAATATGCCTTCTAACCTTTTATCTATATACATCCCATTTGAACACTAAGTCTCCATCTTGGAAACTCTTGGTACCATCTTTCTTATCAAATATCCTCTTGGCCTATGCCTACTAAAGCTCCATAGCATGCATAGCTTATGCTCTAGTTTCCTCAAATTTCATTAACTCAACTAATCTTACTCTGAGGGGATCATTTTTAAGCAGCCCTAATTGATGCATGAGTTTTGATGAAGGCAACTTGAGGGATGATGGTAACCTAGCTTCCCTTACATAAAACAGCATGAAAGGTGAATTTCCTAACACTCTCTTGGGCATGATCCGATCAGCCCAAAAAGTGATTCTAAGCTTAGTATGCCAAGCTTGATGATTATCCTCTAGGGTCTTTTTTATGATATGGATCATGTTCTTATTAGTAGACTCAACTAAACCACTGTCGTGAGGATAATAATTTGATGAGGTACTCAGATAGATATTATGCTTGATGGCCCATTCACTAATATTGGTTCCAAGGAAGGCCAATGCATTATTAGAGATAATGGTGATAGGGACACCAAATCTCATCATAATGCCTTCATAGAAGTTGAGTATGGATGTCTTTTTAACCTCCTTGAGTTCAACCTCTTATATCCACCTCATGAAATAGTTGGTGGCAATGAGAATGGACTTTTTCCCATCACTTGATGGTGGGTTAATCATGCCTATGAAATCTAGGCCCCATTGTATGAAGGGTTGATCATCTTGAATCGGGCACAGTGGTAAGGGTACAAGTCTTTGATTGCCTATGAAGAAGGCACATTTTATACAATTTCATATATATGCAGGCACATCTTTGAACAAAGTTGGCCAATAATATCCATCTTACATGATCTTCATAATAGTGGTCTTGGGTGAATAATGGCCTCTTAAATGGCCATTATGGATTTATTGAAGAATTATATGTACTTGCTTTAGCTCTATGCATCTCAAGAAAACCCCATTGAGATCTCTCTATAAAAGTGCACCATCTACAAGTACATAAGGAATAGACTACAGTCTAAAATTCTTGCACTTATCTTTATCAAGGCCAGGTGGATATATGTTATGTTGAAGGAAAGCCTTCATATCCCATGCCTAGTTGGTCATAGCTTCTCCATTTGTATGCTCTCCTTCATGCAACACTAAGACTATGTTATCCTCAAGTTTTTTTTTTTCATCCAATTACTCATAGAGTCCCTTTTCTCACACTAGCTTGATGAACTAGATGTCTACATTGTACTTCATCACTTTCATGATTTAGCCAACTCTTTTCTCATTGATGTCCCTAATAAAAAGAAAATCTTTAACACTTATGTGCATGACCATGAGCTGGATCTTATTTTTAGAGAGCATATGCCTAAATTTCTTCAGTGCTCTCATAACTATGAGTGTGTGTTTATCTATGAAGCTATAGTGGAGCTCAATATACTTCAACATCTGGCTAAAGAAAGTAATCAGTTGCTCTAATTGCTCTTTGTTCTACTATTTAAGGATGGTTGAGATACCTTCAACTCCACCAAATGTAAAGAGGATAAAATCTTTATTGTAGTTTGGGTTGATCAAGGTGGAATATTTCATGATGGAATGTTTAATGGCCTCAACACTTTCCTTACCCTTATCTATCCAATTAAATGAAACATTCTTATTTAAAATTATAGTGAGGGGCTTCACTAGGATGGTAAAACTAGGCACAAACCTTCTCACAAAGTTTATTATCCCTAAGATACTCTTGAGACTTTTTGTGTGGCTTAGAAGAGGAAGAGATGATATAGCCATGACTCATTTTGTATCAATCATGTGCCCTTATTTAAAAACAATACATCTAAAGAGGGAATCTTTATGAATTAGTAAGATACATTTATTAGGGTTTAGATAAATTCTAAATTCTTAACACTTTTGAAAGACTCGCTCTAGGTGACCCAAATGATCCTCAGCATGTTTGGAGAAAATAATTATGGATTGAAATGGATTTTGAAAATAAGATTTATCCTAATAATTACTTTGGTCCCATATCTAGTTCTTAATAACATATGTGACCAATTTGAGGGTAAATACCCACCCATTCTTTCTATGAACTCTTAGGAGAGGCAGATGGCAAAGTAGGGAGGCAAGTCAATGGCCAAAATATCCTATGCAATGAAAAGTCTTGGGTAGGCCTATAATGTTATATTTAAATCCTTAATTATACCTATATACTTAACTATCATACCATTAAGCTAGACTACTCCTTTTGAAATAGGGGCATATGTAATTTTGAGTGTATCTACAATCTTCTTTGGTATTACTGAGTTGCTTGTGCTAGAGTCAATCATGTAATTACGAACCAAGTGCTATCTAATGATTAGGGAGACATGGAATGGAGGTGGCTTATTAATATTTCACACTTACATTTCTTCCTTTGTTTGGAATATACTTGTATAAGTAGATGGTGATGGTTGGGGAGACTTATATTCCTAGAAACTTTTTAATGCATCTTGAAGCAAATTCCATTGAGATGGAATAGTAAGTGCATCCCACATAATCACATTAAATCTTGTATTTTTCATATATTCAACTATATTAATAGTAACTTGAGGTCCCTTTGATTGAATTTTAGAGGGAGTGGCTTATTTTGGTACTGGTGCACTAGTTTGAGGTGACCCTTCCTTCATCATAACCTTTTCTTGGTGCAAGGGTTATGTAGATGCCTTGGCTTACACACCTACATGAGTGAATTAGGGTGCTAAAGGTAAAGGTGCAATAGCTGGTATAGCCTCCTCTATATATTTTATTTTTAACCTTGTGTTTAAATCAACTAAGGTGCTTCTTCCACTAGGGACACTACTTTGGTTCACATAACTAAAGTCCTCTTCTTGCCAATTGACAAAGGTTGGCCCATCTTATGGTTGCAATGGAATTTAGATCCCTTATTCTAATGAAGATATGTTGCTTGGTGGCTCTTGTAACTGAGGCATGATTTATACCATAAGTGCTTGGTTCAGAACCCCATTTGCATAGGTGGTTTGATCGTGTAGTTGGTTGCATGGGAAACACCACTAAAAATCCTACTCTAGATGGTTATATACTAGAACAAGGTCTTTGGAATTACTGGTAGTATCAACCTTCTATGCATAATATGATATATTATATGTGAGCTGATTTTACATTTATGTGATACCTTGGTAGGGAGTTCTGTTTGAATGGTATTGTTGAGTGAAAGGTTGATGTCTAGGGTATTATGCTTGATATCTTTGGAGGGAAACCAACTCATTCCCAAAAAATTTCAATAGTGTTTTTACCTCATGCAACCCATTAGAATAAATGGTGGATGAACTAGGTGGGCTCATTATAGTAGGGATAAGTGTTATCATAGGTTGAGAAACTACTTAATTAGGGAGAGGTTCTATGAATACAGGCATAGGGGGTCTAGGCACAATCTTTCCCACTTGAATCAAACAATTTTCTCCACACACTACTACTTCATAGGCATCGGGGAGAATTATGCCTCCCATGGACTAAATCATCACTAATATATCACTATTAAGATCCTTTAAGAACTATAAAGATGTAGTGTTAGGATACAGCTTACACAAAGGTGGGATTCTATCCCAAACTCTTTGAAATTTGAAGTTGAATTCAACCATCATTTCCTATAGGGCTCTCTTTATGGTCGTGAGTTGTTATATCAGGGACAAGTGATCACTTTGATCTTCAAGCTATTTGAATAAATCCTCACTAAGCTCATCCTAGTTATGAGTAGAGTTTGGTCTCAAGCCTCGATACCACTGAAGGGATTTTCCTTTGAATGAGGAAGCAAATAGTCCTACCATGACATTATATTGAGTCTAATGGTTCACTGAGTAGATATTTGTGATGTCATGGATATGTTCCATGGGGGAAGTTAATTTTCACCCATAAAATAGAACAAGATTTTGAGAGATGCCACCAAAATGTCATCATACTATAGAATAACCAATATATTACCTCCATTTAAGGGGATAAACACTTGATTCATTGATATCATTATGAATGAAATGAGGAATAGGCCTTGCCTAGAATAGAACCTTCTAAATGGTGGTGTAGATTGAGATTTGTAGGGAGACTCACTCACATTGTACCTTTTGAAAGGGGACAAAGATGCTATAACCCTCCTTTTGGGTGGCACTAATGATCTCATTCTTCTTGGCATGTAAAAAGAGGATTATAGTCTTTGTGAACCAGAGATGTTTGGAGTCATGAGGTGCTCTTGCTGAGTGTTTACTACACTTGTTAGCTAAAGATGTCACTAATTCCTTAGATATTTTTCAAATTAGTCCAACTGGGCATGTTATAAACTGGGCAAGTTATAAACTATTTTCAGTTATGGGGTGCTAAGTGCAAACATCTTATATAGGTTGTGAGAGTATGAGGTGTTGAGCATGGAAGTATTATCACTCAGTTATGTGCACAAGCATCAGTTGTCTCATCATAATAATGGTAATGTCCCCAAGCTCTGGGACCATTGTGCTCCTTGGGATTAACCTCTAGAGTAGGTTAGATTCCTTATATTCTAAGTGCACCTAGTTTAAGACTGTCACACAGGCCTAAAGAGTAGAAAGGTAATCTACTACTAGTATAAACCTAAGATCTTGAGGGAAAAGGGGAGGGAGAAATTAAAATATGCTAAAAGTAAAAAGGAAATATGCCTAAAATAGAGTGAGTACTCCTACTACCATAAGCACACTACAAACTCTTGTGAACAAGATGTTTTCACACAAATTCTACTAAGGATATTCTAAATTCATAAATGCTTTATATATATTCATGAGAACACAATTAAATATTGAGAGGGATGAAGGTTATCCATAGATAAAGCATATTCAAACCTTGGTGTGCAAAGATACGACCTATAGATGAGTTCTGAGTTTAATGAGGTGCTAGGAATGAATGATAATGAGAGGAGTGAACACTACTCATAGACAAATATCAAAAAACACAATAGCACACAAATCATCAGAAAAAAAAGAGGTGAACATAATTCTCATTAATTTGTAAGACTTAACCAATATAAGTTCTTATGGAGGGAAAATTTTAGTAGTGTGAGGTTATTAAAAATGTGTCCACCCCCTTTACAAGTGAAAGACAGATTTTATAGAGAATAAGCTTATTTTACAATAAATTCATTGCTTGAGGGGGTTGGCATAGATTTAAATCCTTTTATTGTGCTATGACCAAGCTTCTTAAAGTCTATCTGATCATTAGATCTGGGGTTGGTAGCAAGATCACTTTTGGATACATGTGCATAAGGGAATAAAATATTTCCCTGATAAAGTCAGAGGGTGGCATACATGCACATCCTGATATGAAGTAGTAACTTCTATATTTAATCAATCTAATATCATCTCAAGCTTCCCTCAACTACCCTAAAAACCTTCTTAATATCTTGCTATCCCTTAGCATTTGGCACTCTATGATCAATCTCAGGTGTGGTACTACAGGGATAACATGTATCACCTTGATAATCCTTTAGAGGAATAATTTTGGAGATATGGATGGAAGAATCATGGTTGTGACACATGGGAATTACTTATTTGTTATAGCAGCTTGGTGGGTACTTCTCTCCTTTTTATTTATCCAATGCCATTGCTTGAAATTCTTCTAAAAGGGACCATCTTAGAATGAGTGTCAAGTCGACATGTAGAGGGTTGGTGATTTTCCTAGGAGATCCATGGACTCTTGAGTGTATCCTTAATAATTCATATTACTTCTTTTTGATGCTAGAAAGTGCACCTAGTGGCAGGAGAACGGATTCCTGCCCTCTCCCCGCAACATGGAAACCCCTCTCTCGCCTGTGGGACGGCAAAGCAGGAGAGGAGAGTCTCTAGATATGGGCTAGTTCCCTCTGATGTATCTTATTTGTTTCAGGCAGTGCAAAAATATAGATATATAGATATACTGGGGGGGATGAAAAGGGAGAGAGAAAAAGCATGAAAACAAACAGCCTACTCTAAAAGAGGTGATACACCAAAAACAGGTTGACCTTCCACATCCACTCTCAGAATCAAGAGAAATGCAGATATACTCTACACATCTGGCAAAAGAACCAGGTTGCTAAAACTAACAGGGAGGCTATAATGTAAAATACATAACAGAGGTTTACCAAGGTGCTGTGGAATGCACACTTATAAGCAACTTACTCTGTTTTGCCCTTCTCAAGTATTGCTCTTCTCCTTTCAGCTGTAGAACTGGCGCCTTATAGATAGCTGGTCTGTTGGCAATACTTGTGAAAGCATGGAAGATAATGACTAAACACAAACAATACTCATGACATACACATCCAATCTATCCAAAATGGAGGAAAAAAATTGTATTTTATTGATTCAGGTGGATAATTTGCAGCGCTGTGCTCTTTACAAAAGTGTCAGAAGATCCAGATAAATGACCAAGTCTACGTATTTATATGGAAAATGGGAGCCTTAGTCTTCATGGGGAAGAGAGAAAGTACTGTCGATGATGTCATAAGTTTGCCAAGACCATGCTTGATGCTTTATTTTGTGTGCCAGCCGCTCTCCTCATTTTGCGTGCCAATCTACTCTAGCTGTTGGGCGGGTCCTTTCTTGTGTTTTTTGGGCCTTTTTTTGCCACTGCCTGTTGTGGGTAGAAAATTTTCCACCTGTTGCATGTGGGCGGCCCTTTCTCCTTCCCCGCCATGGCTGGGGGTTTTCATTTCACCACCTGAGGGGGGTAGGCTTTTCATTTTCCCCGCTACGAGCGGGCTTTTCCTTTTCCCCATGACAGGCGGGCGCTACTCATTCACCACCTGGGGGCGAGGGTTTCATTTTTGCCACCTTTGAGAGGCCATTTTTCATTTCCCGCCTATGGCAGGCCTTTCGTTTTCCCCACCAGGGGGTGGGGATTCCATTTGTGCCGCCTTCGAGCGGCCGTTTCTTCTTTACCACCTGTGGCGGGCTTCCGTCATCTGCCACCCTTGGGCGGCCTTCCACCGTCTGCCACCCTTGGGCGGCCTTCGATTGTCGGCCACCTGCTGGCGGCTTTCAGCCGTCGGCCGATCAACAAACTGGCAACTTACAGGGGAAGCGTGCCTGCTATGGTTAGGACCCAATTGCTTCTGAATATCCATTGGGTGCGGAGTCAGATGGTGACTTTGAAGAGAGTTCACAACAGCCTTCAAGATCCCAGAATCAAGATATACAAAATTTACCCCCAAACGAAGGGAAACACACAAAGATAAAAAACAACTACCTGTGCAACTGCACATAGAGAAAATAGGGAAAACAACTGGAAGCAAACTATTTTATACAGCTAACCAGGAATGTTCACATCCCTCCTGGATTGAAAGGAAAATTTCTTAAGTCCCCTTCCTGGCGAAGAGACTTATCGTGGCAGGTAAGTAGTTGAAAGAAAATGAGATTTGATGACTTGCTCCTCCTGCCTGTCAACTGAGTTGGCTGGAAACCGAGGGGATCAAAATCGAACATGCCTCTGAATATATACGTATTCTGATTGACCCTAGAGGCTTGTTAAATGTTGGTCCCTGATATTGGTGCCCCTCACCAAGAAATCAATTGCTGTTGGCTCATCACCGTAAGCTCCTTGTTCTGCACAATTCTTTTGCAATGTATCATGGTCTGATTTGTTTCCTTTTGCCTCGCTGAAAACATTGTCAGACTCGTCCTCTACTTCCTCTTGGCCTTCTTGAAGAAGTGTGACTGTGGTGATGTCTAAAAGGGGCTCACAAAATGACTGCTCATCCCACAAGACTTCACTTTCCTATTTAAAGCTCAGTTCTTCAAGGCATCCCTCCAAGAAGACGGACCTCTCCTTTTCCTCTTTGTTGATCAGGTTCTCTAGATTTTCAAAAATATTCTCCTGATCTTTCTCTTTCTCAGATTCTTCAATGTAGTCATCCTCATCAATACAACAAGGAAGTTCATCGAACAGAGGAGAAGAGAGCTTACCATGCATTTATTCCTCTTTGAATTGCTGGAACATCTGCATATATGCAAGCCCTGCATCTTCCTCACTGCTGATAAGGTCTTCACAAGGAGTATCAATGATGATTTCTTCTTCGTTGTTACTCATAACAACCTCCCGAAGACTTGCAGATTGGATCTTTTGCCCCTCACCTACCTCTTGCAAAACAGGTTCTTCTTCGAGAAGGGATGAAGTGGAGAAAACATGTGGGAGAGGGGGCAGCTCTTGAGCTAGAATCGAATGATTCTCCTCCTTCCACTTGATCAGCACTTCATCAATATCAGACACGGCCTGATAACTCTCTTGGAAGTGTGTAAGTGGGGTGTGTTCAGACATAGAATGCGTTATTTGGTCTGAACCGTCCATCACACATTGGCTGGGGAACTCTCTCTGAATTTCAAATCTGCTATTTTCTTGGCTAGATCTTCCTAGAAAAGCTTTTCTTGGAGGCTGATAGCATCATCATAGGCAGGCACAGCATCAGCTTCTTCAAGGTTTCGAGAAAAACCTTGCTTTTCTTTTTTTTTTGCTGCCCCATGATTCCACTGTCTTCCCCCAATTCAGGATCTCTGAATTTGAATTTTGCTCTTGCGAACAAGGAGCAACTTTGTTTTCCACAAGGACCTGAGGCTCCTCCACAAGGTATAGAAATTTTATCTCCTTTTCAAGGAGTAGCTTCATCCTAGCCTCTAAGTCTTCAATTTGTCTGGCTAGGTTTTCCTGGAAGAGTCTTTCTTGGAGGTGGCTAGCATGATCCTCTTCAAAGCTCTGAGCTGGTCCTTGGCATTCTTTCCTCCAACTTGGAATTTGCACATCATGTTGGAAAACTTGGGGAGGCTGAGGAATGCAAGGAAAACATTGTTGGTGCGTTGGAGGAGCCTCTAGAAGAGAGACGTGCTAGCTGGTGGTATTATTCTCGATGGAAGATACCTGATCTAAGGAGTTGAAAAGATTGATCTCCCTGGGAGGTTGCTCTGATGTCACTTGGTGTTGGAAAGCCAGGCGCACAGGATTGGGAACATCTGTATTCAATGAGCTGGAGTGAACAAGTGCAATTTGATAAAATGGATTTGGTGTAAAAGAGGGGGTTTTCTTCAAGGTAGGAGGAAGCACGCAAGGCTGACTGCCTTGGATAGATGGATTTCTCCATTTTGTTACCTCCTCCTTCATGGACTGCAAAGCATGTGCTTTCCTAAACAAGCACTCCTCTTTATACATCAGCTCCTGCTGATACTTGTACTGCTCTTCCAACCTGTTGATTTCCATTGTTTGCCTCTCAAATTCCAACGCCACCTCCCTTATTGTTGCAGGGCAACTAAGAGAGCTACTTGAGGGGATTGCATAAATATCTGAAGTCTGATCACACTCATATGAAGGAAAACAAGACCCATGATTTTTTGCAAAAGAAGTATACATACAAGAAATGGATGATTTTTGGTGGCACCAGGCTGCTTAACCAGGGGATTTAACTCGGAGTCGCCAGATGCTGAAAAAAATAAATTCGCTGTATCAGGACCAGCATCAATCCTGAACTTTACTGCGTTATCAAACTTGAGGTCCCACCGGGTGTGCCAAAACTGTTGATGCTGGAAAGTGCACCCAGTTGGCAAGAAAACGGATTCCTTCCCTCTCCTCACAACATGGAAACTCCTCTCTCCCCTGTGGGACGATGAAGCAGGAGAGGAGAGTCTCTAGGTATGGGCTAGTTCCCTCTGATGTATTTTGTTTGTTTCAGGCAGTGCAAAAATATAGATATAGATATACTGGAGGGGGATGAAAAGGGAGAGAGAAAAAAAGCATGAGAACAAACAGCCTACTCTAAAAGAGGTGATACACCAAAAATAGGTTGACCTTCCACATCCACTCTCAGAACCAAGAGAAATGCAGATATACTCTACACATCTGGTAGAAGAACCAGGCTACTAAAACTAACAAGGAGGCTATAATGGAAAATACATAACAGAGGTTTACCAAGGTGCTGTGGAATGCACACTTATAAGCAACTTACTTTGTTTTGCCCTTCTCAAGTATTGCTCTTCTCCTTTCAGCTGCAGAACTGGCGCCTTATAGATAGCTGGTCTATTGGCATTACCTGTGAAAGCATGGAAGATAATGACTAAACACAAACAATACTCATGACATACACAACAAATCTATCTAAAATGGAGGCCAAAAATTATATTTTATTGATTCAGGTGGATAATTTGCAGAGCTGTGCTCTTTACAAAAGTGTCAGAAGATCCAGATAAATGACCAAGTCTGTGTATTTATATGGGAAATGAGAGCCTTAGTCTTCATGGTAAGAGAGAAAGTACTATCGATGATGTCATAAGTCTGCCAAGACCATGCTTGATGCTTCATTTTGCGTGCTAGCTGCTCTCCTCATTTTGCATGCTAGTCTACTCTAGCTATTGGCTAGGTCTTTTCCTGTGTTTTTCAAGCCTTTTTTTGCTACTACCTATTATGGGCGGCAAATTTGCTACCTGCTGCATGTGGGTGGCCCTTTCTCCTTCCCCACCATGGGCGGGGGTTTTCATTTTGCCGCCTGAGGGAGGCGGGCTTTTCATTTTCCCCATCGCGGGTGGGCTTTTCCTTTTCCCCACCGTGGGTGAGCGCTGCTCATTCGCTGCCTGAGGGTGGGGGTTTCATTTTCACCACCTTTGGGTGGCCATTTTTCATTTCCTGCCTGGGGCGGGCCTTTCATTTTTTCCACCGGGGGGCGGGGATTCCATTTTTGCCGCCTTCGAGCGGGCTTTTCATTTCTGTCGCCTTCAGGCGGGGGCTGGGCGTTTGCCGCCCTCGATGGGCTTCTGCCATTCACCGCCTGTCAGCGGCTTCGGCCGTCTGCCACCCTCGGGCGGCATTCTGTCGTTCGCTGCCCTCGGGTGGCATTTTGCCATCTGCCTGCGGGCTTCGGCCTGTCAACACTTCTTACATTTAACCTTTACTTAATCATTTTAGAGCCCAAGGACCTACATCCTTAAATTTTTGTGCTCTTACACTTGTGCACCATGGAATCCTGCATGAAGATATGCATTGAGATCTTTATGTGAGTGTGAGTTATTGTTACATTATTATGTAAATATGTGCCTTTATTTTGGATTCATGTGTAGATGGGAAGTGCCTATGTATGTTTTACTTGGAATACTATGGTCCTCATAGGTGCATAGATCTTTTTTAGGGCCTTAGGAAGCCTTACACCAACCCAAGGGTGACTTAGAAAGTCAATAATTCCCACACAATATATTCAACATGGTCATAATCATCCTAATTCTAGGCCTAAATTAGTTAATTGGGATACTCTTGTTGAAGTCTAAAAAGACCTAGTTCTTATAGTATAGCCACAAGGCTAGAATGTAATTCAAATTGTTCTTTTGGGCCTAGGTATTGATATAAGGTAGGTTAATCTAGGGTTTAGGCAATTTATAATAGTTTTCAAATGCTACAACAAAAATATAGGCTTCATTTCTATGAGTATGTTCATTGATTAACATATCCCTATCAATTTTACCATCTTTAAAAATAAGAGCAAGAATGTCAATATAATGAAGTACCTCAAGTTTTGTTGATGCATAATGTATGCCTACCATTTGGATTGCAACTATGTCATATTAGATTTTCTTGGTAGACACATTATCTCTTCTTCTTAGGTGATGGTGGGTTAGTCTTCAATGGTCTAAAAAATCTTAGACTAATTTTTTATCTCCTATATTTAGAGTAGTGGCATCAAACTTTGTGTCTTTAAAAACCCTACCCTTGACATATGTGCTTAGATAGAGCTCCACATATTCTTTTGAAACACCCTTCTTAGTTGTCATGGCTGTGAATTGATCAAATTTTCTCCTAGTGGATTAAAAATTGATTTTGGATTGAATTATCCTTATATAGGTGATAATTCAATGTTATTCATCTTGATTATGATGAACATAGGGTTGAATTAGGGATTTTATACTTGTTAGGTATTTTTTGAATGTTTTCACAGTGATTCAATGGTGGTAACTAGTTCAAATAATGAGTTTTGTGCCTTAGATTTGTATTTAGGTCTCATATTTATACCTTTGCCTTTTTGGGTCCATGAGATATCTTAATCTTATTTGGTGCTTATGTGACTCCATCATGTCACCCAGCTCATTGATATTTAAAAAGTGATCATGTGTCCTTTAAGACATGTGTTAACATCTCATTGGGTCTCAACTTGTTGAAAACTCAACCTCACCTCGCACCATTGATTTGGATCCAAGAGATTGAATGTTATTGGTTGCCTTTTATGCCTGGCACCTGAGATTATGCCATTTGTCACTTTTTTAGGCCTTATTTGTGCTTCTATCTATCATTTTCCTCTAAAGATAATGTATTTTCATCATTTGGTAACTTCTCAATCATTTTGAGGCTCTTTGAAAAGCTAGCTTTCAATACGTACTGTTAGATCATGATTGCACAAAATAATGCATGTTGTTGATCTAGATCCTCTAGGTTATATCTTTTGCTATGTAAGCCATTTATTTACTTACTCATTTTACATAATGATGACACTTGTCACCTTCTATCTCTTCTTGATTTTTTGTTGTAGTTTTGACTTAATGCTCATTTGATCAAAATGCATACATTTGGATGCACACCATCGATCTTTGGGAAGATGCTTGAGTTTTAACTATCCATTGTGAGTATAACACTTGTCATCTTTGTGCTTTCTCATTAGGCTTTAACTTTTCAACCTTTGCTTGACACCATTAGATCATCTTTGGTTGATCAAATCCACTCTATCAAATTTCAATCTAAGGGATTGGATGCTATTGGATGTTTTTTATTATTTTTCTGAAATTATGATACTTGTGACCTTCTTACTTATCTTGGGATTCCATTGAAGTTTTGATACACCTCGACCAAAATGTGTATGCTCAGCCATGTATCATCAATCTTTGATAAGATCATCGAGCTTTAACTTGGGGTCATGGCTTAACTCTTCAACTTTAATCTCACACCGTTAGATCAACTTTGCTTGAGCAAATGCACACCATCGATCCTGTAGATGATAAAATAAAGAAAGTAAGGCTTAGGAAATATTGATAACTTAGGATAAATTTTTAGACTATGATTTTATTCATGTTGATAAACACAATAAAACCTTAGGATGAAATTTTAAGCTAAGTTTTAAACATAATAAAGGGGACCCTTCATTTAGTTAGTCCATGCAAATAATAAAGAATTAAGGGGGGTCTCAGGACATAAATAACTTTAGAACTAAAATGTTAAACTAAGGTTTTATTTGTGTTAATAAACATGAATAAGACCTTAGGATAAAATATAAGCTATGTTTTAAATGAACATAAAGTGTTTCCACATTTTTTAAATAAAGTGACCCCACGTAAATTTGAATTCAAATTTAAAAGGCTTAAGATAAAAGAATTAGACTAAGGGTTTTTAGATGTTTAAACATGAATTAAATTAAAAACTTAAGAACCTTATACTAATCAAAGGGTCAATTTATCATTAAATCCCCAAAACCCTAGACATTGTTCGAAATGTTTAGACTCCATTAAACTTGCAACCTAGAAACACAAAAGCAACCATTAACAAAATTAAGCAGAATAAGACAAGATTCAATTAGAGACATGTTAGTTAAGATAAAAGAGAAATAAGTGTGGATTATATTCAAATAAATAACTTAGATCAAGTGACATATTTCAATTCAAATAACAAATTTGCAAATTTTTAAAACAAGGGTCCCCATTTTCAGAAATAGGGGTATATTAACCTCAATAGATCCCTTGGATAAGTATAGCTGATCCATCTTGGTCATGAACCCAAATATATAATTTATCAAAAATTATAAGTTTAAGTAGGATTTATCTTCTACAAGATAGGATTGATTTATAAATAAATTGTATTTCCCTTTGCATACATTTTGGTGAACCCAGTGTGAATCTAACCCTTATAGGTTTTCTTTCACACCATCATTTTTTTCATCATATTATATTTTTAGTAGTGTATCAAACCAATCAGTATAATTCTAAATTTTTTTGCATAGGTTTAACATAGTCATTTAAAAATGACTTTATTTTATTTGTGAAACTCTTTTCTAATTACAGGTTACTAGATCGAGCAGTTTGACACAATATTATTCTTCAATTCTAGATTATAATACATAATCTAACCAATCAAATATATCTTATATTTTATTCTATCAACATATAGGTTTAAATACATATTTGAACATGTCAAATCTATTCGTTATCTCTTTTCTAGCATACAAAGTTATCCTAACTGGGTCAAACCAATTGACCTAATTGGTATAATTTAAAAGCATCATTTGAGCATCATAGAATAAAAATTTTCAAGATAAAACATCTTCAAGCCTCCAAGGTTCTTTTATTTTCTCTCTCTATCATTTTATTTCTTCCTTCAATATTATTTTTTACAAGTTTTTAGTCTATAAAGCTACAACCCTATAGATAACTAGGTCAACCTAACCGAATCAGTTCTATAGTCTATCTTCTGTCTAAGAGACATAGTAAATCTATTTGAATCTATTCTTTAAGACCTTGATTTTTTAGAATAAAAGAAACCCAGTTAAATATATTTTGCATTGTTTGTATATAGTGTCTCCTGATTTGACTCTCAACCAAGAAATTAACATCTATTTGCTAATAATTAATTCACCTTTCCTTTTCAATTATTTTCATGCTTAGAGTAACTCACATAGTTTAAATAAGTGGTTTTTTAAATTACCATTTTAGTTACACTATTTTAATATTTTTCACACACTACCAAATTAATTTACATTAAAAAAACATTAAACATTTGTCTTCCTAAGGTCTTCCTACTTGGATTTCATCACCAAGGGGGAAGCCAACTTGGTTTTTTGGCCAAGTATAAACATGTAATTAATGGTAGATATTGGAAAAGCACCTAAAACCCTTATCACTATGGGATTATGAAGTGATGGGATAGAAACCAATGCCAAACCAATATCATCACCAATACAAATCCCTTTCAGCCCAAATGTCCTAACACCATCCTTAAATTACCTTCTAGTTGCTTATTTCAACCAACTTGTTTATCACATTTGATGCAGGAGCATCACTTCTAGGAAGTTTTTGTCTTAAATTTTAGTTTATATTCATAAAAAAATTATTGATTATGGATTGGAGGGAATTTATATTCCTCAACCATTCTTAGATTTCAAATTTTTAGGTTATATTTACTTTTAGCTAGTTCAAATTTCAAACTCCTAGTTTTCCTGTCAAAACTTGATTTTCAAAAATTAGAATAGTTTGCTTGTAATTAGTATATCAAGGGTGAATGAATGACTTCTCCAAGTTTTAAATATTTTTATGAACACCTTATATATACCCATTGAATCCATGTCAAGGGTATAAGGCCTCAAATGTATGAAAGTCTAACTCGTGTTCACTTTCATGCTTCTAAACTTGCCTTTTATGACCTTTGAAAGGTCCCTACAGGAAATTATAGAAATTATGCACGTATAAAAGTTGTAATTTTTTATTGAGAGGTTGTTTTTTAATTTTTTTAAGTTAAAATGTTTTGAATAAATAGAGAATAAACCCCTAGTTTTGAAGATTGACATATACAGGCCCTATTTTCTATGTTTACACTTACTTGTTCTTGACTGTGTAACATGTTAGTGAACGGAATGATAATGGAGACATGTTAAAATACCTTATAAATATTTTGGTTAGTTAATTGGATATATTTTTAAGTTATTTAAATATTTTCATTACATAATATCTTGTTATTGTATTGCCAAAAGGGACATAGTCCTATAGAATACATTATTTCCTACATAGTCAAACAAAGATTAGGTTAGAAAACTAGAAAAATGGATTGAAATAGGATTTTTAGTGATTTTTGAGGGATTTTAAGACTAAAAAAAACTTATATAATCTTTAAATTTTTCAAAAAGGCCCTATAGAAGTGATAAACAAATTATCTTCCCTCTTAGGTTTGTATAGGGGAAGGAAACCCTAGAATTAGGGTTTTGAAGGTTTAAGGAGTTTCAAAAAACCAAATGAGTTCAAATTTTTTAGTCTTGTTGGTTTATAGGGGACCTAAGTTAATAAAGTAGTTTTAGATTTATAAGACCATTTTTGTATGGTTTTTAGACGTTTGTGTTGAACAAACCTATAAAGAGGCCTAATTGAGGAGACTTAGTGATAGAAAGAGGGTCTAAAGAGAGAGTTTGACCAAGAAAATTGGTAAAAGGGTATATATTGATAGAATGTGCCTATATTTAAGGTTATTTATGGTTTATCCTTCCTAATTTTTCCATACAAGTCAAAATACATAAAAAAAAGGTTACTAACAAGGCCTTAAGGTCTAGGAAAGTGGGTCAAGGAGGCAGAGTTGAAAATTTCTCATAAGTTGCTATGGATAATTTTAGTATCAAATAAAATAAAACACACTTGGAAAAAAGTGAGAGAGAATATATCAATTTAAATAGAGATAAGGAAATAGTTGTTTGATAAATTGCTTGAGAAAGAGTCAAGATGCCACCAAGGATGAATACAACAGGTGAGAGAGAAGAAGTTATATAGATAGGGGATGCCATCTTATAGGAGTTGAGGAACTATTTTCACTTGAAATTTCACCCCTTGAGGATATGAAAATTCTCTCATCATTCAATTGGCACAATGGAACCACCTTAGGGTTTTGGGTGACCCAAAGTTGAAGTAGATCTCTAGATTAGGGTTAGTTCCCTTGATGTATCACTATAGCTCAAACCTATTGTTAACTTTGGGGGGATGAAAAGTGAGAAGGATAAATAAAAATTAATATAATATAGATGAGGTGATACACCAAATATTTTATCTATTCACACCACTTAAAATGCACTTGAAACCAAAGAGAATCCCACACATACACTTCATCCAATTCAACACTCCTCTTATACAACTATGTTTCAAGCATGGGGTCTTAAAGAGAGGTTAGGATAAGAAGAAATAGAAAATATGTATTATAGAAACACTAATGAATTAGATAATCATTATACCTTCAATCCACATTAGACACTTTTTGTTGACCTACAAGAGAGATCTCTTAAATCACATAAGGCACTAGGAAGAGTAACATGTGAAGGTAAGCAATATACACTCGCACAAAATGAAAAAAAAATGAACTTAGTGAAATATTTAATGAGGTAAAAAAACATATTCATTAATTCAAGGCAAAAATTTGGTAGGACTTTGCCATAACCAGGTGGAGAGATCCCTACAATAGCCAAAAAGGCTAGAATTTATAGCAATTATGAGAAGAGAGAGAGAAAGGGAAGCTCAAGAGTCACTAAGACACTTTTCAACCAATGAAAATGAGTTAAATTATCATTTAATATATACTTATATAGGTCCTAAAAGTAAATCAAGGAAAAATGTCCCTTAAATTTGTTTAACTCCTCCACATGTGGCATAGATTCCCTTGTGCTTACAGAAGAAATTACCCTCATGATTTGCCTTCACAAAACTACCTCACCAAGACATAGGGTCAGGTTTTATCATTAATATAAAAGGGAGGGGTTACTAACAAGACCTTACATATATTAGAATGGTTCCTAATCATTCACATTCTTTTGTCCATGAGCAGTCATCTCAAATAGTTACAAAATGACTCCTTCTCATGCACCTCTCACACTTGGCACCCAAAACCTTCCAATTTTTCAATATAATCCATGCAAAAGTAGGGAATAAACTTTTCAAGAATTTCCATATCATAATTTTCATGAAACAAATCTCCAAAAGATTCCTAATTGGAGTTTTCACCATTTTCACTAAGTGTTCATTATCTACCCATTAGACCAACTGAGATGAAGAAGATGGTAGGTGCACTTGGGATATGAGATAGATAAATTTATGGGAATGATGAATTATAAAAAATCATGATCTCTCTCCCAAAGGTGTTTGCATCTTTTGAAATTTCTTCATGCCTGTAAAACACATAAAATTATCAAAAACAAGCTTTGTTAGATCCCCTATGTACAAGTGTGGTATAGGTCAATTAGATGGGATATGACCCTAGATAATCCTATAAATATCCAATTTGGTTTCATTTAATTTCCATTTCATCTAAATTATTGAATTGCCTTCTTTCCCCAATTGGTTCCTTAGGAGGGTTTGTAGGGGTTTTAGGGAGGTATCTAGTCTTAACCTTAATTCATATAGTGTATATGTTGAAGTCCTATATAAATTACATTTATGGATTATTAGGGACCCTCCCAAAATACCTTGATCATTATAAGGTCCTATGAAAAGCATTGGAGAAATTCTAGCATCTCAAGATGACATTAGTGTCTTTTTCTATCCATTTTATAGGGTCTGAGTTCATTTCAAGCCAAAAATGGCTTCTTGGGGACCTTTCCTACATAATAAAAGCTAAAATACTTATATACACACCCTAAAAACATTTTTCCATAATCAAAATAGCTCCCTAAGATCTATAAATGAAAAAACTCTTACTTTGGCATTAGACCTAGACCTTGTTCAATAAGTTTGTCTGCACTTTGGTGGTTCAAACCTCTTTTTTGGCCTTACATACCTCTAAAATATATTAAAAACATCATATTTACCTCAATTAATATTATCCAAATCATTATAATTCTTTCCAAATTCTGAAAATGGAAGATATCCCTATTTGGAGTTAGGCCTACACCTTACCTAACTAGGTCTACCTATAGGTCTTATTGCATAGGGCACCATGTTTGGCCTCAAAGATTATAGATATTTTTTCCATGTTTATTCATGTGTATTACAACACCAAAAACCTTATTTAATCTCTCCTTGACCTCTAACCCATGTTTCTACCTCCCTTAATAAGAAAATAGGGTCTATACAAGGGGAAAAGTGCCCCCCATTTGAGATAAAATAGGGGTACTTACCCTATTAGTCTCATAAAACTGACCGTTGGATATGGTCATTAAAGTCACAAGTATGTTATACACAAAAATTTGTCTCTTTAATCTAATTATAAGACCACTAAATCTCTCCATTTTCAAGATGGACTTTTCCTTGGAGACTACATGCAGGGTTTTGGTATGGACTGAGTTTTGGCTTTGTTTGAGCTTCTTTCCTTGCTTGTCCTCATTGAATAAAACATTAAAAATTATAAAAATTATCCTTAAAATGTTTTATACTTTCTTATTCCACTCAAATTTACCACACCTTTTGGTATCACTTACTCATTCCAGCTAAGTTTCCAATGCTTAATTGTACCCTGACTTTTGCTTCCTATTGTAGGTGTTAAGCTAGGGTTGTTCAGACTTGTTCATGATGTTTTTTTAGTTTTTAGAAACCTATCTAAAGTTAAAAATATGTATCTCATATTTATTTCACCCATATGCTTCATTTAGGCTTAAAATATGCCTCACACTCTTGACTGAGACATTTTCTCCTAAGACCCTACTGTAGGTTGTTTTAGGGCCTAGCTGGGGTAGTTATGGTGAAAAAGAAGTCCCTTCAGATTCCTTTTGAATCACATAGCACAATCCTTGAATTTAGATTACCTTATGTTTTCCAAGAGACATCCAAACCATGCATATATGCTAGTCTTTTCACTCTATCCATCTGACTGGATTGAGACACTTGTAGGTGTCCATTTCATGTTTGAAAGTGCATATAAGTAGCTATGGGAGGTGAACAAGATCTTATCCCAACTTTAACTTGATAAATTTGGTATCATTTTAGTTCTATCATACCATTTTATCCATATATTATGCTTGGAGGTCCCATTCAATTGTTTCTTAAGATGTCAAAACTCATTCACTTTTATTGCATGTAGACACCATTGAGGTCTTTTAGTATGTTTAGAGGCACTTTTAGAGTTTTATATGACTACCTTTCACTTTCCATTTTGACCCCAAACTTAGTGGAGGTATTTTACATGATATAAGATGCTAAATGGATGTACTAAGGTCTTTCAACACCAAGTCTATCACTTTTATTTGAATCCCACAAAGTGCCTAGTGCACTATTTTGCCATTTTTGGGAAAAGGGTCTTAAAACTCATAAATGTTTGTTGGGATGCTTCTCCAAAACTTGGTGAGCCAAGGGTATTAAACATGATTCTTAAGCCATCAACTTGCCTCATAAAATTTATGAGGGATCAACCTTGTGAAATACCTCTGTACAAACCTTCAACCCTTATTGATGTCACATGTAGGTATGCATTTGAATGTGTGTACATAGGGAGGATGGAGTTGAGCTAGAAAGGTTTGTT
Organism: Torreya grandis; assembly: GCA_037957365.1. Lineage (NCBI taxonomy): Eukaryota > Viridiplantae > Streptophyta > Pinopsida > Cupressales > Taxaceae > Torreya > Torreya grandis. The sequence goes on along the minus strand of JARHVA010001429.1, from coordinate 632,422 downwards.
GAAAGGCTTCTTCCACCCTAAATTTATTAGTTAGTTTTAAAATGGATAACATCCTTCAATAACATATTTAAATTAACCTCAAAACATCTTCTTCTATGTGGAAAACATCTTCAAGGCACCTATAGATGAAAAGAATAGATAATGGCAAACCCAAATAAGCCTATAAGAGGCTTATTGAATTATTGAGGTCTCCAAAACTGAGAATATTATGGGAAAACATGTTTATAAGTCTTGATAAATACATAAAACCATTCAAGCTATCAAATCAAAACAAAAGAATCAGAAACTAGCTCAAACAGGGACCCCTCTTAGATGAAGAAGCATAAAAAGCTATTTGGAGTCTAAGTGATGGCTCATAAATGAGGAAGCATGAAACTAAAAACTCTTTAAATTGATTTTAAGTTGACTTAGAGTAATTTCAATCCCCAAGAGCATTTCTCCAAACTCCACCTATACGGCTCACACCAAGCATGCAAAGTTGACCCTTCTTGGCTTGTGAAGGCAAGAAAGATAAAACATAAGAAAATAATTGAAATTTTTAACCTTTCATCAGCACAAAAATCATGGAAATGACTTTAGGGATTTGAATAGACACTATCCCATATGTTTAACTGAAGGTGAGCTTCACAAGTCTGTATAAGTACCATTAATGGCCTATTTTCAAAGAGAAACTACTTTTTGCTGCATGAAACTAATTCTTGAACTAAATATAACCACTTATTAATATATACTTACCTCCTCCACATTTAAAACCAACTTTTTGATAATTTTTTTCCTTGAAAGTTTGTACAAGTCCTTAAATGAGCTAAAAATATGACTAAAGGGCATATTTTTCACATGAGACATGGTAAAGGAACAATTTATGACTTAGGAACATTTTAAAACATTTAAAATAATAAATTATTAAATTTTAAATATAATTTGAGATTTTCACCATGTTTGACCAAGGTTGACTAGAGTTGACTAGACAAGTACAAGGAAGCTAGGCTTAGACCAAAGCTAAAGTAGGGATGGGTGAAATGCTTAAACCTATATGAGACCTCCATAAGACATATAATAACCTTTGTAAAAGATTCAATATGTTTGGGGTTGAATAAATTTGACTAAAAATCAAATTTGGTCAACAAAAACCTTAGGGTCAATTTTGATGCTAGACTCATAGCAATGGAGGTTAACCAGAGAAGGGGAGTAGTCACAGGTGATTTGAGTGACCAAGAAGAAGATGAACCATATGTATTAGAATTGGAAGATGAATGAGAGAGAGATTGAGGAATATAATTTTGAGAGACTACTAAAGGTGGTGAAAGGGTAGGGATATAAGCCCAAATTAGATCTTCCAATATATGTAGATATCCTCAATGGAGAAGAACTCCTTGATTAGATAGGGGAGTTAGACAAGTACTTTAACTTGTAAGATGTCCTAGAAGATAAATAGGTGAAGTTCAATATAACTAAGTTTAAGGGTCATGCATCCCTATGGTGGGATTATATCCAAGATGAGAGAAGGAAGAAAGGAAAGGCCAAGATCAAATCTTGGGATAGGATGGTTGTAAAGTTGAAGAGTAAATAATTTCCTAGTGCCTACATCAATAATTTATACAAAACTCAAAAACTTGAAACAAAAATATATGGGGGTAAGAGAGTATACATAAGAGTTAAACAAATTGAGTATCAAATCAGGTCATATGGAATATGATAATGATAAGGTGGCAAGGTATCTCAATGGCTTGAGATACTAATTATGGGATGAGTTTAGTCTTGCTAGTCCAAAAATACTTGAATAATCCTACCAAATGGCATTGAAGGCTGAATATGAACTCAATAAGAAGCTAAACTAATAAAATAGAGGTAGGGGCTAAATTTTTAGAGGTAAAGGATAGCAAGGGGGTAGGGAATACTCATAAAGAAGCAACCAAAGAGAGTCTAGTACCTCACAAGAGCATCTCTCTAGTTCAAGAGGTGGATTTAGAGGTATAGGACCTTATATTAGGGTTAGATATGCACCAAGGGGTAGAGGATAAAGTATATTTGAAGGAATATGTTTCAAATGCAATAAGTTTTTTGGATGTAGATCATGGGAATGCCTAGAGGATCATCGAGTAAGGAGTCCAACAACTGATGAGAGAAACCAGATTACATAAGGAGTTGAGGAGGAGAGTGTTTTCTCTCCATCACTTGTGGAAGAGACTAAAGTTGGAGAATCATTACTCATGAGGAGGGTGCTGATCAAGCCACCCAAGGAGAAGGAACCACCACAAAGGAAGACTCTTTTAAGGACTTCTTGCAAATGCCAAGGTAAATGTTGTAAAATGGTCATAGATTTAGGAATTATGGATAATCTATTTTCTATTGAAATGGTTAGTAAGCTTGGGTTGAATAATTTACCTCATCCCACACCATACAAGGTCTCATGGTTAAACAAGGGTCAACAAGTCTTGATAAGTGATCAAAATTGGGTGGAATTGCAAGTTGGAAGGTACAAGGACAAGGTACTTTATGATGTCATCCCCATCAATGTTTGCCAAGTGATTCTTTAGAGGCATTGGAAATATGATAGGCAAACCGATCATGATGGAAGAAGGAATGTGTACACTTTGGTCAAATATGGAATTAGTCATACCTTGTTGCCCATGAAGGATGAGGAGAATGATCAAATAGTTGGATCACATATGATGTTGGTAAGTGGTAAAGAATTTTTGAATGCCATAAGTGAAAATTAATTAGGCTTTACATTGGTAGTTAAGCTTAGGAATATTATGATAGCCATAAAGATCAATGATCTACCCTAATAAATCCAAGATATGTTGAGGAGTATGCATAAATAGTTATTGATGAGCTACCCAACACATTACCATCTATGATAAACATAACACATCACATATACCTTGTTACTAAAGTAATCTTACCTAATAAGGTAGCCTATAATAATGACCCCTCAAGAAAATGCAGAGATCAAAAGATAAGTGCATGAGTTTCTTGAAAAAGGAATGATCAAAAAAACTCTTAGTCCTTGTGTAGTACCTACCATGTTGGTGCCAAATAAATAAGGTGAGTGGAGAATGTGTACTAATTCTAGGGCCATAAACAAGATCATAATTATATATAGATTTCTACTTCCTAGGATGGAGGATTTGATGGATTGCTTAAGTGGAGCAAGCTATTTTTCTAAAATTGATTTCAAGAGGGGTACTATCAAATTAAGATCAGACAAGGAGATGAATGGAAAAATCTTTTCAAAACAAATGAAGGTTTGTATGAATGGATGGTTATGCCATTTGGTTTGACCAATGAGCCATGTACCTTTATGAGGCTAATGAATGAAGTCCTCAAGTCTTTCATAGTAAATTTTGTAGTGGTGTATTTTTATGACATACTTATCTACAACCATAGGAAGGAGGAGCATCTTCATCATTTGGATCTAGTCATGAGGAGGCTACAAGAAGAAAAGTTGTTGATAAACCTCAATAAGTGTGAGTTCATGAAGTCAGAGCTATTTTACCTTAGATTTTTCATATCACAAGGCATGCTAAAGATGGATAAGAATAATGTGAAGGTAATCATGGAGTGACCAACACCTAGGATAGTTGGAGAGGTAAGAAGTTTTCATGGTATTGTAAGCTTTTATAACAAGTCCATTAGTAATTCCAGTGGGATATGTGCTCCTATCATAGACACCATTAAGGGAGACAATAATAAGTTTATATAGAATGAGAAAGCAGATAAGAGCTTCCAATACTTGAAGTAAATTATAACATAATAGCCAATACTATCATTTATAGACATTAATAATTTGTTTCAAATAGACTGTTATGCAAGTGGAATAGTAATATGGGTTTTACTAAGCCAAGAGGGTAGACCTATAGCCTATTTAAGTGAGAAGTTAAATGATGCCAAGAAAAAGTACTCATCCTATGACTTGGAGTTCTATGTAATGGTATAATCAATGAAGAAGTGGAGGCATTATCTCATGCCAAAGGAGTTTATTATCCATATATATAATCATGTACTTTAGTTCATATCTAATTATCCAAAACTAAACCAAAGACACATGAAATGGGTAGAGTACATGTAGAATTTCACCTTCACCATCAAGCATAAACAAGGACAAAGTAACAAGGTTATAGATGCATTAAGTAGGAGGGTCTTATTGGTGCATGAGATACAGTTAGGGAGTGTTAGAATTGAATCACTCAAGGACATGTATGATGATTATTAAGACTTCAAGAAAGCATACAATGCTTTCAAGTACCTAAGTACACTCAACAAGGAACCATGGTTGGATTTTATCTTACAAAATGGACTAATTTTTAAAGGGGTACAACTATATGTTCCAAGAAGTTCAATAAGGGAGAATTTGATCCAAGAGAAGCATATTGGAAGTATGGTAGGTCACTTTGGCCTTGATAAGATGTTGGATTTGTAGGTTTGTATCAATAAAAGTGAGGAGGTATGTTGAAAGATGCAAAATTTATTAGTTGGCTAAAGGTAAAAGTATTAATGCAGGTTTGTATCAACCCATACTAGTCCCAAATATGCCTTAGGAATCCATAAGCATGGACTTTGTGATGGGATTTCCTAAGACAGAGGGGTTTGATTCAATCTATGTAGTTGTGGATAGATTTTCTAAAATGGCACATTTCATTCTATGTAAAACTACTAATGATACCACCCATGTGGCAAACTTGTCTTTCAAAGAGGTAGTAACACTTCATGGACTACCCATGAACATTGTATTTGATAGAGACACCAAGTTCCTCAGTCATCTTTGGAGAACATTGTGGAGAAATCTAGGCACAAACTTGAGTTTTAGTTCAGTTTACCACCTTTAGATAAATTGTCAAACTAAGGTGGTTAATAGAAGCCTAGGGAACCTATTGAGAAGCCTATCTAAGGACAATCCCTAGTAGTAGGATCTTATCTTGCCTCAAGTAGAGTTTTCCTATAATGACTCTACTAGTAGAAGCATTGGTATGAGGCCTTTTCAAGTACTCTATCATATGTAACCTAGAGGAGTGTTTGAGCTCAAAAACATTAGTCATATGAACAAGAGGATTTTTTAAGGTGAAATGTTTTTAATGGCAATGAAGGAGGTACTTGAATGGGTAAAGAAGCATCTAGATTCTAGTGTGGAAAAACATAAGAAACATGTAGATTTAAGTAGAAGGTAAGTTATTTTTTAGATTGGAGACTTGGTTTTGTCCCATCTCACTAAGGAGAGGTACTTAAAAGGTGAATACAATAAGTTAAAGATGAAAAATATTGGTCCTTGCAGGGTACTCAGAAAGTTTGCAAACAATGCCTATGAATTGGAGTTACCTAGTGGGGTAGGCATCTAAAAAATAATCAATGTTGAAAACATATACCCTTATAAAGGAGTATAAGGAGAAAACACAAGGACACAACTACAATAGGCCTAGATCGGGCAACACATTTGCCTAAGGCCAAATCAAAATAGTTAGAGTGTATATTAGATAACTAAGTGATCAAAAGGACTAGAGACAAGTAGTACTTCAAATAAATAATAAAATGGGAACACAAACTAGTATAATGTCTATGTGGATGACTGAAAATAATATCAACATGCATGGGAGTACTTTGGAAACACTCATGGACAATAGTCCCTGAGTTCTTTTCTCTTTCACTGGGAGTATGATGTAGGAACATCACTTCTAGGAAGTATTTGTTTTCAATTTTGGTTTATTTTCCTAAATTTTGTATTTATGATGGCTTTGAGGGCCTTGAGATACTTCATCTATCCTTATATTTCAAACGGGTAGGTTATATTTGCTTCTAGCTAGTTCAAGTTTCAAATTCCTAGTTTTCCTACCAAAACTTGATTTTCAAAAATTTGAATAGTTTGCTTGTAATTAACATAGTCGGGGTGAATAAATGAATTTATAAATTTTTTATTATTTTTTAAACACCTTATAAATGCCCCTTTAATCCATGTCAAGGTTATAAGGTGTCAAATGTACAGAAGTCTAACTCTTGTTCACTTTCATGTTTCTATAATTGCCTTTCGTGACTGTTAGAAGGTCCCTATAGGTAGTTATAGAAGTTATGCACATATAAAAGTTGTAATTTTTTATGGATAGGTTATTTTTCAATGTTTTAAAGGCACAATTTTTAATTAAATAGATAAAACCCCCTAGTTTTGAAGATTGACATATACAGGCCCTATTTTCTATGTTTACACATTTTTTATACTTGATTGTGTAACATGTTTGTGAATGGAATGATAATGGATACATGTTACAATCCCTTATAAATGTTTTTTTAAGTTATTTTATTTTATTTTTAAGTTGTTTTCATATTTTCCTTGCATAGTATCTTGTTATTTTTTTGCCAAAAGGTACATAGTCTTGTAGAATGCATTATTTCCTACATAGTCAAACAAAGATTGAGTTAGAAAAATGGAACAATGGATTGACACAAGATTTATGGTGATTGGAGAGGGATTGTGAGACTAAAATATAACTTATACAATCTTTAAAATGGTAAAAAATACCCTATAAAAGTGACAAGCAAATTATCTTCCCTTTCGGGTCTATACAGGGGAAGGAAACCTTGTAATTAGGGTTTTAAAGGTATAAGGAGTTTCAACCAACCAAATGAGTTAAAAAAATTTATTATTGTTGTTTTAGAGGTACCATAAGTGAATAAAGTGGTTACATATCTATAAAATGATTTTTTTATAGTTTTTAGAGGTCTATTTTGAACAAGCCTATAAAGAGGCCTAATTGAGGAGACCTAGTGATATAAAGAGGGTCAAGAGAGAATCTGACCAAGAAAATTGGTAAAAGGGTATATCTTGATATAGGGTATTTAAATTGAAGGTTATTTTTGGTTGATACTTCCTCAATGTTTATATACAATTCAAAATACATAAAAAAGGCTACTAGCAAGAACTTAAGGTCTAGGAAAGTGGGTCAAGGAGGAAAAGTTGAAACTTTCTCATAAGTTTATCTACATCAACATTAAAATAAAACTTAATTATAATTTAATAACACCTGGTATGACCAAATAATTAGCATCTACTTTTCAGTTGTTGCTTGATCTTTGATCATTATGTGTTGTATTACAAAACTTACATTAGCCAACATTGATGAAAAGTTTGTGTTATGTGTCCCAATTGGATCAGTTATATTGATCCAATTTCTTGTATGCTTTCTTTTCATATTTCTTCAAATATCTTGCATAAATTTTCCCTATTTAAGAACACTATCATTTTGGTTAATACAGTCTCTTATAGACTATTAAGCCTTCTTGCCTACAATACATAGTCAACCTGTATGATTATGTATTCTTATCTCCCTGTTTAGTCTTCTATTCAGTCATACACAGTCAACCTACATGACTTTATATCCTTATCTTTCTATTATCTTCCTTAGATTATATAACATAGTTGACTAGTTTGAATATGTACCCTATTTTTTGATTTTGTCTTTGCATCATTCTTTTTATCTTCTTTATCTCATCACAAAATTCCTATTTGAGGACAACATAAAGTTGAATTCAACAAATATGATTATCTTTACCAATCCCAATAGGTTTCCCCATCCATATCTTGTGGCTTCCACTTTAGATGAAAGTAATGTGCATGTGGCCACTCGCACTACCAATTATAGGACTCCTCATTCATCTTCAGTTCATAACCCTATTTTCTCCTTAGAAGATTAGATGAAATTTTAGTGAACTCTTGAAATTATTTTCTTCATTAATGATTTTACTCAACATAGGAGAAAATACCCTTCAACTATTTACAATCTCATGATAAGTGGTTAAATAGAATAACACCATTCACCTTCCCCCGTATTCTCTCATGGATTTGGGGGTGATACCTTCTTTTATTCTCAAGATTTCCATTTTATTTTGACTCTTTCTCATAATATGACCTCTTCTTATTTTATTTATTCAACCTCTATGCCAAGTGTATCTACTAACATGGATGGTTCAACATCTAGTGGGTATTTTCAAAGACCCCTCCTTAATCACGCCACTAGTGCACAATTTTATACCAATGGTAATCATGCCACTAGTGCTTCTTTTTATTCTAATGCCAATCCTTTTACTAGTACTTCTTTTGCTACACATTATAATCATGCAACTGGTGCTTCCTTTTCTACCAATGCCTCTCAAGCCAATAATTACATGCATGCCACTATTCATAGTGGAACCCAAGCCACTAATACCAATGCTAATGCTTCACATGCTATACAAACTATAAAAACTACCACTAAAACCCATCAACTATTATTACAAACATTTAATCAAATTAATGCTTTTTAAGATAATAATTCCAATCAAATTATGCAAATGCATAATCACCTTATTCAAATTTAAAATCAACCTCAATAGGTTCCATGGGAGCACAAAATCAAAAATCCCCTCGACCCCCTTAGGTATTCCCATGGAAAAATAATTCTCCAACCACCCCTTATGAACAAAACTATTAAACATATTTAAAATGAACCTCTTACACCTAAAATTTCCAACATAGACATAGGAGGTATCAAACATACCATTAGTTATAATGGGTCAACTAATCCTACCTTACATTTAAAAATGTTTGGTAATATCTACAAAGATTGGGTCAAATTAAACACTTTTGTTGCTGCCAAGATATTAGTGAAAACCCTCTTTGGAGATGCTTTAGATTGGTATATCAAATCAAGTCCCATTATATCACTAGCTTGGAAGATATAGTTAATTCTCTAGTATAATAATTTCAAACTAGTGACCTTCATGAGAATACCTTGGCTCACTTTATCAATTACAAACAACTTAAAACCAAAACAACACAAGCTTTCATAAAATGGTGGAACACCTTATCTAATAAGTGTCAAAAGAAAATGGAAGATGATAATATTTTTCATCTATTCACTAATTTTCTTTATCCTAATTTGAAATATCAAGTTATGTATCTCTCTCCAAAAACCTCCTTTGACCAAGCCAAGCATCAATATTTTCTCATGCATCAGTTTGAGCCACCCCACCTCCTGCAGGCACTCACATGCTCATCAAAAATAAAAATCATCATACTACCAATGATGGTGTTGCCTCCCTTGACTTCATTAAAACCCTTAAATATTTAGATTACAATATTAAATCCACACACAACACGTATCAAGGTTATGATCGAAGGTAAATAATTCCTTTTGGTTGCATGTGGCTCCCTATTACCATCCTACCTTTTACTATTTGAGTGAAGGTTATGATATTCAATTTTACCTTTTCCTACAATATCTTGCTTGGTAGGCCTTGGACTCATCACATGAGGGTTGTCACATCTTATGCCTGCCATTATGTCAAGTTTACCCATAGTGTTGTTATCTATAGAATTTAAGGAAACACCAACCCTTGGAATTTTGAACAATTCCAAGAATATGGTGTATTCAAAATTCCAACCCTTGAACCCTTACCAAGTGTTTCATACTGGGAATCTCAATGTTTCAATTTTCTCATCAACTTTACTTGAGGTTATCATGGTCACCCCAAATTCATCAGGAACATACCACTTAATCTCTTAGACTCCAACAATGATGAGTCAAATGAGATCAACCTCAAGATCAAAACTTTGAATCTCTCTCCTCATCACAATTACTAACTTCCTCCATATTTGAAGTTGCATTCCCATCAGCCACCTATCGATGATATACCCATGGTCTTAACCAAGACTCAATATTCTATTCATCACACAACTTCTAATGAAAAGACCATACTTACCTACACCATAGATCTTCATACACCTGACTATGGAAATAATTATACTTTTGATGATCCATTTATAAGAGATCTTGTTCAGGTTAAATATGATGAAATCCTTCATTATCATTCTTCTTTGCTTTAGTCTTTCCATTCATATTATCACATTTTATCTTATATAATTCCTAATTTTAGTATTATTCCTCTTATTCATAGGGTAGAGATGGAGTGTTCACATAACATCCTTCTAATTTAAGTAGAACCTCTTAGGAGCATGCTTATAGATCATGTTATGATTGGTCCTTATCATTTTACTAGATATCAGGACCTTTATAGCCTACTTCCCCTTGATATGATTGATACCACCCTTAATCCCTTTGCATGTCCTAATCCTCCCTTTGTTATGCCTAGTATATATCCTACTCCGAATCTACCCTTAGTTAAGCCTCATATTGTATCTAATTTTACTTCTTCTTCAGTTGAGCCTAAGCCAATCTCTCCACTGGCCTTGCCTCTCCTTGGTAATGGTCTTCTTATTTTACTATAGTTTTATCCACTACCTACCCAATGGGTTGATCACCTTTACTATGGCATTCATAGAGTTTATGGTCATTGGACTAGAGACTTCTAGTTATATTAGCATCCCACAACTCTTTCTTCTACTCATATTATTAGACCCAAAAAGTTTACTAAAAAATGTATTTATTACTTCCATGACACAAATAACCATTCCTCCACCCATTGTCAAAATCTTTAACAATATATCAACACCTTGCACCCTACCCTTCCTCAACCCAAATACAAAGCTATACCTCCTCCCAAGTTGTTACTTGAGTATATTCCAAAATATGGAGAGGTATATTTTCTTTGGCACCAATATGGTACCCATCACATCGATCATTTCCACATCCTCCAATAGAATTTCATGATCACCTCATGACCATTCCTACCCCTATTATTCCCCCTCTCATAGATTACTCCCATAATAAGGCTCCCCCTTCTTCACCTATGGATCTTGTACCACTTGCATCTTCTCCCCCACTTGTGGCCCCTTCTTCACTAGTGGTACCCATTCTTTGTCCCATAATTACCATTAATATTTTAGCATCCATTCCCCTTATTGATTATTCTATGCATGAGGGCCCTCATGAGCATGATCATTCTATTATACCTAAATTTTTTGTAGAGGATATTTGATGAGAGGTCTTTTCACAACTCCATGAGGATCGATGAGACTCTTTCTATAGTTAGGGTCCAAATTCATAGAGACATATAAGATGTTATGGATAATATTTGTGGATAGATTTATCAATATTTATGAACACAACATGATGTTCCTTCACTTTCATATTCATTATGATTATTGTATTGGACTTGTGATCCACTTTTATTTATATTTTATATCATTTAAATTTGTGTCAAATTTTACTTCACTCATCTATCTTACATGAATCTTTATATTTCACATTATGTGTTATATATGGTTTCATTTATTAAATTTTATTCTTATGGATTTTTTTTACATGCTTATATTCAGGAAATCACTTCTTTTCCATGGATGTATTCATATTTTTTGATGATTTTTTTTACATTATCTCATCTAACATGGATAATTATTATTGTAATTTGGTTATATAAACCTTGCTCCCCTTTAGACTCCTTATTTACCTTGTGATCAGTTAACAAACAAGTATCTCATTGTAATTCTATTTTTTTAATCCACTCTGGATCTCCCTTTATTCCCTTATTTCTTTTCAAAAAATAAGCATACACATGGTTGAAACTTGAGATAACATATTGGTTCATAAGTAAGCCTAAGTTTTTTAGTCAATCATGTCTTTAGATATTTATCTTCCTTTAGCCAAATTTTAAAGCTCATTCATGTGTATCACTTTTATCTCTCATGTTAATTATTCCAAATCCATATGGAGGAGGAATCTTACAAGATATAAAAATTAAAAATCCAAATCATTTAAACAAAAGGCAATGATATAAAAGGCAACATACCAAATTTCAAAAGTCAAATCACACTAAAAGATACAATTCAAAGCAAATCTCCTTTTTATAATCAAATATCAAACTCCATAGTTGGCCTCATGAAAAATTCAAGGTCTATTTGGGTGTGGTAGGCTAGTAGATTGGAAAAGGATAATAAAAAATATTTTAGTTCTACCTAATTTCTCGCATAAGTACCCAATCTTCATAGTAGATCAACAAATCTATAAGAGGTCTTGAGGAATGGGGAACACATTGTGAGAAGATAGATCCATTTTAATTTTCTTTATTAACACAATGAACATGAGTTGATCTTAGTCCCTCACTTATTTTCATATACAACCTTGTGTTTATTATAAATAGGTATCCTTTGTATTTTGATGGTCACTAACCACTTAGTGTCTTTTTTATGTACTTAATGTGACTCGTGTTTCCTAAGGTCTTATCATAGACACTTATATTGTGATTTTTACTTTCCCTCTTTCATTTACAAAATTCATAATATTTTCCATTGATAAATATTGCTTTGTTAACTAATCATCCCCCTAAGGATCCCTTTTGTGAGTTAAATTTTAAGACCATGGGTAGGACCAGTCCTTCCTCACAAATTTCCACATTAAAACCACATTTTCAACATCATTCCCACATTTGTTTCCACCTCACTGGTGTTCCCTTTATGAGTTATAATGTAAGACCATAGATAGGACTAGACCTTCCTCACAAAATTTTCCAATACCCAAGTCACAATAAAATTACATGTGTCAAATTTAAGATAAGTAGTGACTGATCACGAGTTATACATCATTGACATGCTTCTCATCTTGATATAGTATTTTTTATGCTTAATTCATTGATATTTCACTTTTACCTTCTTATTTTTTGATTGCATGTATCCTTACAACCATTTTCTTAAAATTTTCATACTTCCCACCTTGAATTAGTGTGATCAATTTAATTATATTTTTCTAATTTTATCTTCTCTTTTATATTTCCAAACATGATTTAGTATGATTGATTGACTTAATTATTTTATTTTTATATACCATTTAGATTTATGTGCCTTCTATTTTATTACATTATTTTCATACTGCCCAATGTGATATAGTGTGATTTTACTTATTTTAACTTGGTTCATCTTTTACATGGTTTAAAAACATTTGTTACCCTTTTTACCATATTTAGTTTATTATATTTAGTCATCTTTTGTTATTACACATTTCCCTTCATGATATAGTGTGTAGTACATTTATTTTTGATTACTTATAATTTTTTAATTCATTTTTACCTTTTTATTTTTAACTATGCATGTGTATCACATAATGCTCGAAAAGAAAACACTCAACATATATTTCCCATAGCATATACAACAAATGTTAAATACATGTGCTAAAAATAAATATATCCATACATCAACATCTGCAACCAAATATAACTCATGAGATCAAATCTAAATATATATATATATATCATGTGTTTATATAATAAAAAATAAAAAATACTCCAACTCTAAGGTTGGGTTCCATCTTGTCTACCCTGTCGCATAGCCACGTTGCCCATAGATGCCTGGGACTTTCCCCTCTAAATGGTATGCTATAATGATTTAGTCCAAGATCTTAACCCTACTACCTACCCCTATAAATTGGCCACTTACGCATGCACCTATATAAGCTAGATAGTGGTAGCCATGTGTGTCACTCTCTCTTGAGCTAAGGCCTACCAGGGCAATGCCTCTCCCTCTCCTACCCATACTGATGGCTATAATCCATCCTTATGTGTCTGTAACTACCTCAAAACATCCCTCACTAGTCTAAAATAGCCTTCCTGGGTTGGGGCAGATGGAACCACATGATCATCCAATGTGGTGGGGCTGTATGGAACTAGCACCCAATCTAAAATGTCATGGTGCACATACATAACCAGAGATCCCCATCTGATCTCCTCCATAATAAGATCTATAAAACCTAAACCATATAGATATTATATCACACATATATCTCAAAATCTATCTATATACCATAATAAAATGCAATTAATGTCCTATACTAAAGCTTAAATCAAAATTACAGCATTTATCACTAGTGTTGTTATCACCAATAACCATCTTCCCACCTCTTCACCCATGGATCATGGTCTTTCCATCTGTTCATCTAACAATTACCTCCCATGTAGATCACCTCCACACTAGCACAAATCCAAGAGTCACCATTTGATCAAGCCATGATTCTCTCCTCAAAGGCATCTCTATAGAATAGCTAAGTCTTGGAGTAGATATTGGGTCCTCCTACATTATATCCCTCACCTACATCTGCTCTTGCCAAAGATGCCTTAGTCTACAATGTGGTTATGGTGGTTATTGCTTTAGCTATTACGACGGTGCCTGATATGTTGCCTTCTATATTCTTTCATCCATGTCCATGTAATCTCTTCCCACTTCCACTTGATGTTGTGCTCAACCAGTCCATGGTCTAGCACATCACAGCTTAATCATAGGTATATCCACTAGTACTCCTCCTCTCCCCCTCAGCTCTCTCACATGCCATGCCCAATAAACATGCACTACTAGAGGGGCCATTAGGTGTGGGAGTCTAAACTACCCTAAAAAACATGCAATTAGATACAGCTCTACCCATGAGGTGTAGTGGCCTATGATACACACCCATGCTAACCTTGTAGTAATGGTAGACCAACTAGGCTATACAATAGCAATGTACATGTAGGGATGCCACACGATCTCTCCTCATGTGATATTCTACAACACTAACACATGGGGCATGACCTAGGATACATGACCCTACCTCCATCACATGACCTGAGGTAACCTATCATTGATTACATGGGGACAACCTAGATATCTGATGCATGAGGAACCTCTCATATATCCAAGCACTCAATAAAAAAATATGACTCATGGTCTTCTTCCCTCTATAAAATACCCCATACATATGTATGAGTTGGACCTAGAGGATAGCCCCAAAATTATAGAGTGCTCTTTAATCCAAGATGGACTAGCTTAAGGCTATCATGTATAGTTGTACCTTGCCATTAGACTTGTGACACAACATTCATGTTGTCACAAGTCCTATTATGGCCTTCCAAATATATAAAATATTTAGAATATAGACATCAAACAAACTCACCCTCAATCCAAGGTATATCCTATTTAAGCATGTTGCCTACTGAGCTAGTGTTCACCTCTTCTACAAATCATCTGGTGTGTTAGTGATCATTGGTGTCCCTCCTATCAACATGTTCATGGCATCTTCTAGTGGGATAGCCACCTCAATATTATCCCAATCCACTACCCATCAAAAAGTGTTGGTCAATTGTTCCCATGCTTCAAGGAACATGACAATGAGATCAACACTAAGTGAGATCACCTCATCTCTATGATGCTTCTAAATCCCAGTGTAACCAATCATGCTCTATCCACATCAATCAAATAATATAATATATCTATTAGCCATGATGCATCTTTCAAGTACCAATACCTCCAATGTATTTTAAAAATATAAAACAATAAAGGATGTATCAGATCTCCATGTCATCAATAATCCAAATAAATTCTTAAAAAATCATAAATTAACTACTTAAATTAACATGTTTGATTTAGTTTCTCATTTTCCTAATTTTACTATAGCATTATCCCATTTAATACTAAATCATCCCTATATCTTATCTACGATACCAAGTTGGTCATTTTCATTTTCAACTAGATTGGCCCATTCAATACTAAATTGACCATCTTTTTGCTTTAGCATATTAAATCAGCCCTGTCATACACAATCAGCCTCATTTTTAAAATTGAATCATCTCTTTAGCACACAATCAATCTTATCCTCATTGAAAATTAATTTGGCCTATTGTTATGCATTCAACCACCCATTTAGTGTACTAAATCAGTCTACTACTATGTAGTTGTCCCTTTGATTTTGGCTCACCTTATAAACTAAGTTGACCAGGTTGACTCTATTCTTCCACATCAATGACTTTTTGAACATTTATCATAAATTCCTAAGGCATTTATTGGTCTAACTTCTTCCCTACCTAGTACAATATTCTACCCTTAGTTTACATAAAAAAATCCTAGAGTTCATTCCAGTGCCTATATTTTACCTACCACTCAAATTTCTATATTTAGCTCAATTTCAAATAAAAATATTCAAAATTTTAAAATTCATAATTGTTTACTTATGTTACACTTATTGTGGCCACTATGCATCCTCCTTATCTTAAGTATCATATCCTCACCATGATGGCTCTATGGTCTCAAACTAGGTCTCTTAGAGCTCTATTTTCTTAGAATAGTAAAAATAACAAATTAATTCTTTTTCACCCTATTTATATTCATTATTCAAAATTATTTACCTTTCAAATATTTACCACTAGAATTTATATTTTGACCATATATTTTTTTCTACTATCTCTTTTTATGAACTTAAAAATTTCTAAAATCGTGACATCATAGAGAATCTTTTCACCTGTTATATGTATATGTTACATTTTTTTTATTTTTTACTAATTTCTACATGTTTGCCTAATGTTCCCTACATTGGACACATTCTCAATTTTTGCATCTCCTTTATCTACAACACTAAGGTAAGTAAAGGTATGTATTTTTTAATTATATCCTTTCATTTATTTTATTTACTCCTTACTATAATTTTTTTAGCTTCAACATTGTGTGTTGTTATGTTCTTTTCTTGAAGCACCATTTTGTGTTGAACCTAACTGACACATGATGAGCTTCAAGTGGGTCGTATGTATACAATTAGTATTTTCAAACTTTAGTAATTATTGATACTTTCTTTCTTATATGAATCTATCGAGTCTCAATCTATTTGAGTGCATGCCTTAAGGGGTGCACTGGGAAAGGGGTGGGTAGACCATTAGTGTCTAAATCTTAAAACCCTCAAGAGAAAATATTTTTGTCCCTATACTACCACTTGATATATACACAACCATATTCTAAAAACATTCTCTTAAGCTTTATCTCCTTTTTTTCACCCTCCTCTAGTTATTTTACACCTGCATTAGCCCTTCCCTAGCCTAAACTCCTTTTTGATGGTTTACAATAAATTGTCGACACCATCAACTCTATACTCTAATTGACAAAAATCATCTAGGGTATAGGTCATCCCCTGGCTGACCTAGACCAAGACCTAATTTATTTTGGTAATAATAATATAGATTTGATTGGGCTAACTATGTTAGCTAAACTTTTATAAAGGTTTAGGGTTAGATTCAACTATATATACACATTCATTTTGTCATTTATTAAGAGATAAGAGAAGAAGAGAAGAATAAGATATATATATTGTGCATCTATTTATACAAAAATCTACTTGAGGAGCATAGCTTAGGGTTTCATACTTTATTTAGAGATATGGATCTTATCTTATAGAGAATTCTTTTGGATTCATAGATAAGTTGTGTATCCTAGAGCTAATTTATCCTTTTCATCCTTACATACCACAACAACCTCTTGTAAAGCACCTTTCCCAAGGGAGAGATTAAGGCTCGGTGGGTTTTTCTTCAAAGGTAAGCATTACTAACTTTGATCTTCCCATGTAAGAGTAGATAAATTGACATTTATACTTCTCTCTCATGTATTAATATTTTTTATACATTGACATGAGTATATATATTCTACGTATGTTTACTTTTCACATTTATTACCCCCACTTTATGCCACAAGCTTTTGTGAGCACTAGATTAGAATTTACTTTACTTTTCATTCACTTTTGTGAATGTGAAAGCATAGGACCTAGTTAGGGTTATTACATAGTTTTTCTTGATTAGAGACTTTAGAACGCTCTCTAGTGATATTTTCATGATAAAAGATCCCTTGGCTAGGTCTAGAGGATCCATCTTGTTCATGACCTTGAATATATAATGTATCAACAATTGAAAATGTAAGTAGTATTTATCTTCTCTGATATATGATTGATTTATAGATTAGTTGCATTTCCCTTTACATATAGTAATGTTTATTAAGAAAATTATTCAAATAAATGAGGAAACAGTCTATGGAATTTCTCATAATCCTCCCATGTGGCACTATCTTCATAATATTAGTCCCAATAGACCTTTCATTATAATACTTCCATATTTGGAAAGCTAAGATTGTGAGTATCAATTATTCTAATTGGTTTTACTATTATCACAATTGGATCTAAAACTTGCAATGCATTCTAGTCCAAAACATGTGAAGGATCAGTTGTATATTTATTAAGATAAGATACATGGAAAACATTATGCATTTATGCTAAAGATGGTGAATTCTATATTCTATGGGATTTATCACTTCTAAAACCTCAAAAGGTCCTACATATCTTGGTGATAAGTGTTTTGATTTCCCAAACATAATGGCACTCTTTTGGGGTCTAACTCAGAAGAAACCCTTATCTCTAATTGATAATTGCCTTTCTATCCTTTTTAGGTCAACATAACATGTATTCCTATCATTGGCTTCATCCAATATTTTTCTTATTAGCTTCACCTACTCTTCCATTTCAACAAGCATAACAGGTCTTAATATCATTCTATGCTCTAACTTATCCTATTTGATTGGTGTTATACACCTCTTACTATACAATGCTTCAAAACAAGCCTTATTCAATGTTGATTAGAATGTAATGTTATAAATAAATTTAATATTAGGTAGGTATTCTTACCATTTGTATTGTTGATCCATATAATACATTCTAAAAAGATCTTCTAAGATCTAATTCACTCTCTCTATTTTTCCATTTATTTCTAGATGGTAAGTTGTACTAAATTTCATCTGTGTAGCCAAGGCTACATTAAAAGTTTTAAAAAACCTTAAGGTCATCTAAGGTTCCTTATCTAAAACTATATTTTCTATACATTCATGCAATCTATACACTTGACAAATCTTTGTTGGTGTATACTTTTGTTCTACTGGGTTTTATCTACATAGTCTATTTTAGCTTACTTAGGTTATTCTAGGTCATTAGTGAAATTCTATCTCGCATGCATGAGGTTGTTGGGAATTATCAAAAATTCATGTATAAATGTACCTTTCTTATTACTTTTATGGCTAATGCAAATATTTTTTCTACAACTTCTCTTTGGTGAGACAAGTTTCATTCTCTTGAGGATTTTAAGATTTTATATAGGTTTCCCATATAGGTTCACCATGCAAGCCTCACTATTTAGTTTATCTTAGCATCATCTGACATGGTATCAAAGCCATTCTAATAATCGTTTAATATTTAAATCTTGGTAGGTTCTATTCATTACATTCTTTCTATTTTCTTGATTTTAGTTTTCAAAGGTTTGGTGGGTTTCTCAAAAAATCATGTTGATATTTATAGATGGTGTTTCTAGATGAAAAATGTACATCTCCATTGGATTCAGAGGATGCCAAAACCCTAATATTGGTTGTAAACTTAAATTAGTTTTGTGACAACCATTTTTGATCATTTTTTGGGTTTTCAAGCAATTTTCTTGGATTTCATGCATTTCCATACCACTGAGATCTTCAATTAGAAAAATGGTTTCTAGTTTTTTTGGGTTTTTAGATCATTAAGTGTGCCTTTGCCAATTTTGCAAAAGATTGAATCAATTTTCATATATTTGAGTTCTTATAGGCTTTTTTTATCATTTTTGGTTGGTTCGGGTGACTTTTCTACAGAATTCAAGACATAAAATAATTTTTAAACCCTAAACCCTAAAAAATTTCCACCTTCTTGCCACCAAAATTTTCTTGCAAGTAGATTTTCAAACACACATAATTTTTGATAGGTAACTCATATTTAAGTATTGTCTTATTAAAAAGTTATTATTTTTTCATGATCTATGCATTGGTGGAATTTTTGGTCCTTCTACAACCACCTAATTTTTTCACATATTATACCTCTTATATGCATTATTGGTAGAGCCTAACATCCCTTTAGTTCCTTGTATTTACACACTTAATGCTCAAGATGCATTCTCAGTTATGCCTGACATATATATGAGAGTGTTGGTATCTAAAACATTATAGGCTTGTCACTACTGATAATTTTAATGGGGTATTGTGTGGTGTTATGCATTCTTTGGTTTTTCTACTACACATTTTCCATTTTCTACATTGTGTTTATTCTTGTACTTACTACTCATTTGGATGCATTCTTGGTTGTGCCTAACATCCTCTTCATGAGCATGCATTTTTATTATAAATAGGGGGTAATTTTAGTTGTTTTTTATAGTTTTAAACTTCTTTGGTGTCTTCTCTTAGTCATGTCAGCTTCATTTGAGAGATACTCATGGGAGAAAGTTAATTCTACACCATTAGTTCTTCTTAGAAAGACTAATTATGCTTCTTGGTGTGTTTACATGGAACATTTATTCATGAAAAAGGAAAATAATCATATTCCATTTCTATATGGATAAATTACTTCTCCCACTAATCATGATAAGTACATAAAGTGGGCCAACACTTGTGACAAGGTTCATGGTACCTTACTGCTACATGTTTCATGAGATATACATCACCATGTGTAGCTCACCATGTGCCCAAACACTATTTGGAGCATATTTCAGTCTCTTTTCAAATATACTATTGAGATTTACATCACACCTCCTCTTCCACTTCTTATCATCTCTTTAGAGACTAATGTACTATCTCCTCCTACTCCTATTTCCTATGATGACACATCCATGGTGGACAGTGTTCTTCCTTCTATTAAGCCACCATTACAAGACAAGATTCTTCTTGACACCAACTATCCTACTATAAATTCTACTTCTATCCCTATCCTATATTTTACTCTTCTAGAGCCTTCACAGATTGTTACTTTAGAGGACTCTACTATTTATAGTGAGAGTATATCTTGTGAGATCATGATGACTCTTGTCTTCCTATGGATATTTAGTTTGTAGATATATGTGATTCATTTATAGTCTCTTCCTTAGATTTGAGGGTTGTTTATCTCTACTCTCCACTTCACATGAGCATTCCTTCAATGAATGCTCCATGCTATTTTTCTTCATTATACTCACCTATACTTGATGACACTTTTGATCCTGAGTAAATTTTTGAGACTAAATATTCTTCATGTAGCATATACAACTATAATATTTATAGGGGCACACATCTGCCATCTCTTTATCACATTCTAGATATTGAGGAGTCATTATTTGATCAACCTACCCCTAGTCTACATCAGACATTATAGGGTGAAGGCATACTAATTTAGGACTCATCAAACATTAGGTAATCTATTCTATAGGTACATTGCATTTTACAATCTATTTTAGCCTTTGATCCCATTGTACCATCATTGCATAGAGCAATTGGACCTCTTAATATATATGAGGAGTACATTTACTTGATTGGATTTATATCAGGCACTTTGTGGATCCATTCACTATTCCAGGGTGGTCAACTCTTCATTACACCTTTTTTGATAGGATCACTTCAATGGCATTACATTCAGTTCTTGTATATGATCTTGCTAGACTTATGTCACACTTCTATTTTGGATCCTACTCAGAGTAGTTTATGTTATTGCCTCCTTCATCTTTCACTATGGAATGGGCATACTTCAAATACACCATTCATGTTATTCCTTTGGCAAATGGAAGAAACATTGTTTGATGCAAATAAAACTTCTTCAGTCTTCAACAAGAGGATCCTTTCAGTGACATTAATCATTTTGTGAGATATATTGTAGATAGATTCAACATATTTTATGGTGAATTATCAGTTCTCCTCTCTTGATGTTTTTGTTTACTCTTATTTATGGATGCATTATAAGTTGTGCATGGCATCCTTAGAGCATGCACTATTTACCACTTTGCTTTCTTTTGGGAAGGAGTTTTGTTCCTATGGGTTTTTTACTTTTCCCCACTTTATGGGATTTATATTGTGCTTAGGTACCTCATCAAGCCTTGTTTATGGGATTCAATTATTCTACCCACCTAAGCTGCACTTAAGGGGGTGTTGGTGTAGACTTTTAACCCACTAGGTTTTGTCTACATGGTCTATTTTAGCTTTCTTAGGTTATTATAGGTCATTATTGAAAGTTTATCCCATATGCATGAGGTTATTGGGATTTTTTAGAATTTCACCTATAAATGTACCTTTCCAATTGCTTTTGTGTCTAACAAAAATATTGTTTCTACAACTTCTCTTTGGTGAGACAAGTTTCTTTCTATTGAGGGTTTTAATATTTTATTTAGGTTATCCATATAGGTTTACTGTGCAAACTTCATTATTCAGTTGATCTTGGAATCATCTAAAAATCTCTTGGCAAGTATTGGGGCATCATCTATCAAATTACCTAGAATGAAGTGTGCCACTTTAGTGAGTTTATCAACAACCATCAATATCATATCATGATGATTCCTTCAAATAGTAAATCCTTGGACAAAGTCCATGCTAATGAATCTCCATTTCTATTATCGTATGGAGTGTGGGTACAACAAACTAGTCAGATACATGTGTTTAACCTTGACTCACTGACATTCTAATCATCTAGACATAAAATTTATTGCATCTTTTTCAATTCATTTCCAAAAATAAAACATTTGTATCTCTTATAAGAGCTTAATCATATCAAGATGTCCTAAATATGGAGTATTAGGAAAATCTCTCAACATGGTACCTCATAAATTTTCCCTATCAAGAACATAGATTCTTCCATTGTCTCTTAAAAGTCCATAATTTTCAAGTTAGAATCCTTTATACCTAAAATATTTTTAATACTCTGATAGAGATTTCTTTACCTATTCAAAAAATTCATCTCCTAGGGATAAATTTACTACCTGGTCTTGGAAGATACTCCTGATGGTATCCAAAGTTGTAATGTATCTTTTATGACTAAGGGAATTTATAACTCTATTTTATTTTCCCTTAATGTATTAATCTCAAAATCATACTCTGACAAGAATTCTATTAATTTTATTTGATTAATATTAAGGTTAGGTTGGGAAAATATGTAATTGAGTTCCAAAATATCATGTTTGAGCTCCAAATATTTTCATAATAAGTAATGTATCCATACCTATAAATCATGAACTATGGAATCTAGCTCTAAGTCATATGGATCAGAATTTGCCTCATATGGTTTTAATTTCCTTGATTCATATGCTACAACTAAACCATCTAGCATAATAACTCCTAATCCATCTCTTAAATAATCATTTATCATTATAAAATGTCCATTTGGATCTATAATCTACAACACTAGTGTTGAAATCAGCCTTTTATTAAAAATATGAGAGGCTTCTTCACATTTATTAGACCAAACAAAATTTTGATATTTCTTCTAAAGAGAGGTGATTGGATTTGCAATACTAGAGAAATTTGGCATAAATTTCCTATAGTATCCTGCCAAACCCATAAAACTACGCACCTCATGCACATTACTAGGTGTTATCCATTCCAAGATGGATTTAATCTTATTCTTATAAACTAATATTCCTTATATGGATATGATATGACCTAAGTATTTTACTTTTATTTTAAAGAATAAAAACTTAAACAATTTCCCAAGGATTTTATGCTTTTGTAATCATTGCAAAACCAATCACAAATGCTTAATATGATCTTGTTCAATTTTTAAGTAAATGAGGATGTTTTAAAGAAAAAACTAACCCAAATTAATTAGGGTAATCCCTAAATAGTGTTCATGAGTTTCATGAATGTTGCAGGTGCATTAGTTATCCCAAAAGGAAGCACTGTGAACTCATAGTGCCTGTACCTAGTCCTAAAATCTATTTTTATAATGTCTTCCTCCTTTATCCTCAACTTATGATATCCATATTGAAGGTCAATCTTGGAGAAGACTATTTCACCTTGCATTTGATAGAAAATATCATCAATGTAGGGTAAGGGATACATGTTCTTAATAGTTTCTTTTTTCAAGATCCTAAAATTTATGTATAGGTGAAGGGTTATATCCTTATTCTTTACAAACAATATAGGTGTACCCCATGGAGAAACACTTATCCAAATCAAAGCTTTGGAAAAAATATCCTAAAGTTGGGATTTTAACTAGACCAATTTAGTTGTTGTCATTATTTAGGGAGAATTATATTGAGGTTTTGATCTTGGAATGATATCAATAGTGAAGTCAAATTCCATTTTGGGAGGTAAACCCGATAACTCCTCTAGAAAAACATCTTAATTTTTTTGCAAAAATGGGTAGTCTTTAATAAAGGGTTCCTTGTTTTCTTTGATTTCATTAAATTTAACCAATAATATTGACATCTCTTTCATTGAGCCTTTTTAAATTTAATGGTTGTAATTCATCTTAGTTTCAACTCTCTCTTTTCTCCCTAAATTTATGTTTGATTTCCCAAATCATCTAAGCAGTCAACTTTATTAAGAAAATGTTCAACCTTAGCTTTTTACCTAGAGAGCCAAATCAATCCTAGGATTACATCATATGATCATAGTGGTGGTGCATTAAGATAAATTACTATGGTTAAATTTGGAATTTTCACCTCATACTCAACAAGACACCTATCAACTTTGAATTTGGATTGATTTTTGTATTGAACTGACTAAACATTTTCCATAAACCCAACTCTCATAGATAATTTACTTAACATTATAAGAGAGATACTTTCAGTGGATCTTATATCTATCAAAATGGAAATAGGATGCCCAAATAAGGTATTTTATACTTCAATGGGAGAATCTTGACAATTGTCAACTGCTATATGGATTCACTACTCGAAGGTTCCCTATTATGATGTAGAGGTAGATAAGTTTATATTTTTCCCATTTGTCTTCCATCGAGGATATCCCTTAACATAATGGTCTCCTACACATGTAAATAATCTATCGGGTGGTCCTTTCTTCTCAGATTGATTGCCTCCCTTGAATCATTTTTTTAAATTATTTTTAGGTTTCCTCTTCCCTAAATCATTATTAAACATTTCATTCTGAGTATTGAATCTATTCTTAGAATTCCCATTCCATTTCTAATTCTTTTTTTTGAAAGTTGTTTTGAAGCTTCCAAACTTATTTTTGAATTTTTCTTTGGCCTAAACAAGTGATTTTGAATTCTATTCCTACTTGACTACTTTCTAATGGCCCATGAACACCCACTTCACAACATAAGGTTTTAAACCCTAGATGAATTTCCTAATCTAAATATGTTCATCCTTTGGGTACTATGATACATACTTCAAGAGCTTTTTGAGTTTTTCCTAGTACTCATCTAATGATAGATCTCCTTGTTTTACATATTAAACATTTGTTAACTTCTAATAAAAGTAAATATGGGGTAGCCACTAAGCTCTAAACAAAGTTATAAACTACTCCTAAATGGTGGTGGTAGAGTCAAGATGCATCTCTATCTTTTTATTACCCCTCCAAGTTGTTACTTCACCAACTAACTGGTAAGCTCCCCAAATTGCCTTGGTTACCTCATAATAATTAATAATATTGAAATACTTTTTCATTTCTATAATCTAAGCTTTTGATCCATCACCCAACACTGTACCATCAAAATGGATGGATTCACTTTTTTCATGTCTCACACAAGTTTTGTAGCTACATGAGCTCTTACCACTTACTATTCCTCAACATGCCATTGATTTGAGGCTTTTCTTGACCAAATAGTTGTTACTCAAGTGATTCTTATTCATTTTCCTCACCCTACCCATGAAATTATTACTCTAGGGTTGCTAATCTATATATTGTTTCAATCATGACAGTGAGGATTTGATCATGTTTTGTAACTTGTTCAACTACTATTTGATTAGGATCAACTTGAGCATTATCATTAGATATCCCCTTAACATTTTATCTACCTCATACCATTATCCTTACTAAAAATAGGAGAAATAACTTAACATTAGCGAACTCATTAGATTTGAGTGTTTTAGCCTACACTTTGATACCACATGTTACAACCCCATTGGGTTACATAAAAAGGTATGCAATTATTTTTATCATACTTTTAGAAGATATGATTCATATCATAACACATACACAAAGTGAATGGTATAATAATACAATGAAATTATTCATCATTGTAACTAATCATATATACAACCTCTACTATTTTCAACATTCAGAATCATGTATAAGTGTATAACCATTGTTATTTTTAAATAATATTGAATGTATAAATATTACATTTTATCACTACATATCATAATAAAACATTATTAGAATTACAATACTAAAATTGATCCTTAAAATACATCTCAATAATCAATAAAATAACCATGAATATGTCTCCAAAATGGTTGATCTACTGAATAGAGGGAGAACATTATCAGAGTGCTTTTCATCCAACCACAGACCATCGATCTCCCACACACCTCCCCACTGGGAGTGGCTCTTCCCTTTATGGAGTGGTAGATAAAAGCAATGTCAAAATTAAGAATTTAAATAGAACCCATGTTTAGTACAATAAATAATACATGAAATAGTCACATAGACCATGTAAAATAATCCTCTATCTGATATAACATCACACATACACATGTAAACTAGAAAGTATAGTGGAATGACAATGTTTCAAATATAACATTAATTTAGCCAAATTTTTCATTATAGAATTTAGATCACTCATGGATCTAAGTCAATTCCATACACATGCATACTCTTTGCTAATGGATCTCAATCTATCTTAAGATTCTAGATCATAGGTATATGCATTTACATGGCATCCACCTCATATACCCATTATATGTTATCATAAGGAAACATACAATTGTATAATCTCATAAACCATTTTTTAAGACATAACAACTTAGATTTACAACATATAACCACTTAACAATTCAAGATAGATATTTACTTGCTTTATACAATACAATGTAAAAACATCCAACTTTTACAAAAAATCACATTGATTTTTCCAAGATACAACTATTTATAAGTCATCTAAGCATTAAAGTTTATATCATTTATCTCCTATTATTAATCTCCATGTACAAGCAAGGCAAAATGTCTGTGTTTAATAATTTTTGGTAACTAAATACATTACTCTCTATTTATGTAAATTATTAATGTTTTCATTTCTTAACACTATATCAATTTGGTAATATTTTAAACAAAATTCTAACTAGCTCATGTAGATATAACCAAGGATTACTTACTAGATTAAGTCAGGCCAACTAAACCTCTTATTTACCAACTAAGCAACTTTAAGTCTTTATTATCTATTTCAACAATTACTATTAGGGTAAAGCTTATACTTATACTACTATAAGTGTACGATTCACGTTAATCCATAATATATCTATATTTTGTGATAATGCTTCATTACTTGGAGATGAATTTACTAAACACTAATATTTCCAAGACTCTCTCTATAATTGAATGTATGTAGGGACATCTTAGTATATTTAAATGTATTTTCAATATTTCCTAATACTCTATTTATTTTGAAACTAAATCACCATTAAATGTGATATAAATTTATCTAACACAATAATTACTTATAAGGTTATTTATATATTCTACTTTATACCTTTAGCTAGGCAGGTATCTATTTAATAAATAAAAACCAAAAGTTCAGCTGGGTAACAATGTGACACACTCTGGTCATGAATAAAAGGATATTCCTATACACACAAAGACACAAAAAGGCGCGCGCGCACACGCACGCACACACACACACACACACACACACACACACACACACACACACACACACACACACACACACACACACACACACACACACACACACACACACAATTACATGGATGTATTAACATTCAATGAAACACAACCCTTACTTTAGCTTACATACATAATCACATAAGACTGTATAATAAAACAAGGAAACATCAAGAACTTTAATATGTTTCAAATCTTGACTAAGAATTAGAGTGATGCATTCATAACTCCTATACATGTATGTGCACACTCACACACACACACACACACACACATTTTTTTCTTATAAACAACTTGACTTAGTCCACCCATAAATCATTTACATATATATAACTTATTATAGATTTCTAGCACAACTACAAATTATATATGTCTATGAGAGTATCAATCCACCTAAATACATACTCATCCTTTAATTCCCATTATTTATATACATATTCATGCACATAAATATATAATCCCATTCAAATATACATCAAAAACTTGTGTATGAAGGCATGAATATAAAATAGATGCCATTTTTATCATAGTATAATCCATGGTTTCATATATTAAAACATGTAATCAATAATCTACAACTTTAAAAACAATCTCTAAACCAATATATTTATGCCTAGGTGTTAATCTTTCCATGGTTTTGAATCAATAAAGATTCCAAGTTTAAACCCTTTTCACAAAGGCACTATATCTTTTATAGAGAAACTAAGTCGAGAAGCATTCAAATCTATAATAAAGGATCTATCATCACTTTTATAGGCATGTGGATGGAAATGAGTTTCATCCCTAGGTCTATAATGACAAGGTCCTAATTTTAAAATGCATTACCAACACATACATTTGAAGGGTTTTGAGATTATACCAGGTAATAAAAGCATTTATTTTTTTTTATTTTAAGCATAACTTGGTCCATATGGAAATATAATTAAAACCCATATAATTTCCTATTCTAAAATTAAAAACTCTACTTCAATGGTTGCTTCAATTGCTATCATTCCCTTAGGTAGCCCTTGTCAGTGCTCCTATTCCTTCTTCCACATTTTTACATTCCCCCATTTTCCTTCTTTTTATCTAATTTCCCTTTCACATCCACATTTTTCATGTCCTCAAGTTTATCTTAAAGCTCTATGAGTTCTCCAAGTATATATAACTAGACTAGTGTAAACACATAGTAAAATTGACTTTTTTTTACATCAAGTAATTATACTCTACATAAAAGTTTATATTTGTATGCACATATCTAACCATATGTTTATGCTCCATATTATTCAACATCATTGATATATTTGAGGTCACATAGCCTTAGGAAACCATTTGTGTGGCATGAGGTGAGTCCATAATCACAATGATGAATTTTTTTTACTTGGAAACTCTATCATTTTATATACATTATTTTAATGTATTAATTTATAATTTTTATGTTATTTCGCTACAAATATTTCATAAGGTTGTGTCATATAAATTTAATTCTTCATTTTGGTATTAAATTAAGATTATATAACCTATTTTCACATGGTGGTTGCATGTTAAACCTTATCACACAAGGTTTTTTCCCAAATGGTGAGGTCAACCCATTATGATACTAAAATAAACCTAAGTTTATTTCCAATAATTTAAAAAAATACTAATTTATTTTTGGCTCGAATGGATGCATGGTAGTAAAGCCACTTGAACCTTCCATATTAATGAAAACTAATTTTCCAAGTTTTTAAAAACTCGTCACAAAATAAAAGTTTGGGTGTATTTTTTATTATATCCCCTAGGCCACCAAAAAGGGTTAGGAATTGAGTCCAAGAATATTCACATATTTGAATACAAATACATGGTTTGATAAACACCTAGTACCCTATAGGTTTTTAAGGCATAAAATAGGTCCAACACAATTTACACCTCAACAAACCAAAGTTTAGTACATATGATGGTTTCATAAAGATTCACATTATCCAATGTATATTAATATAATTAACTAATTATGTTAATAGGAACATCCCTTAAAAATTAGTTATTATATAGTAAGTGTTGACGCTGGAAAGTGCACCCAGTGGCAGGAGAACGGATTCCTGCCCTCTCCCCGCAACATGGAAACCCCTCTCTCGCCTGTGGGACTGTGAAGCAGGAGAGGAGAGTCTCTAGGTATGGGCTAGTTCCCTCTGATGTATCTTGCTTGTTTCAGGCAGTGCAAAAATATAGATATACTGGGAGGGGATGAAAAGGGAAGAAAGTGCAAGAAAGCAAACAACCTACTCTAAAAGAGGTGATACACCAAAATAAAGGTTGACCTTCCACATCCACTCTCAGAATCAAGAAAATGCAACATACATACACTGAAGCTTGACAAAAAAGACCAAGTTGCTGGGATGACAGGGAGGTTCTAGTGAAAGATACAGGAAATAGGGACTCACCAAGATGCTGTGGAATGCATACGGTAAGTGACTTCCTCTGTTTCTGCACCCCAGATAGAACTCTTCACTTGTAAGCTGCAAACTGACATTCTATAGATAGCTGGTACATTGGTATTTAAAACCTGTGAGAGCATTTAAAAGGAAATGACTAAGCACAAATTAAACACACAGAACATACACAGAGTATCCATCTAAGAAAGAGGTAAAAAACTATATTTATTGATTCAAGTGGGGAAAATGCAGAGTTGTGCTCTTTACAAAAGTGTGAGAAGATCCTCTAATATGACCAAGTATGTGTATTTATATGGGAAATGGTAGTCTTAGTCTTCATTGGGAAGAGAGAAAACACTGTAGATGACATCACAAGTCTGCCAAGACCATGCTTGATGTCTCGTTTTGTGTGTAATCACTCTCCTCATTTTGCATGCTGGGCACTCTCCTCATTTTGCATGCCAAGCGGGTCCTTTTCTGTGTTTTATAGGTCTTTTTTGCTGCTGTCTATTGTGGGCAGCAAATTTTCCGCCTGCTGCATGTGGGCGGCCCTTTTGGTGTCCGCTGCATGGGCGGCCCTTTCTTCTTCCCCGTCGTGGGCAGGGTTTTTCATTTCACCGCCTGAGGGCGGTGCCTTTTTGTCTTCCCACCGTGGGCGGGGGTTTCATTTTCACCATCTGAGAGGGGGCAGGCTTTTCCTTTTCCCCACCGCGGGCGGGCGCTGCTCATTCGCCGCCTGGGGGCGAGGGTTTCATTTTCACCGCCTTTGAGAGGCCATTTTTCATTTTTCGCTTGTGGCAGGCCTTTCATTTTCCCCGCTGGGGGGCAGGGGTTCCATTTTTTCCGCCTTCAGGCAGTCGTTTCTCATTTGCCGCCTGTGGTGGGCCTTTTGTTTTCCCCACCGAGGGGTGGGGGTTCCATTTTTGCTACCTTCGAGCGGCCGTTTCTCATTTGCCGCCTGTGGCAGGCCTTTCGTTTTCCCCACCAAGGGGTGGGGGTTCCATTTTTACCGCCTTCGAGCGGCCGTTTCTCATTTGCCACCGCCTTCGGGCAGGACTGGGCGTTCACCGCCCGTGGCGGCCTTCGGCCATCCGCCATCCACTTGTGGGCTTTAGCCTCTTAACAAATTAGCAACTCACAGGGGAAGTGTGCCTGCTATGCTTAGGACCTAGTTGCCTCTGAATATCCATTGGGTGCAGAGTCGGATGGTGACTTTGAAGAGAGTTCACAACAGCCTTTGAGATCCCAGAATCAAATACATAGAATTTACCCCCAAACAAAGGGAAACAAACAAAGCTAAAAAACACTACCTGTGCAACTGCACTTAGGGAAAGCAGGAGAAAAACAACTAAAAGCAAACTATTATGTACAGCTAACCAGGGATTTGATTCCCTCCTGGATCAAATGGAAAATTTCTCAAGTCCCCTTCCTGGTGAGAAGACTTATGGTGGCAGGCAAGTAGCTGGAAGAGGATGAGATTTGGTGACTTTCTCTTTCTGCCTGCCATCTGAGTTGGCTGGAATTTGAGCGGATCAAACTAAAACATGTCTCTGACATATATGTATTCGGATTGTCCTTGGAAACCTACTGAATACTGGTCCATTCTATTGGTGCTCTTCACCAAGAAATTAATCGTTGCTGGCTCATCGCCATAAGCCCCTTGTTCTGCACATTCCTTCTGTACCTCATCATGGTTCAATTCATATCCTTTTGCATCACTGCAGGCTCTGTCAGACTTGTCTTCTGCTTCCTCTTGGCCTTCTTGAAGAAGGGCGACTGTGGTGATGTCTAAAAGGGGCTCACAAAATGACTGCTCATCCCACAAGACTTCACTTTCCTATTTAAAGCTCAGTTCTTCAAGGCATTCCTCCAAGAAGATAGACCTCTCCTTTTCTTCTTTGCTGATCAGGTTTTCTAGATTTTCAAAAATATTCTCCTGATCTTCCTCTTTCTCAGGGTCTTCAATGTAGTCATCCTCATCAATATAGCAAGGAAGTTCATCAAACTGAGGGGAAGAGAGCTTACCATGCATTTGTTCCTCCTCGAATTACTAGAACATCTGCATATACGCAAGGCCTGCATCTTCTCTGTTGTTGATAAGGTCTTCACAAGGAGTATCAATGATGATTTCTTCTTCGTTGTTACTCATAACAACCTCCTGAAGACTTGTAGATTGGATCTTTTTCCCCTCGCCTGCCTCTTGCAAAACAGGTTCTTCTTCGAGAAGGGACGAAGCAGAGAAAACATGTGGGAGAGGGGGCAGATCTTGAGCTAGAATCGAATGATTCTCCTCCTTCCACTTGATCAACACTTCATCAATATCAGACACGGCCTGATAACTCTCTTGGAAGTGTGTAAGTGGGGTGTGTTCAGACATAGAATGCGCTATTTGGTCTGAACCGTCCATCACACATTGGCTGAGGGAACTCTCTCTGAATTCCAAATCTGCTATTTTCTTGGCCAGATCTTCCTGGAAAAGCTTTTCCTGGAGGCTGACAGCATCATCATAGGCAGGCGCAGCTTCAGCTTCTTCAAGGTTTTGAGAAAAACCTTGCTTTTCTTCTTTCTCTTTACTGCCCCATGATTCCACTGTCTTCCCCCAATTCAAGATCTCTGAATTTGAATACTACTCCTGTGAACAGGCAGCAACTTCATTTTCCACAAGGCCCTGAGGTTCTTTCGCAAGGTCTAAAAAAATTAACTCCCTTTCAAGGAGTAGCTTCATCCTAGCCTCTAAGTCTTCAATTTGTCTGGCTAGATTTTTCTAGAAGAGTCTTTCTTGGAGGTGGCCAGCATGATCCTCTTCAAAGCTCTGAACTGGTTCCTGGCATTCCTTTCTCCAACTTGGAATTTTCACACCATGCTGGAAAACTTGGGGAGGTTGAGGAATGCAAGGAAAACACTGTTGGTGCGTTGGATGAGTCTTTAGAAGAGGGACGTGCTAGCTAGTGGTACTTTTCTCAATGGAAGATTCCCGGTCTAAGGAGTTGAAAAGACTGATCTCCTTGGGAGGTTGCTCTAATGTCACTTGGTGTTGGAAAGCCAAGCGCACGAGATTGGGAGCAGTTGTATTCGATGAGCTAGAGTGAGCAAGTGCAATTTGATAAAATGGATTTGGTGCAAAAGAGGGGGTTTTCTTCAGGGTAGGAGAAAGCACGCAAGGCTGGCTGCCTTGAAAAGATGGATTTCTCTATTTTGTTACCTCTTGCTTCATGGGCTGCAAGGCATGTGCTTGCCTAAACAAGCACTCCTCTTTAAACGTCAGCTCCTGCTGATATTTGTACTGCTCTTCCAGCCTGTCAATTTCTTTTGTCTGCTTCTCAAATTCCAACGCTATCTCCCTTATAGTTGTAGGGCAACTAGGAGAGCTACTTGAGGGGATTGCATAAATATCTGAAGTCTGATCATTTTCACATGAAGGAAAACAAAACCCATGATTTTTTGCAAAAGAAGTATACAGACACGGAAAAGGATGATTTTTGATGGCACCAGGCTACTTAACCAACAGATTTACTCAGAGTCGCCAGATGCTAAAAAAATAAATTCACTGTATCAGGACCAGCATCAATCCTGAACTTTACTGTGTTATCAAACTTGAGGTCCCACCGAGCGTGCCAAAACTGTTGACGCTGGAAAGTGCACCCAGTGGCAGGAGAACGGATTCCTGCCCTCTCCCCGCAACATGGAAACCCCTCTCTCGCCTGTGGGACGGCGAAGCAGGAGAGGAGAGTCTCTAGGTATGGGCTAGTTCCCTCTGATGTATCTTGCTTGTTTCAGGCAGTGCAAAAATATAGATATATATAGATATACTGGGAGGGGATGAAAAGGGAAGAAAGTGCAAGAAAGCAAACAACCTACTCTAAAAGAGGTGATACACCAAAATAAAAGTTGACCTTCCACATCCACTCTCAGAATCAAGAAAATGCAACATACATACACTGAAGCTTGACAGAAAAGACCAAGTTGCTGGGATGACAGGGAGGTTCTAGTGAAAGATACAGGAAATAGGGACTCACCAAGATGCTGTGGAATGCATACTGTAAGTGACTTCCTCTATTTTTGCACCCCAAATATAACTCTTCACCTGTAAGCTGCAAACTGACATTCTGTAGATAGGTGGTACATTGGTATTTAAAACCTGTGAGAGCATTTAAAAGAAAATGACTGAGCACAAATTAAACACACAGAACATACACAGAGTATCCATCCAAGAAAGAGGTAAAAAACTGTATTTATTGATTCAGGTGGAGAAAATGCAGAGCTGTGCTCTTTACAAAAGTGTGAGAAGATCCTCTAAAATGACCAAGTTTGCGTATTTATATGGGAAATGGTAGTCTTAGTCTTCATTGGGAAGAGAGAAAACACTGTAGATGACATCACAAGTATGCCAAGACCATGCTTGATGTCTCATTTTGCGTGCAATCACTCTCCTCATTTTGCGTGCTGGGCACTCTCCTCATTTTACGTGCCGAGCGGGTCCTTTTCTGTGTTTTATGGGTCTTTTTTGCTGCTATATGTTGTGGGCGGCAAATTTGCCACTTGCTGCATGTGGGCGGCCCTTTTGGTGTTGGCTGCAAGGGCGGCCCTTTCTTCTTCCCCGCCGTGGGCGGGGTTTTTCATTTCGCCGCATGAGGGCGGTGCTTTTTTGTCTTCCCGTCGTGGGCGGGGGTTTCATTTTTGCCGTCTGAGAGGGGGCGGGCTTTTCCTTTTCCCCACCGCAGGCAGGCGCTGCTCATTCGCCGCCTGGGGGTGGGGGTTTCATTTTCGCCGCCTTCGGGTGGCCGTTTTTCATTTTTCGCCTGTGGCGGGCCTTTCGTTTTCCTCACCGGGGGGTGGGGGGTTCCATTTTCGCTGCCTTCAGGCGGCCGTTTCTCATTTTTCGCCTATGGCGGGCCTTTCATTTTCCCCGCCAGGGGGCAGGGGTTCCATTTTTGCCGCCTTTGGGCGACCGTTTCTCATTTGCCGCCTATGGCGGGCCTTTCGTTTTCCCCACCGGGGGACGAGGGTTCCATTTTTGCCGCCTTCGGGCGGCCGTTTCTCATTTGCCGCCGCCTTCGGGCAGGGCTGGGCGTTCCCCGCCCGTGGTAGGCTTCTGCCGTTCGCCACCCTCGGGCGACGTTCGACTGTCCGCCGCCTGTCGGCGGCCTTCGACCGTCCACCTACGGGCTTCGGCCTGTTAACAGTAAGGTAAGTAATTGACCCATAATAAATGCAAGGCATGCAATAAAAACCATATGATGAATAATAAAAGTAAGCATACAACACATCCAAAGAATATCATCAACATTTAATTCATTTCAGTAGGCAAGAGTGTAAGTGTGTGTGGACTCAATTTCAATATTTTTATCCCCAATGTTGATATTTTCATCCTCCTCCCCTATGATACTGCCCATCTATTCCAATCTATGAGGGTGGGACAGTCCTTCAAGCACCTCAATCAAACAAAAAGGTAGTTAGTCCAAACTTGCAATAAAATGAATAAACATTTAGAATACATACTCATAAATGAACTGCTATAAGACAAATTAAATTTTCAAATGAAATCATATCTACATAAGATTTAAATACACAACAATATAATTTATATTCAAATCCATATGAAAATGTCCTCTAATCACAACTAACCATGAAAGAAAATAGTACAATAGTCAAACTATACAATATAAATGCCTTGGTATATCATCAAATTCAAAAAATATTAATCCTTAGTTTTAATTCATTTTCTAATGATAATGTAGTATTTGAAGAGTGGGACAAGATGTAACATCCC
Source organism: Torreya grandis (assembly GCA_037957365.1). Taxonomy (NCBI): domain Eukaryota; kingdom Viridiplantae; phylum Streptophyta; class Pinopsida; order Cupressales; family Taxaceae; genus Torreya; species Torreya grandis. The sequence continues at coordinate 596,964 of JARHVA010001429.1, read as the reverse complement.
CCCCCAAAATAGTTTGTCATCATGATGAATTTTATTTCAAACAAAAGTTATGCAATTAAATAATAATGTTCAATAGAAAATTATTCAAATAGATGAGGAAATAATCTATGAAATTCCTCATAATCCTCCCATATGGCACTATTTTTATAATATTGGTCCCACTGCACCTTGCATTGTGATATTTCCATATTATATAATTTAAGATTGCAAGTATCAATTATTCTGATTGGTTCTATTGTAATCTCTTTTGGATTTAAAACATGTAATGAATTCGAGTCAAAAACATGTGAAGGATCAATTGTATGTTTATTAATATAGTATACATGAAAGATATTATGCATCTGTGCTAACTCTTGTGTCAAAGTAAGTTTATATTCTATATATTTATCACTTCTAGAACCTCTAAGGTTCCTACATATCTTAGTGATAACTTTTTCGATTTTTCAAATTTAATGGTATGCTTTTGGGGTCTGACTCATAGATAAACCTTATCTCCAATTGAGAATTGCCTTGGTGTCATTTTTAAGACAACATAGTTTTTCTTCCTGTCATTGGCTTCAACCAATCTTTGCCTTATTAGTTTCAACTACTCTTCTATTTTAACAAGCATTTCAGGTCCAAAGACCACTCTATCCTCTAACTTATCCTAGATGATTAATGTCTACACCTCATACCATACAATGCTTTAAAAGGATCCATCTTCAATGTTAATTGGAATGTATTTTTATAATAAAATTCAACCAAAGGAGGATATTATTAACATTTAAATTATCGATCCATGCAATACATTATCAAAAGACCTTCCAAGATCTGAATCACTCTTTTTGTTTGTCCATCTATTTTTGGATGGTAAGTTGTACTAAAGTTTGGTTGTGTACCCAAGGTTGAATTATGAGTGTGCCAAAACCTTGAGTTCATCTTAGGGTCCCTACCTAAAATTATATTTTCTTAAAATCCATGTAATCTTTACACTTCCTTGACAAATTTCTTAGAAAGCATTGGTGAATTATTTGTCAAATTACCTAGAAAAAATTGTGTTACTTTAGTGAGTTTATCAACTGCCACCAATATCATATCATGAAGATTCCTTGACATAGGCAATCCTTGGACAAAGTCCATGTAATGACTTGACATTTCCATTCTTTTATGGAATGTGGGTTAAAAAAACTATCTATGTGCACATGTTCAACCTTAACTAACTGACTTTATAAGCATCTAGACATAAAATATATTGCATCTTTATCAATTCCTTTCTAGAAATATAATGGTTTTAAATCCCCTAAGAGATTAGTCACACTAGGATGTCTTGAATATGGATTATTATGCAACTATCTCAGCACAGCACCCCACAAATTTTCCATATTAACCACATAGATTCTTCTATTGTATCTCAAAATTCCATCATTTTCAAGATGGAATACTTTATACCTAAGATCTTGTGAATTATCTAATAGATATTTCTTTCCTTGCTCAAAAAATTCATCTCCTAGGGAGAGCTTTATTGTCTAGTCTTGGAAGCTACTCTTAATAGTAGCTACAGATGCAATGTACCTTCTATGGCTAAGGGCATATGCAACTTTGTTTTATTTGCCCTTAATGTAGCTAATGCCAAAATCATAGTTTGACAAGAATTATAACCATTGTCTTTGATGAACATTAAGTTTAGGTTTGGTAAATATTTACATAAGTCCTAAATAATCAATTTTGAGATTAAAAGGTTTTTCCAAGAAGTAATGTCTCCATATTGGTAAAGTATGCACTATGGAAGCTAACTCTAAATTATGTGGAGCATAATTTACCTCATATGGATTTAATTTCCTTGATTCATATGATAAAAATTAACCATATTGCATAATAAATCATCATAAGCCATCTCTTGAAGCATCAATTATCATTATAAAATGTCCATTTGGATCGAGAATCTACAACATTGGTGTTGAATTAAACATATTTTTCAAAATCTAAAAGGCTTCTTTGCATTTATCAAACCAAATAAAACACTATTCTTTTTGTTGAAGAGAGGTGATTAGATTTTCTATCTTAGATAAATTTGGCATAAATTTCCTATAGTATCCTACCAAACCTAGAAAGTTATGCACTTCATGCACATTCCTCGATGTTGTCCATTCTATGATGGCTTTAATATTAGCTAGATCAACTAAGATTTGTTTCATGTATATGAAGTGTACCAAGTATTGTACTTGTCTTTGAAAGAAGGCACATTAGACAATTTCCCAAGGAGTTTGTGCTTTTGCAATCATTGTAAAACCAATCACAAAAGAAAAATATGTTCTTCACTTTTTAAGTAAATGAGGATGTCATCGACAAAAATTAATCATGACTCAACATACATGTATTTTGACAAGATAGATTAGCATCCATAGGGACGCTTAGCTTCACACTGCATCTTATTTTTTTATGCATGGGTACCTCATCAAGTCTTATTGTCGAGACCCGTTTCCTCTACCCACCTAAGTTAAGCTTAAGGGGAGGTGTTAATGTAGGATTTTTCATTTCATGGTTTTTCCTACACATTCGTTGTTAGCTTTCTTATATGTTTTTTTTGTACATTGGAGAAGTTAGTCCCACATGAATGAGGATGGTGGGATTTGTATACCTTCCTCCTATAAATTTACAGGAAAAACAATTTCAACACTGTATAATCTATTTGTGGATAATAGATAGTTTATTCTTTGCATGCAATGTTGAAGCTTTCATGGTTGTGGTAATGGTTTACAAATTTGACCCAGGGTGAGAGTTTTCCAAACTCTTTCAGTAGACGTAACTCACTCTAAAAGGAGGCCCACATAGAAATAGACAATACAATGGTAAGCCCCTTTATTTTTATACTACTATGATTATAAATCAAATTTATTTGAAAAAAATGTAGAAACACACCAACAGAAATGGTTTCAAGCTATTGAATAAAATGGAATACACTAGAGAACTTCTTTGGAATTATGGTCAAAGAATTTAAAAACCTCTTACAAACAAAATGACACTCAACAATTCCATTCTTTGGTATGGTGGAATATCTTATAAAACACACCACAAATACATGTGGGATTTGGGGCAACTAATAAATCTTCATGATGAGTGAAAATTAATCTTGGATGGATTATCCCATGCAGGTGGAACCAAAACACTTCTACACTAAAAATTTTATATGTTTGTTAAAAACCAAAACTAGAATAAATGAGGCTCATTGCATCATGAAGGGCAACTGATCTATGTGGGAGTTCAAGGAAATGTTCTAACTTAATATCCAAAACTTGAGATGCCACCTTATTAGCACCTTAACTTTTCCATTATAGCTCAAATGATAAAAATATATAATTAGAAAAACATGAAGGACACAACATTAATAGACTTGTCATTTTTTCTAATTTTCTATCAATTTTTTTTTACAAACCTCACAATTTGATGCAAATACTGTCAAACATGTTTTTGATGCAGTTTGTGTAAGGAGGTGTTTCATAAGGGTACTTTCTGACACTTTTTTTTCAAACAAAGTTTAAAGGTCCTACATGTGGACTTCTAATGGAATATGCATCAAAACATGTGTCAAATTTCAAAAGTCATTTATTTTTAAAAATATGAATCCCATTCAAATGTTCCTAACACTCTTTTATGGAAAGCTAGAATTTATTTCATTTCTATTTTTTACAAAATTAAATGTTACCCACCACTATTTAATTACTTGACTAGGACCATAAGCCCTAAACCCTATGCCCCAAACTGTGAACCTTCAATCGAAAACTATAAACTGTAAATTGTATTATAAATTGGCCCTTATAACTCTAAATTGACCCCTTTAAATCTAAATTGGAGCTTATCACTCTAATTAGAGGAGGAATACAAAGATATGAAGAAGATGGCAATGTTAAAGATAAAGAGGTGAAGGAAGAATATTTCCCTTTATCACCCAACTCCTACAACTCTAAATACAAGTCCCCAAAGTAGGAGGAAGTGGTACCCTAGGAACACTACTCCTTGGAAGATGGCACATTATCTGGGAATACAAATAATGACAATGATGATTAGTAATGCTTATTACTCAATAGTCATTAATTAGTAAGACTGTGTATTTTATTATAAAGGGTTTTAGGGTTATTTTGTCTCTAGTTAGTGTGTCTCTTGGTTTGTTATAATTTTCTATATCATATGAAAAATTTGTCAGATAGTCATGTCTAATATTTATATATTCATTGGCTATTTTTTTAAACTATTAATTAACCTAAATAAAAATTCACATTATAGATCATTAAGGTCTATGTTGTAGAAATAAAAACAAAGAAATGTGACATAAATGAAAACATATCTAGAAACAATACTGGGAGAGGTTACACTTAAGAGATGGGACTAAGAGAGGTTACATTTAAGAGACAAAATTTTCATAAACATAAATAGTTTATATATTTGTTAAATAAAATTATAAATTTAACCATGTTTTAATTTTTATTTTTATTTTTAATTGTTAATATTTAAGTTTTAATTTTTTTAATATTTTAATATTTTTAACATAAAATTTCAAAAGTTATAACTTTAAAACTTAAAATTAAAAAAAACATTGCAATGTTGAAATGTTGTTTTGATGGCATCAATATTTCAGGTGATAATAAATGTGATGGATAATAATCATCTTGTTTTTTACTATATAGTTAAAAAGTAATTTTTTTCCACGTATACACACTATTTTAATTTTTTGCACGTACATAATATTGTTTTTTATTTTTTATTTTGACATAATTAGCATTCCTAATTTTAATAAAAAATCCAAATTTTAGTGGTGTATCCATGAATTCTACAAATATTTTTTCATTTTTAAAGTCATAATGTTTGTTAACACAATTTTTTCTAATGCAAGTGCATCAAAACGACCCCATAGACTTCTTAGGTTAAATATTTCAATTTTTTATTGACTAATGTTTTGGCACATCATACAAGTGGGGAACAACATTTTTATCACATTTGAGGGGTTCATTCAGATTTTTTGATTTAGATTTTTCAATTTCTATCCCAATTTTGTCATATTTATTTGAATTTTTAGTAAATGCTAGTGAAAGAAAAACCACTACAAGGGAAAAGGGAAAGGAAGGAGAACCTTATAAAATAACTAATTGGATAGAAAAACTATGTAACCCTGATGAGGAAGATGATCGACCTTCTTAACAAAACATCGTAAGTATCGATGCCCTTTTTTTAAACTACCCTAGATCAAATGTCTAATTTTTTTAACATAAGATGAACAAGCAATCCTCATAATTTTACAACCACCTGAAACCCACTCCAAATTGGGGAGAAGTTACTCTATTTCACAGAAGATTAAAAAATGGTGAAAATGTGTTTAAACCATGTGGCATTAAATCAATAAATGAGGTGGATGAGGGTGTGGAGGACATGGAGGATAAGGGGCACCAGAGGGATGATGAGACTGAAGAACATCCAATGGTTCCAAAAATCCACATGGATTCTTGCAAATTGTCGGTTCACCTTTGTGCGAGACAAAAATACGCAGATGTGTTTAATGAGAAGGAGAAACCCTAGAATGATAGTGCATGGTAATATTAACACCACTATGTGAAGGACACTATTAAGGCTCTTGTTAAAGGACTTACACATTTAAACAATTAAAAAAAACATTTGATCATAAAAAGGTGCATTTGCACATTTAAAGATACTTTTTTGAGATGATAATCCTATAAAAAATACAAGTCAATGATGGCATTTGTTATAAGGAGGGCAAGAGATAATGTTGTTCAAAAAATAAATAAAAATAAACTCATTGATGACTAGGAAAAAATCACAAAATATAATTATATAAAATTAGGTTGGTAAAAGCTCTAAAAAGATTCATTAAATAATAAGAGAAAATTCTAATAAAAACAAAAAAGTGGTTATTTAAAATTCAATGAGAAAAAAGATATAATAGACCTCAGACGAAAAGGGATAGAGGGGAGTCTGCACAAATTTTATAAGATTTCTTCTCCATCTATTTCTATTTAAAATTTTGTGACGTGGTTTATTTTATTGTTATTATTTCATCATTTGTTTTTTTTTGAGTTTTCAATATCATATCTTCTAATAACATTCACTTCTTAAGGAGATAGTTGAGATAAAGAGAAGTAGGTTACAAACTCATTTAGCCATTCTAGAGGTACGTTAGATTAGTTTTCCTTGTGTTTTAAGTAAGTTTGTGTTATCTTATTTTTTATTGTGAATAGTATTATTGACCAAATTTACTTGTCATTTGTTTTATGAAGCGAACTTTGGAGTAGTACTCACTTCTAACCATTTAGATATTAATTTCAAGAGAATTTGGGATGCGATACTAAAGTCTATTGATGTTGTTCAGGGAGCGCAAGCATTCTAGATTATGTACCCTTTCAATGATTATAGTCTATTTACATGTTTTTGAATTGTCTTCATGTTCTTTATTATTTTATAGTTTTTATAAATCGCTTAATGCTCATATTGAGAAAATGAACTAAGGCCTACATGAACCATGTTTATATATAAGAGTGGTGTTAATTAACTATGTTTTCTCAACATTTGTTTTGATTGGACAATGATAACCAAGCTAAGAACTAGACTTTTCTGGTTTATGTGTTTCTTATTAAAACAACAATGAAGACTTTTTAATAGAATCAAATATTATTTATTAATATTTTCTTTTATTAATTGTAATATTACTAAACTTTCAATGTTGTATTTATTTTGTAGATACAGATATTCTAAATTGTGTACCTTTTGAATGGTTGTACTCTATTTATATATTTTTTAATTGTCTTTAAAATTTTAATTATTTAATAATTTTTATAGTTGAGAAAATGAACTAATGCCTATATGAATCACATTTATAAATGAGTGGTTAATTGTGTTTTCTCAACACTTGATTTGATTGTTTTTGCCACAATGATAAGCAAGCTAAGAACAAGACTTTTCTTATTTGCATGTCTTTAATTGAAATAAAATTGAAGACTTTTTAATAGAATAAAATATGATTTATTAATTTTATTTTATTTTCAACCATACTATTACTAAACATTCAAAGTTATATTTGTTTTGTAGGGAACATCAAATCATTCACAAAATGCCAACGAGAACAACGACAGCGATGACAATAGCAAAAATGATGAGGATGATGACAATAGAGAGGAGGAGGATACTTGTCAAATCACTATAGATGTTATTCTAATTTTAAGAACTTTGACAACATTTACGTCTAATTAATTGTACCGAAAAAAATATATTTGATAACTTTGATTTGACCACTTTGATGTTTGTCCTGTACATCAATTTGACATTTCATTATTATATTTAAATTTTAAAAATATGGATTCAATGTTGTTTTTAGCATTATTTTGTATTTTTTAATTATTTGTATGTCATAAGTAGTTAGTTTATTTCAATGTGTCTTTTATTATTTTAGTTTTTTATTTTTAATGCTATATTTGAATTTAAAATTTAATGAATGTCATAGTTAAATAAATTTATTCAATTTAATTTTTCCACATGACGTGCTCTACAAAGATATATTAATTAATTATATTTTTATATTATCGTTTCTTCAATAAACAATTTACTTTCAAGCACACACTTAGTATCACATTAAAAAAATGATTGTATCAATAAAACTTATTATTATATATCATATAAAAATTTATTGTTTGATGCAATAAAAGGACATTAAATAAAAAACGGATGCATGCTAACAAACAATGTGTCACATAATTCAAAAAGTAAGAACCCCACTACACAATGACTAGTTTTGACTTTTAATACTCTCAATTATAAAACGTGTTCTAATACTTATTTCACATCTATAACAATTGTGAGAAAAAGAAGGTTTGTAAGGCACCATTTGTACCAAAACCTTTGTCCATTGAGAAGAGGCTCTTGTTTGATGTATAAAATCTCCCTACTAACATCACTAGCAAATTTATATCAATGCATTGTGGACCTTCTCTTCCTTATGGTTTTTATCTTGTTATTCTTTGGAGTATTTCATTAGTGTTGATTACAAACTCATAGCATATCCCAAATTATTGAGAATTACATCCCACTATAATACTTTCTATCGATCAAACTCAAATTAAACACTTTTTCTAACGTGCAAAAAATGACATTTAACTACAAAAAAATTTAATGCAAAGTGTGTTACATTTACATCTTAACAATTGGCACAAATTTTAGTTCATTTTCCTTGATTTCAAAGGCACAAAGTGACAAATTTGGGGCTTTTCTACTAGAGACCTGATTATAGTATTGTCCTCAAGGTCATTGCCCAATCTGAGTAAAAATTCAAAGCAAATTATAAGAGATGGTATTATAAAATAGCCAAACAACGACATCTTGGTAAAAATATTTTATAAAAGGATAATTGATTGCTTCACAAACCAATAAAAACATTTTATAACACCAAATAATAAAAAATAGAAAGTTTGATCTCATAAAAACCAACATCAATCCCGAGAACCATAACATTGAACCATGAAATTTTGATGAAACACTAGCAGATTAAGAAGAATTCTAACGGATAAACCTAAATGGCAACTATAATATAGTATACCATACAACAAACCAAATCACATGGTTGATAAATCAAGGAGCATTTTTGATAGAAAGCTAAAGATTGAGATTGAGATTCAAGACTACGATCGACTAAAGGAGATGGTCATGGCATTCACCTTACCACTCCCCAACCCAAACTTTTCATTCGTCGGACCTTCAAACTTGTCGAGGTCAGGGAAAGGAGGTCGAATGAACCAAATAAGAGAATGGCCTTGCAAGGCCTAGCAACCACAGAGGATTGGCAGAAGACTTTTAACACAATGTAACCTATTCAAGGCATACTCAAAACAACTGTTACCAGAGATTTTTATACAGTCTGGGAAGATGGCTATGCCTTGAGTTTCTATGTAAAAAAAAGCCTCAGAACTATCCTCACCATCACATCATCAAGCCTAGACATGTTGTAGTAGAAGTTATGTCTCTTAAACAAACTACAGTGATTGTACTAGAGATCCAAATGATGGGTTTTGATAGCAGTGAAAAGGTTTCCATTTTGGAAGAGGCCTTGGCCGGATGGGATCATGATGCCCCTCATTTTTAAAATAACAGATATCATGATTTCAACACCTTTCACTTGCAACATGCATTCAAATTGTTTAACAAAATGCCATAGAGAGATTTTGGCTTCCTACCTCAATATACTACTTTCAATGAGCACCATGAAAGGGATTTGGAGGACCAAAAATCATAACAAATGGTATGTTTGTCAACCATCAATCAAACATCGGATCTCTTTTGGTCAGCATGTGCTTTTTGTGAAGTGACAGAAAAGGAGGAAACATGCAAAGTGTTTGACAAAATGTTAGATACTTTCTCCTTTGCAAGGAATGGTTCAACAATAGATCAAGATGATCTCAAGGGCCACCGAGTCTCCTCTAACCCATATTTTTGTGGCATCAATAACTTACAAATTTTGGTAAAAACTATTGAGGGGCAAACCATTACACTCTCAACTAAATCTATGGATGCAATTGCAATACTCAAACATAAGATTCAACACAAAGTGGGGATCCCTTTGGATAAACAATGTCTTCCCTACGAGCGTAAACAACTAGAGGACTCTACATAGGTGAATGCTTACATCTATAAAGATTTCATCATTTTTAAGCATTGCATTTGCATAGAGGAGCAGTGGGCTTTGGAAGACCTACTTCAAACCCAGTTTATTACAAGTATGCAACCCATTCTAAAGCTCCCACCCAATCCGTTCCCTAATGAGAAGACACCCATACATTGTTGAGAAAATGGATAAAGTGCCAATTGTAGTGGCAAAGCATCCAAAGATAAACGAAATCTTTGATTCTCTTAAATCTAATGCAATTATATGTCGTTTTAATTAATTTTGGCCTCAATATGAAACATTGCATCAATGGAATTATACACACTAATCCAAGCATTGCGAAATACTTGTGCTCAAAGACTTCTTTGTAATACAATTTTCTAACCCTAAAGATTATCAAAAAATATTTGACAAGAGACCATGGTTCTAGAGAAGAGCAAGACTCTTTATTACTTATTAGTTACCAGAATTTGATCCTAACACTCTAGTCATTTCCAAAATACTTGTTTGGGTTCACCTCCCAAATGTCTCTTCCTTTTTGGCATCCGGTAGTATTCATATACATTGGAAATGCTTTGAATAGATTTGTAAAAGATGATCATGAAAAATCCCGTCAAAGTCTTTTCACCTTTGCTCACATCTGTGTGGATATAGATCTATGTAAAAGATAGTTTAAAAAAAATAGTGCATTGACATGGAATCAAACCTCAATTTCAAAAATACAACATTTAAATGTCATTTTTGTCACCAAACAATGCATCCACTATTGCTCTCTAACAAGATGACATTCAAAGGGGAAAAGGAGATTTAATTCCAAACCAAAGAGGTGACAATGAACTTCAACTCCCAAAGGATGGAGATTACAAGAGCATAACAGAATCACATACTACAAAAGAAGAGAAAGATACCAATATAAGAACAAAAGAAAAAAAATGTTGATATAAATCAATCATCAAAGAATTCAAAGGAAAAAATAAATGAAGGTAGAGAAACCATCCACACAAAGGACATATACAAATGAAACTCCAATTGGAAGAATCAAGAGATTACATGAGTCAGAAAGGAACAACCCATGGTTGGTTATTTAGGAACACAACTTCCTAACCTACAAATGGTGGTTGCAACAAATTAAAAAACTATAGCATATTGAAAAGATTGTTAATGCATAAAACTTAAATACCTCCAATATAATGGGTGAAAGCTAATCAGAACCAACTAATTGCATTTGACCGAATGGCAACGTAAAGCAATAACCAAGAGATGACCCAAATTCAAATTGTTACTAGAAACTGTTTGGTCGAGCTCCCCACAATAAAGCGAGCCAAACAGCACTTTTGCTACGTCCCCGAAGAATAGAGCCCCATTTATCTCCAATCAACAAGAGCCCCATATTAGATCCCAAGTTCACCAATAAAAAAATAAAGGCAACTGGAACATCATTAAAGTGTAGCTCTCACAATCATGAAAGCAAGCCCAAAATAACGAGTGAACAATTTAAAGCAAATTACCTGAAATAATAGTCGGCAAGAATAAAATCTTAAATTAAAAAAGACAAACTTAACAAAACTAACCAAAAAAACATGAGAAAAAAAACTGTTACAAGATATGAATTGCTTTGCAAATAAGAACAACACTGCATGACAATGGAAACAGAATGATTAGATGCTTTGGGAGTCTAAATTCAACAAGAGGAATTTATTTCGAGAGTATGACAGGTCTAATGCAGTTAAAACTGGCATATCGATCAAAATGAGTTCTATTTAGCATACTTAAAAGTTGGTATGTTGTGTTCGTTCTTCTTTTGCAGGGGATTCCAACCAAAACTGCCGTTGTGATCCTTAAAACCTCTCAAAAAGTTTGTCTAAAAAACCAATATAAGGTCTTCCATACAAACTTTGTAAATCTCAATAAACCTTGTAACGTGCACAACATCATAATCTATGTTAAAGACACTACTGAACACAAAACACTCTCAAAACAAGCAACCTAGAGCACATTCCCTCCTTATACAGAATTTATTATAATTCTTAACTATCACTGCCTTTGAAACCATCGCAATTACACTTTACAAGGAAAATCGTATAACTACAAACACACTTTGAAACCACTTTTCATTACTTTTATGATTCAAAATAACTGGAAAGCATTCAGTAGATTAGTCCAGGGGGTTACTAAATTTATCGACCTTGGAATGTCCTGGTCTACATAATTTCATCCATATCTTCGTTTACATTGCAGCTCTATTTGTAGAACAGAATAACAATATTTATTTACTTAAATTTTCACAGTTCATAATAATGAGAAAACATCCAATACATTAGTGCAAGAAGGGTTACTAAATTTATCTACCTTGCGATATCCTTGTCTACATAATTTCGTCCTCATCTTTGTTTACATTGCATGTTCCTCATTGCAGTTCTATTGCTTAAACAAAATTGTAATATTCAGTTACATGCACACAAACTGCATCATCAATATTGCTTGACCAATTTCTGTAAATTAATCATTAGTTAGCCCCACAGTTGAAGAATAACCTTGTTGCAGTTCCATTACCTTGTAACAGGATAATGATACTTTGAACTGCAGGATCACTATTGCTCCACCACTTTCTATAAATTGACCATAAGCAAGCACCGCATGCAGTTGAATAAACTCACACTGCTTAGTATTTTCCCATTATAATAACATCCTACAACATAGGATTAACAAATTGTTCTAATTCTTTCTTCTGAATAAGATTCCACATTATAGACAGACAAACCTGTATCTATGTTATCCATTTACAATATTTTGAATATATGTAAGTACTTGCCCAAAGATGCTCCGACCAGATCTTCTCTACTCTCTTAGCCCCAATATTGTATGCCGGATCCTAACAAATATACACCATAAACCAATATAGAGATGTGGGAACATGTTTTTGGTGTTAACGGTAAACATCCCAGCAAACACAGACACCAACACCGAGTTGTACTAAAGGTTCCTTAGCATTCAGGGTAGGCAATTTCTCAAAACACTTCTATATAAAGTTTTGGCACTAGCAATTTTAAGAGGATGTAAATGTAAAGGTAAAAGGGAAAGAACATTTTAGGACCAGCCTCAGTCAACACGTAGAGATGGGACCCCCTTGTAGGAACAAAGGAATTTTCCAGTGTTATGTGGGGACGCATCCAGATTTTGGAGGGGCATCCCCAACATTATTAATATTTTTTTTTTAATTCTGAGGCTTTTACCTTAAAAACAAACCCCAGACTTAGCTTCATGAAGACAAATATCTTCCCAATTTGAAGCAAAAATTTCCAGCCAAACGAGAATAAATTGAAAAAATAATCCACAACAAAATTTGCATGGCAGTAGTGCCACCAAACATAAATCAGAAAAAATTATAATTTTCAAATGAAAACCACAATTAACGTGGCATTTTCTGTTCCATTCGTCAGGGCTATAAAGTGATCCCTCTGCATCATATTCCCTATGATAGTATCTCAATTGTTAACCATAATAAAATACCGTCCCAGGTTATTGACTAAAACCCATTGAGACAGACAACTACGTGTGTCCAATCAATTATTTCAACCTAGGACAATTAATAACAATATCCAGTTACAATTTACACAAGCAACAACTTTCAGAACTAAAGTGATGAAAATCTCCAGTAGAGTTCCCACAGAAAGCATTGTTTCAGGCACAGCACTTCAATTTGCAAGTAGCAGAACTAAAATTCACAAGTGTCCAACACTCATGATACTTATTGGGTATGTAGATATTGTGATAGCAACAATAATGAGTGAAATCCTCCAGACGTTTCATATAATTCAGCAATCTAGGTTATTCATCTGGAACTTCTCCTAGCATATGAAGCCAACTGGGTAGTTGCAATCTACTCTGCAGAACACTGACAGAATCCTTCAAATACAAAAAGTCCCTATATTTGATTACAAATTCACCTTTCACAAATATCATGTCAGAGGAAATAACACCCACAAATAGCTTTTGAAACCAAAGTCAAACACAGTTTTGCATTCAAACCTTATAGAAAGTAGTTGGTTTTCAAACGTATAATTCTAATAATAGAAACCTTGTAAATCTATGGTCTTTCTCTAAGTTATCTGCTAGTTATATTCCAAAGCTCAAGCAATGGCTAGATGGTGGTCAGCCACTTCACCACTTTAGGACAGACTTCAGTCAGTATAAACAGCTTTGGTCATTAGAGACAACTAACATGCGAAAAAAAAGAATCGGAGAGGAAGTAAAAGTAAGAGATTTGGTCGTTATAGACATCTGACATGCAAAATTAATAGGGGAGTATTAATTTAGAACTAAATCCCACCATAGAGAAATCACAACTAGAAAACAACCAAAAGCTACAGAGGGCCCACAAGGCATCCTAAACTGTCAACGATGTTAGTATTGAAGTGAGGGAGGATGCTAACACATCAACTCCAGGACTCTCACCCCCCAGGCCTGGTTCCAGATTGACAAAGCTTTTGGCCCAGGCAATGCCTCATAAACCTCCTCTTTGTTACAAATGTTAATCATGTAGGATTTTTCACAACACAAACATAAAATCAGGAGAACAGATGCCGGTACTGCTTCATACCACCTATTTGTCACATGTTACCCACACACACAAGTAGGAGAAGATTATTTACACAAGGTTAGACGTGCACACATGTAGGAGAAGATTATTTATGCGGGAACTAAAACCCATAGGGATATACCACTCTAGTAGACAGCTTGTGAATTATCACAAGCTGGAGAGGGCTCACAATCTCAACACTAAAACTGCAGGTGAAGTTACTACTGAAGAGGCAGCAACAATAGTGCCAATATAGGTTGGATGCTAAAACAGCAACACAGGGACTTGCCTCTCAAATATTTAGCTGCAGGTGATGCCTCATAAACTGCCTCTTTCTTGCAAATGTTATCATGTGGTATTATTCACAACACACACTCAACAGGCACACACAAAACCCAAGCAATTTCAACATTGTGTAAGAGCTCCATACCAACTTAAAAGTTCACATAGAAACCGCCCTCTCGAACATTGCATCCCACCACTGTTGAACATCAACATTTTAAAGCCAGCATCAAAATCAACAGCAAAAATTGGATGTTATTCTCTCTCATCAGCTACAACAGCATCATCATCACAGCAACCAGCAGTGTTTCCACGTCCTCAACTAACTATCACAACCCAGTCATAGTCCAGCACAAGTCAGGACTAATATATCTAAAGGAAATTTAGAAATCACATATTAAAGTATGCCCTCTACTAATTGAGGACATATTAATAAAAATGCTACAAACTTGTTACTTCCAGTCCAGAAATAATTTAACAACCAACAAGCACCTCATAGGGATGCACAATGAATTTGCCAGAACCATCAAATTGCGCCCCTCCAAATATGCAACCCAGCAATACTGAAGATTATAACCTAATAAGATAAAAATTCAGGTAATCAGACTAACCGTCCAACAGTAAGTCTCCTAAACATAGAACAAGCAATGTGTCACTTGGGTTCGACACCAGAGGATGTGCTAGAGACATTGACACCCAATTCTTAATGTAACTCCACTGGTATATGAAGCTACCTGGATCTACAAGAGCTTTGCAAACTAGATATGACTATCCTGCACAGTGAATAAAAAAACACAGTAATTTCAACATAATGCTGAACCCAATCAATGAAATGTCAAATTTAACAGTTTTAAGGGGGGTAATAAATTCCCTTCAAATTTATTTAAGCACCTGATGTACTAGGTGGCACACTCTGAGGTCTTGGAGATTCACTTTGAGCATTTGGCGACAAACTTGCATGCACTGGAGACTTAGCAGGAGAAGGACTAGATTGATCTCGACTTCGATGCTGCTGTGTAGGGCTCCTAGGAGGAGATCGACTATGGCGAACTGGGGATCCACTGGGAACACAATAGAAAATCCAGATACTCTGTCAATAACATGGAAGTGCCATCACCAAATTCATCACAGATTGTATTTCTTAATATTGCAAACCAGCATACCTATCTCTAGAACCACTCCAAGATCTTTTCCTTCTCTCATCACTTGTTTTGGGCCAACTTTGACTCCTACTGCGGCTACGAGGGCTGACACTGTGGCTGCGGCTGCGGCTCCGGCTCCGGCGACGATAATCTCGTTCCTTTTCATGATATCTGTGACGTTCATATCTATCACGGCTCCTACTTCGTCTCCTGTAGTCTCGATACCTGTAGTCATCATACCTCCTCCTACAAAATCACAAAAAAAGGTAGAAAGCTCATGTCAAACAAAAAACAATATCAGCCAGACTGACACAGAGTCAGTCTCACTATCACCAAAACAGAGTCCTGACCTGGAAAGCCGAGGACTGCGACTCCTGTACCTCCTCGAGCTAGGAGGCTCTGCTGTTAGCCTTCCTTTGTGACTGCAACACAAAATCATTTCAGTTGGTCAAATATATTTGAAATTACTTTCCCCTCCCACAAAGAAAATAAAGAAGTGAAGAGTAGACATGATATACTTCTAATAATCTTCAATCCTCTCAAGTATCCAAATGTTCAATTCCTATTTTAATTTGTCTAGGAAGCTGCATATTCATTTTTTCTTGTCAAAACAAAAAACATATTTAATGAACTTACATTACTTCTGCATTTGGACCATATTTTGCAAACTGCACAACAATATCCCTTCCATCAACATTCCTTCCTGCACTCACAGATAAATAGATCAACTATACCCAAATAATTTGAAAGCACATCGACTCATAAAAATTATTGCCGACAATTATAAGATAAATTCATCCATTTCATTCAAGTAAAATTCCTCTTTTATTCAAAATTATTCAAGAAAATCATCTAATTCTTTGACATATATCAAACTCACACTCCAACAAAAGAGAAACCTACCTTGAAAATGGCATTATTAAGCTTAACATTCATGTTTGTCAATATAATTGGCTTGACAGCAAATCATTACTACTAAAATTAATGTAATGCTGCAAGTTTTACCAAGTTTAAGCCATAATCAACTAGCCTCACTTGGAAGACTATCCAAGCCAATAAACTTGCAAAACACTGTCAACAGTCAACTTCCCAACTCTTGACCAACTAGTCCAGTTTCCCAAATGCTCACAAGTCTGAAGGTAAAACTTGATCATGGCAAGTACAACACCAAAATAAAGGTACTGAAAATCATAGTTACCAAGAAAGGGGGAGCAGGCGGGGGAGCAGGGGTTACGGATTCTGGTACATGGATAGAGATGTCATTCAAATCAGCATACTCGTGAGCAAATGAATAAGGGTATGGCTTTATTGTATATATATGACATCATCAAAAAAAGTGGGTATGGGGCTGGGTACGCAGTCCTTGTACCTATATTGGAGTTTCTGGTAACAATGGCCTGAAAATCATTTCCCTTTTCCAAATAGAACTTTGCAAGGGGGCATGCCTGTTGAAGAAATGGTTGATGCGAAAATAACCACTTTTAATATTTAAGAAGTAATTAGATGCATGTATGAAAGAGAAGACAAGAGAACGGCCTGCTTTAAACATACAAACCAGATTGGACTACCATTTTTTGCAAGGTTTTCAGTTAAAGGTCAAAATATACCAGTAAATAAACTGCTAAAAAGTCTGCATACAATTGTTTTTAAGAAAAGAGGCAATACATTTTTTTTTGGAGGAGGAGCTTTTTAGGTTTTTCTTTTCACTCATGAAAGTTCCCTAAAACCCAGAACTGAAAAAGTAATGGAGAAAGATTTTGTCTGGTCTCTTTGTAGTGATCTAAGAACAGTGAGGCTATGCAGTGATTTTTGTAACAAACCAATAAGTAGAGAGGTAATATCACCTCACAAAACATACAAAACTCTGAACCTACATGTAACCCATTATTTGGAAAGCAATTTAGCGTCCAGTGTCAATAAAGGCATGAAGACATAAATTGAGGGAGGAAAACAGGTTAGAGTCTCCTATCCTCATGTCGAAACCAAAACAAACATGTTAGTACTAGAAACAATTCTAATCCAACTGCTACTACAAATCCACAACCCCCTACCATTTTATGTGAAAGCCTATTTTTATTTCCCGTACACTAAGGTGAATTAATGAGGAAGATAATTTTTTCATAATTCATTTAAGTCGTCAAAAGTTATTGTCTGTTATAACATAGAAAAAGGACACTTAGGTATATTATTATTAAAAGGGGCCAAAAAATAATATTAATTACATAGCCAAAAAGTAAATATTTATTAAAAGGCCAAAAAGATAATAATTGCCTAAAAGTCTTTTAGAAGTTTTTAGGGTTTGGGTGAAATTGGAAAAGTGAAATTAATAAAAGGACAAGTGGGGCAAAAAATGAATTATTAATAATTATTCATTATTCACTTTTACTTTTCACAATTGAATTCAAAATTCTTTCAACTTCTGCTTTGAAAATAGAAACCCTCCATTGCGACCAAGTTTGAGGACGAAATCTCTCCAATCTACAAAGGCAACTCCACACAAGGGTTGCAATTGATTAAACAAACGAGTTATTTTCAATTAATCAAGAATTAGGGTTTTGTGAGGTTGTAGGGACAATAAAAATCAGATTTGCAAATGATAGAGGTTGCCATATCAAGGCGTCACACATTGGAAACCAAATCACAGCCCTAGGTCAACAACGTCACACTTTCAGGCAGCATCAAACCCTTTAGAGGCAAATCGTGGCACTAAGAGGTAGCATAGACATCTAGGGCCATTCCTAGCACCTTTTCCAGGACTCACTATCACCAAAGCCCTGATCACTAGATTTTTGGGTATGTTGTGTCAAATCCAACACCATCCCATGGGGTTGCAAGCCATCGTACAGTTCCAACAAGTTGTACAATCCCTGTAGGGTGTTGTACTGAATCACAACCCTAATTTAGGGCAAAACTAGTGGACTCCCAAACAGTAAAGTGGTATTTAGTTTTTTAATACAATATGTACCTTCCATATTTATTTTCAGAGTGTTTTCAATGTATTCAATTGACTGAAATAAAGAGTACCCTTACAAGTTATTAGTATTCTATTGCATATATTGTATTGGGGTTTGACTAAATTTTTAGAATAAATAAATAAATAAAATCAGAATTCAAAAAAAATTCTCAAAGAGAATATTTCAACGATATTAGAGCTTAATCTTCCCAGCGTATTGGAAGAAATTAAATATTGATTTCACATGCAAGAACATCAAAGAGATATCAAGTTTTATCAAAGAGAAAAGATAAGGGCTCAGACACCAGAAAGAGAAACAGAGGACATAGGGGAAGAGATCAAAAACCTCCTATAGATGAAATGAGCTATTTGCAGGAAATAATCATCGTGGTCAGAAAGAATTGGAGAGGACAATCCAAATGACGCTGAAAAAATCCATGGCAAGTATAGCACAGGCCTTGCAGAATGTGAATCTAGGTAACGCAAACCAGGGACAGGGAAGCTCATCTGCCAATGATCGGGTATCAATCACCCCACCTAGAACTTTTCGTGTTAAATTCCTACAAAAAGAAGATCACCTTAAAGAGGTAGAGCCTCAATAACTTCATACAAGGAATGAGTTTGAAGTATATCATGTTGAATATGAAGAACTTGCCCTTGCAATGCAACAAGCTCTCACAGTCAAAGAGTTTTGTGATTTGAAAATGAAAAACAACAAAAGAGGTGGGAGAAATCAATCAGATCAGCCACAAAAAGATTATACAACGGTTGGGTAAAATTACCTTTCCTACCTATGATGGTTCAAACAAATGTTCAGCCAGGTCTTGGTTGCAAAAGTTAGACACTTCTCACTGAATCCGATGTATAAGGAAGAGGCAATTAAATTTGCTACCTTTCACCTTAAAAGAGCGGCACATGAGTGGTGGTACCATGGCATGGTCACCCAAGGACATGGATTTATTTCTACATTGGAAGAATACAGCCAAAGGTTAGCAGAGAGGTTTGATACGAAAGACCCAGAGATCAATTTCTGGGAGTTAGCCCAATTCAAACAAGAAGGAACAACAGATTATTACATTGCTGATTTTCAAAGGCTATCCATGATGATACTGTATGTAACTGAAAGAAAATTGGTGGTTTTGTAGAATGATTGGCTGAACCTCTCAAGGGTTTAGTAGAAGCTTTAGGCCCTTGTCTCTCCAAGAAGCAATTAAAAGAGCTTTGAACCTAGAATCATCGGCTCCTAAGGGCAGATTTCAACATCTAGGACAGCCAAGAACACCACCTTATAGGCAGCCAAAATCAGTACCTTAAATGTAGCAAAAGAAACCATTTCAACAAAGATGTTTTCAACAGAAGGGGCTGCCAAAAGCAAGCAAAGAAACAAAAATCAGGGATGAGCACCAAAGGAAAAAACTACGCTTCACTTGCAAGGATCTGAAAGAAAAAATAAAAGTGCACAGAATAATACAACAATGAAACAAGACCAGAAAAGAGCAGCAAATGCACACCAAATTTATGTGGAAAACTCTAGAGATATACCAGGAAAAAACCACATGGCAAAAGATCTCTCTGTCGCACTTTATTCTCAACAAAATCAGAATTACAATTGTGTGGCTAACCTCAAAGGGTCATGGCTATTTTATAAATGCCAAAGAAGGATCTAGAAACCCTGTCATACAACTTCTAGAAGAGTCGTATAATCTAGAAGCATATTGTGTCATACAATTTAGAAGCATACCATGTCGTACAATCTAGAAGCATGCTATTGGACATGGGATTGCCATATGCCACATCACAATGCTGAAGACCTAAATATTAACTTCATCTCCTAACATTCTTCCACTTGAAGTTAATTTTGTTTCCCCTTTGTTGCTAACCTTTGTAACAAAGAGACCATTGCCCATGTTGCTTATCATTAAGTTATATGCAGTCCCAAAGACGTTCTGCACCAAATGAACTTCTCTCTTCCAATCAGCTTTGTCAACATTTCTGCACAATTGTTATCAGTATGAATTTTCTTCAATAAGACTTGTCCTCCTACTACATCAAGCACAAAATGATATTGCACGCCTATGTGTTTTCTTCTGGCATGAAATGTCAAGTTCCTTGCTAAGTGCAAGAGACTTTGACTGTCATAATGCAAAAAAATATTGTTCTGCTTGACTTGCAGCTCTCGCAATAATTTGTTTTGCCATATTGCTTCCTTAGAAGCTTGCATTGCTCCATATATCCTACCTCTGCCATTGATAATGCCACTATTGATTGTAGTTTTGATATCCAATTGATTGCACACCCTACAAGAGTGAACACCTAACCTGTATTAGATTTGTTTCTATCCATATCACCATCAAAATCTAAATCCACAAATCATGTCACTTGAAGATTTGTCACACTATAACAAATAGCAGCATCTAAAGTGCCCCTCAAATAATGAAGTATCCACTTCATAGCAAGCCAATGATCATAACTGGGATTTGCCATGAACCGATTAACTACTCCCACTACTTGGACAATGTCTAGTCTAGTGCACACCATGCCAAACATGACGCTGCCTACTGTTGATGAGTACCGTACATGAGACGTGGCTTTTTTGCTTCGTTGCTAAGACTCTACTCCGGAAAACTTCATGTGTTCAAGATACTGACTTAGCATTCTACATGTTAAAATACCATAGTTTCCAAGAGACGGGTACGGGTACGAGTATAGGGAGATGGGTACCGGTACACCATTTTTTTGAAAATTATGAGACTAGGGTATGGGGAGATGGCTATATATATATATATATATATATATATATATATATATATACACTATGATAAGGGAACATTAAGAATAATTAAAATAACATTTAAAATAATAAAAAATAAAAACAATTAAAAAAACATTATTATTTTTTTCACAATTAATAAAAAATAAAAACATTATCAAAAAAACATTATTCATTGCCCGACAATGATAGCCTAGTGGTGAGTGAGCTCAATGTTAGAAGTGGGAGCTCTCAGGATCCATTCCCTAAGATGACCACTCTCTAGCATTGTTCCCACACTAAGCTACGATGGATTATTCATGAAAAGTATCCAATGCATTGGACTACCAATTCGGTGTACAATGCAACGGAGGTCAAGATGTGACTTAAAACATGTGTTCAATGTGACAAGACAAGCTCGCAACCCATGGCTAACAATACTATTCACCGCTAGTTTGGGCATTCTGATTATAAAAATGTTTGTACCCAAAATTTTACCTGGCAATGATAGCCTAGCAGTGAGTGAGTTGAGTGTTAAAAATGAGAGGTCTTAAGGTCCATTCTTTAAAATGACCACTCTCTAGCATCGTTCCCACACTAAGCTACAATGGGTTATTCGTGAAAAGTATCCAACGCAATGGACTACCAGCTCGGTGTTCAATGCAACGGGGATCGACATGTGGCTTGAAACTTGTGTTCAATACGACGAGACAAGTCCACAACCCATGGTTAGGAATACTATTCACCACCGATTTGGACATCCCAATTATAAAAATGTTTGTACCCAAAATTTGTGAACAAATTTGTACCTTTCCTCAAGAATAATATACTTCATAATTTGGGTTTTGAGGGTTTTGATAGGATATCGTTGGGCCTGGAGGACAAGTCAAGGGGTGAGATGACGGACAAACTTAAACCACGACCAGTCAAGGCACACCCCCCAAAGGGCACTGAACCTTCATCCGAGAGCTCGTCAAGGCTTTGCACAGCAAAGACACATGCGGCAAGAAAAACCCAACAAGGATTCTCCGAGGAGGCGACACTGAAACTAGCAAAGGCAATCCTAATGATTCACAGCTCTTAACCAGGCCTGGTAGATGTTTTGATTCAAGACTGAAGGTTGGTGGCCCCACAGTGAGGAAAAGAGCATGTCCTCCTAAGCCTTTGCTCCTGGAGAAGTCTGCAGGCCATGAAAAGGTTGATAAAAGTCCTTCTAGAGAGGTAGGGACTGGGAAATCTTTCATGGATATTCTCTTTGGGCCCAGAGCTCTAGCTCGTAAGGAGGTGCATCCTCTTCAGTGGACAAAAAGTCGCCCCTCAATCTCCTTTGGGGAGGAAGTGGCAGCGAAGGTGCTCAAGAATGAAGATTAGTTCGCCGCCAAGGGCCTTATTTAAAGCTTCGACTGTTTCTGGCTAAGCTTATAAGTCTTCCATGATTAGGTTTCTGAAAATTGGCATCCCCTCGTGGAAGATAACCTGGAAATCTATCCATGTGCAAAGGGCTTTTTCATCACTTTTTTATTGCCTAGAGGATTAAGTTAAAAGTCTTCAAAAAAAGCCCTGAAGTTGGGACCACCATCTTTTTTTCTTGAAACCTTGGTTTCCATATTTCAATCCTTTGCAAGAATCCCTAATGACTAGACCAATATGGGTTCATTTACCGCACTTTCCACTATAGTTCTAGTCGAACTCTTGCCTTTCTTGCATTGGTAATGTGCTAGGTAAACTACTAACAATCAATGTTTCAACTACAATTTTCCATCACACCGCCTTCGCCAAGATTCTAGTGGGGATGGACATCTCTCAAAACCTCCTAGCAAATATTAAAATGAAAATTAAAGATCAAAGGAATCCCCTTCAAGTGTCGAAATTGCTTTGAAATTGGGCATTTGGCTGCGTCTTGCTTGAGTTGCAAATTAAAGACTGCAACATCTTGGTGGAAGGAGGCCTTCCCCTCTCACCTCACAGTTTTTGCTACCAACAATGGGACTAGCAAGACTGAGGAACAATTACAGGTTGCATCTTCAATAAAGAATGACAAGAATATTGTTGATAAGGGCGCGTTGGATTCAAAAAAGAATGACAAAAATATTACTGATAAGGACGCATTGGATTCAAAGATTCCAGCACCTAATAGGATGGGCAATGGAAGTATGGATCCCCTATTCTCCTTGACGGAGTGGTCTGTGGTTAAGAAGGGGCAAATAAGAAGGGGCAAATGGCTCCAGAACCAACATCCCAGAATCTGCGATCTTGCAGCTTGAAAGGAGATGGAGAAAAGGGCGCTGGAAGGAATCCCCTGCAAGAGTAATTTGGTTATGGTTGAAACCTCTTGGTTGTTTGGTTTTAGTGTTTGTTGGGTAATTTTGGACGTGTCATAGGCTCAACTTGATCTTTGGGCCCTTTGGGTTTCTTCTAATATCGTACTTTTTGTTTTCAATAAAACGGGTGGGGGACCCTTTAACCCTCATTTATCTAGCAAAAAAAACATTATTCACAATGATGAATGAACATTTAAAAAACCAATGAACATTAAAAATAATTTTAAAAAATTAAAAACAATAAATAAAACATTAACAACGTAAAAGAAAACAATGAACATTTAAAAAAAGTTAAAACAAATTTAAAAAAAAAACATTATTAACAAGTTAAAACGTGACATCGTTAAAAAAAAGACATTGATTGTCTTTCACGACATTGTCGTGAATAGCAGTCAGTACATTTCATTTTTTAAAACAAAAAAAGTTAAACCCTAAAAACCCAAAAACACTTAAAAGTTTTACTCAATACTGCAATTCATTTGGGGATGCCATATTTTGGTGCGGGACAGGGCAGGAGACGCAAGAACGGGCATGGAGGCATCTCTAAGCATGGGAAATGTATTCGTACCTGTCTCCCTTACCTGAAACACATACCAGTACCCAAGACATGCCTTGGGGGTGGGGGATGCGTCTCCCTACAACATAGCTACAAGACCTTCTCCACATGTCATTTGTGTAAGCCATATTTGCAAGCTCTTCCTATCTCTCTATATCCTCATCCCGAGAATCTGATTTGTAGCACCTAAATCCGTCACTTCAAATGTCCTAGCTAGCTAGGCTTTAAGTTTAACAATTTTATCTATGTTGGGACCTGCAACCAACGCGTCGTCAACATACAATAGCAAAATAATAAAATTGTCATCATCATATCTTTTGAAGTAGGCACAATGATCCCAAGCTCATCATGAAGGAATCAAACCGCTTGTACCAACATCTTGGCACCTATTTGAGACCAAACAACGCTCTATTCAACCTGCAGACTAGATTCTCCTTGCCTTTTATCACATAACCTTCTAGGTGTTTCATATATATCTCTTCATTGAGATCACCATGCAAAAAGGTTGTCTTCACATCAAGCTGCTCCAATTCAAGGTCAAGTGAAGCAACCAAAGCCAACATAACTCTAACAATAGTCAAACGTACAACTGGGGTAAATATCTCATCAAAGTTTATACATGATTTCTATGCATATCCCTTTGCAAACAACAGAGGCCTATATCGCTCAACCATACCATCTGCATCCTTTTTCAGCTTAAAGACCCACCGATTACCTATGGCCTTGTGACTTGTAGGCAATTCTACTAGCTCCCACGTGTTATTTTTACTTACCGCCTCCATTTCCTCCTCCATGGCATCTCCATTTGCTTGCATCATCAACCTCACAAGCTTCTTGAAATGAGTTGGGCTCACCACCATTAGTAACTAATACAATAGTTGAGTGTGCATCAGGGATATACCTTTGGGGTGGCTTGGATGCTCTTGTGGATTTCCTCACCCATTGTGATGTATCATCCTGTGGCAGTTCAGGTTGATGTTCTTGTTGTTCAAGGATGATATTTTGTTGTTCTAATGCCTGATTTTCATCATTTTTTATAGCATCCTCTTCCTCTTCTACTACCTCAATGGGTCCAATAGTTGTACTTTGCTGTTTTTCAACTTTCTACATGGATCTCTCATTAAACTCCACATCTTAACTAATGATCAGTTTGCAAACAATAGTATCACACAGTCTGTACCCCTTCATTCCATCGCCATAACCGAGAAAAATGCACTTTTTAGTCTTTACGCCCAACTTGGACCTTTGTTGTTTTAGGACGGGCATAAGCATCACAACCAAAAGCGACCAAATAGGAGTAATCAACAGTTTACCTGTCCAAACTTCTTCAAGAATCTTTTCGTCTAGGGTTGTAGTGGGTGACCTGTTGACAAGGTGAACAACTGTACTCACAACTTCACCCCAAAATTCCTTCCCTAAAGCAGCAATGTTGAGCATACCCCTGACTCGCTCCATAATGGTGCAATTCATCCTCTTTGCTACCCCATTTTGCTAAGGCGTGTCAAGGACTATTTTTTACTTGGATATTCCATGCTCACTACAAAAATTATCAAACTCCTTCAATCAAAACTCTCCCCCATTATCAATCCTAAGACAATGCTCTTACCTTTCTAATTTTCTACAAGGACTATTGTCTCTTAAAATAGTCAAAAGCATCTGACTTCTTAACAAGAAACACCCAAACTTTATATGTCATCAATAAAACACAAAATATTGTGCCTTCCCTAAAGAGGCTACTAGTACATGTCCAAAACAATCAACATGCAATAACTGTAGGAAATTTGAGCTTCTAGAAGTACATCTAGCAACCCTGAGTCTATTCTACTTCCCAAACAGACAATGTTCATAAACGCTGAGATCAAGAGATTTTAAACCTAGAAGGTTTATGTCGAGTAGTATCTTGAGTCCTCTCTGGCTCATGTGGCCTAAGCGTTCATGCCACATCATTATTGAATCCATGGCTCTCTTGTTGTGGCCACTATAGCCTCACCGGATATAGTCTCTCCAATCAGCTTGTATAAGTTGTTCCCATATTCCTTAGCTTTCATCACTACTAGAGCTCCCTTAGAGACCTTCAAACAACCTTTTTCACTACTGAACTTACATCCCAGCTCATCAAAGCTTACCTAAAGACAACAAGTTCTTCGATCTTGGAACATGGCAAACTCTCTAAATAGTATGAACAACTCCATACATCTTCAATGTGACCTCTCCTTCTCCTACAACCTTACATATGTTATCATTACCCATGAAGATTGTACCTCCATCACAAGACCGGTATGAAGAGAACTAGTCCATGTGTGTGGTGTCATATGAAATGAAGCCCTTGAATCTATTAGCCATATGTGCAACAATTAATCTCGAGATTTTGCAAATAACACTTCACCATCCTCTAGTGATACTGAACTTTCAACTGTGTTTGCATTTAAACTCTGTGAATTAGGTTTTCCTTTTTCTTTAAATAACCGACAATCATTGAGATGCCCTATTTTTCCACAATTCCAACACTTCCCCCTTTTCGTGTATTAGACTTCGACCTGGAAGGTGCCCTCCTTGTTTGATCTCTTTCCATGGACCTACCCCTTGCAATTAGGGCATCATAGCAAGACCCGCTTTGAGATGTTTTTCGCCTTGATTCCTCGTCCAATAATGAGGCAACCACATCGTCATAAGCAAGTTTCCCGAAAGAATTGTTGAGCATAATCACTAACTAGTCTCATGTGTCCGACAATGAAAAAAGTAAGGTTGCAGCCCTGTCTTCCTCCTCGATCTTCACTCCCACTGAAGTCAGCTTGTTGATCAGCGTGTTGAACTCATCCAAATGATCTGCAATTGATGTTTCGTTCTTCATTCTCAGGGTGTACAATTGTCTTTGCAAAAAAATCCTATTTGATAGAGACTTCGTTTCGTACAACTTATTAAGTTTCTCGCAAAGAATCACTATTTTTGTCTCTACTACGTTGAACATAACTGAATCAGCAAGGGATAGATGAATAATCACCCATGCCTTTGCATCCATGTTGTCCCAATCTTCTTATGACATAGATGAATTAGGGCATCATAGGAAGCCCTGCTTTGAGATGTCTTTCACCTTGATTCCTCGTCTAATAATGAGGTAACCACATCATCATAAGCAAGTTCCCTGAAAGAATTGTTGAGTATAATCACTAACTAGTCCTATGTGTCCGACAACGAACAAATTAAGGTTGCAGCCCTGTCTTCCTCCTCAATCTTCAATTCCACTGAAGTCAACTGGTTGATCAACGTGTTGAACTCATTCAAATGGTCTACCACTGAAGTTTCGTCCTTCATTCTCAAGTTGTACAATTGTCTTTGCAGAAAAATCCTATTTGATAGAGACTTTGTTTCGTACTTATTTTCTCCCAAAGAGTCATTGTTGTTGTCTCCTCTACTATGTTGAACAGAACTGAATCAGCAGGGGTAGATGAATAATCACCCTTGCCTTTGCATCCATGTTGTCCCAGTCTTCCTATGACATTGTTGGTTTCGTTGTCGCACCCTTCATGGCTTGAACACAAATATCTCAAACTAGTAGCGCTTAGATCTTCAATTTCCATAATGCAAAGTTTGACCCATCGAACTTCTTAACCTCAAATTTGGTCACGCTCCCTCCTATCATTTTCAACTTATAGCTATTGCGTGCACAAGCGAGTACGAACCAAAGCTCTGATACCAACTAAAAGAAAAAATAACAGTACACAAAATAAAGTAGTGGTGAAACAAGACAAGAAAAAAGTAGACACACCAGATTTGCGTGGAAAACCCTAGAAATATACCAAGGAAAAGCCACGGGGCAAAAGATCTCTCTATCATACTTTATTATCAACAAAATCAATATTACAAGTGTGTTTAACCTCAAAGGGTCATGGCTATTTTATATAGGCCAAAAAAGGATCTAGAAGCCATGGCATGCAACTTCTAGAAGTGTCGTATAATCTAGAAGCATACCATGTCGTACAATAGAAGAATCTATAAGCATGCTACCAGACATGGGATTGCCATATGCCATATCACAATGTTGAAGATCTAAATATTAACTTCATCTCCTAACAAGATCCATGGGAGGCTGGACATAGATGCCTTGGAAACGGGCAAGTACATTACATAGAGGTGGTCTTTGATACAAAATCAGAAGTAGAGGAACCTAAAGTGGGAATTGAAGAGAGAGAACCAGATGCTAAAATTAAAAAAGAAAAAACTTTATGTGGTACGTTTGTTATACTCTCAGGGGCCCCCAAATATCATCCCTTCAAAGTTCGTGGAGTGTTGAATATGCAAAAGGTAACCGTTTTGATTGACAGTGGGGCAACCCACAATTTCACTGATAAGGGGTTGATAGCCCAAACAAGGATGAAAACAGAATATTTCCAAGGTTTTAATGTTATTGTAGCTGATGGGTTCACTATCCCATGCACCAAGAAGGTTAAGGGATTGGATATCACTCTTGGCAATTATAAGGTGAGTGATGGCTTTTATGTGGTGGGCATAGGAGAAACAAATTTGGTTTTAGGGGTGGAGTGGCTACATTCCCTTGGGAATTCACACAAAATTCCCAAAACATGGAGTTGAAATTCAAATTTGATGGAAAAGAAGTTGTGCTTCGTGGTTTTGCCAGTGGAGCTCCTAGAGTGATTACAACTAAGAGGATGGAGAGATCATTTCGTAAAAGGCAAAAGTTTTGATTGATAGTGGGCAACCCACAATTTCATTGATGAGGGGTTGGTAGCCCAAAGAGGGCTAAAAACATAATATTTCCAAGGTCTTAATGTTATTGTAGCTGATGGGTTCCCTATCCCATGCACCAAGAGAGTTAAGGGATTGGATATCACTCTTAGCAATTATAAGGTGAGTGATGACTTCTATGTGTTGGGCATAGGAGAAACAAATTTGGTTTTAGGGGTGCAGTGGCTACATTCCTTTGAAGAATTCACACAAAATTATCAAAACATGGAGCTGAAATTCAAATCTAATGGAAAGGAATTTGTGCTCCATGGTTTTGCCAATGTGGCTCTTAGAGTGGTCACAACTAAGAGAATGGAGAGTAAGGGGCAAGTAGCTTGGGCAGCCTACTACTTGGTGAGTACTACAACTTCATCAACTGATAAGAGACCTTATCATGTCGATATCTAGTCTATTTTGAACAAGCATGGCACAATATTCGGTAATTTATCTTTAAGATTGCCATCTAACAAAAGATTTCAACTTGTCATAGAGTTGGAATTAGGGTCTAAACTTGTTATGATTATTCCTTATTACCATCCAAGAGCATTCAAAGAAGAATCGAGAAAGCAATCAAGGAATTATTGGAGATGGGACATATTCGGCCTAGTTCTAGTCCCTTTGTTGCTTCTTTTGTTTTGGTGAAGAATGGTACTATGAGGATGTGTATTGATTACCGTGCCTTGAAGAAGAAAACAATCAAAAACAGGTACCCAATACCCAAAATCAATGAATTAATTGAAGAATTGCATCGAGGTGTATATTTTTTCAAATTGATTTGAGATCTGGTTATCACCAAATCAAGGTGAGATGAGGATGTACACAAAACAACTTTCCAATGTCACTTTAAACATTTTGAATTTCTAATTATGTCTTTTGGTTTGACCAATGCTCCTACTACTTTCCAATCATGCATGAACTATATTTTTGGTGAGCACTTGAGGAAGTTTGTTTTAGTATTCTTTAATGATGTTTTGGTGTATAGTTAGACTTGGGAAGAGCACCCAAGACACTTGGATACAGTACTGGAAATTTTAGAACAGCAAACTTTCTTTGTTAAGGAGTCTAAGTGTGAGTTTGGCGTGACTGTAATCTTATACTTGGGACAAGTTATTAATGCACAAGGAGTACAAATTGATCAAGAGAAGATCCAAGCCATGTTGGATTGGCCGCTTCCTACCACTATGTCACAATTGAGAGGATTTTTGGGCCTTTGTAGCTACCACAAGAGGTTTGTTAGAGGATTTTCACAACTTCTTGTCCTTTTGACTGATTTGACCAAAAAGAGAGCATTCAACTGGTCCAAATCAGCCCAAACAACGTTTGACAAACCAAAAAAGGCTATCAATTCATGTCCAATATTTGTTGTTCCAAATTTTTATATTCCTTTTGTATTAGAGTGTGATGCGTCAAGGGAAGGAATTGGCATAGTTTTGATGCAAAAGGGCCATCCTATCACCTTTGAGAGTAGGAAACTCAAAGATACAAAATGCAGATTCTTTATAGATGACAAAGAAACGTTGGCCATCATGCATGTTTTAGCAAAATTCAAGTAGTACTTGGTTTGCAGTTAGATTTGTGGTCAAGATAGATCACAACAATTTTAAGCGTTTTCTCACCCATAAGAGCTTGAATGATGAACGACAAAAGTGGGTGAGTAAGCTTCAAGCTTATAATTTTGACATAGAATATGTTAAAGGGAAGAACAATGTTGTAGTTGATGTCTTGTCTAGAAAATCATTCTTATGCTCTATGTCTGAAATCTCTGTTGATTGAAAAGTTAATATAGTAGCAGAGTATGCAAAGAATGCATTCACTAATGATATCGTTGAAGGCAAAGCACAAGATGACAGGGATAAAGTGATTAATGATCTCATCCTCTACAAGGATAGAATTCATCTAGCCCCTAAATCAAAAATAAAAAGCAAAGTCTTGAAGGTTGTCCATGATACACCTTTGGCTAGTCACCCAAGGTATTTCAAGACTTACAAGTAGATAAAGAATAGATTATTTTGGAAAGGACTCAAGGGAGAGGTCCTCCAATACATCAAGGAGTGTCTTACATGCCAACAGAACAAAGCAGGGCATGTATTTCCAACAGGGTTGTTGCAGCCCTTATCAATTCCGAAATAATGGGAGAGTATTTCAATGGATTTTTTCACAAACCTTCCAAAAGTCCAAGGTAAGAGTTGTATTTATGTGGTAGTTGATAGACTTACAAAATATGCTCACTTCTTTGTTATTCCAACTGAATTTAAGACACCACAAGTTAATCTGTTTTTTAGAGAGGTTTTCAAGGTACATGGATTCCCTAAGAGCATTGTAAATGACAGGGGTAGCAGGGTCTTTAGTTTGTTTTGGCAAAAGCTATTTCATTTAACAGGAACTGAATTGACTCCAAGCCCCCGTTACCACCCTCAAACAAATGTACAAACAGAGATTGTGAATAAGTGGATTGAGGGTTACTTGAGAAATTATGTGGCTGGGTAGCAATCAGCGTGGGTCAAGTGGCTCTACATGGGAGAGCATTGTTACAACGCTACGCACCATATGTCTATTGATATGACTCATTTCACTTGTATGGTTATAATGCTCTTTCTTTTATGGATTTGGTTATTACAGACAATAGAGTGCCAGGGACAAGAGACTTTGTTGCACAGAGCCAAGAAATATTGGGATTACTCAAAGAAAATCTCCAACATGCACAAAATCAGCGAAAATTTTATACAGCCCAGCACCATACTGAGAGATATTTTGAGGTTGGAGACACAGTTTTCTTGAGATTGCAGTCATATAAACAATCTTCTCTCAAGATGAGTGTAGTTGAAAAGCTCAAGCCTAGCTTCTATGGCCCAGCAGAGGATTTGGAAAGTTGCATATGAACTTGAGTTCCTAGACCACAACAGGATACACAGTGTATTTCATGTTTCATCCCTCAAAAAAGCATTGGGACAACATATCATTCCTTCAGTTGAGTTACCTCCTCTAGATGATGAAGGCAAACTAATCATAGTTCCTAAAACTATCATAGATTTAAGACAAGAAATTGAAGAACAAGATCATTGAAGAGTATTTGGTACGTTGGAAGGATCTACCAGTAGAAGATGCTACATGGAAGGGTGAAAAGACACTTGGGCATCCCAATTTGCAATTGTTTGAGGGCAAACAACTCTGAAAAGGGCGAACTATAATGTCCCCTTCTCCGAATTAAACTAGTCAGAAGACCCGAAGCCTATTTTTATTTTAAGTAAACTAAAAAAAATTAATGAGGGAAATAATTATATAATAATTCATTTAAGTTGTCCAAAGTTATTTTATGTTATAACATGGAAAAAGGACACTTAAGTGTATTATTATTAAAAAGGACAAAAAAACAATATTAATTACATGGTCAAAAAATAAATAATTATTAAAAGCCAAAACGGTAATAATTCCCTAAAAGTGTTTTACAAGCTTTTAGGGTTTGGATGAAATTAATAAAAGGACAAGCAAGGCAAAAAAAAAATTATCATTAGTTATTCATTATTCACTTTTACTATTCACGATTAAATTCAAAATTCTTTCAACTCCTATTTTGAGGACGAAAACCCTCCATTGCGACAAATTTGAAGATGAAACCCCTCCAATCTACAAAGGTAACTCCACACGAGTTGCAATTGATAAGACAAACAAGTTATTTTCAGTTAATCAAGGCTCTGTGAAATTGTGGGGACAATCAAATTCAGAATTGTAGTTGACAGACGTCATATCAAGGCGTCACATATTGGAGCCCAGATCGCAGCCCTAGGTCAACGGCATCACACTTTTAGGGAGCATCGAACGCCGTAGAGGCAAATCATAGCACTAAGATGTAGCGCAGACATCTAGGGCCATTCCCAACACCTTTTCCATTACTCGTTGTCACCAAAGACCTGATCACTGGAGTTTTTGGGTCTGCTGTGTCAAATCCAGCACCATCCTGTGGGGTTGCAGGCTGTCATACAGTTCCAGCAGGTTGTCGTACAGTTCCAGCATGCTGCCGTATAATCCCTGCAGGCTGTCGTACTGAATCACAACCCTGATTTAGGGCAGAACTGGTGGAATTCCAGACTGTAAAGTGGTATTTAAATTTTAATGCAATTTGTACATTCCATATTTATTTTCAGAGTGTTTTCAATGTATTCAATTGACTGAAATAAAGAGTACCCTTGCGAGTTATCAGTATTCTATTGCATATATTGTATTGGGGTTTGACTGAATTTTGGAAAAATTAAATAAAAAATCAGAATTCATAATTTTTTCTAAAAGGGGATATTTCATTTTAGACCTTCTTAAGCCTCTCCTAGCACTGGTGTTGGAATCCAAAATCTTTTTTATATGCCCATACCACACCTGGATCTCAACTTAGCCTAGAGTGTACCAAAAGTAAACAATTTGTCCATGATCAGGTTGAAAAGCCATAGAAAAAAATTGTTTTATTCAGACATGTTTGCGATGTTGCTATACCTCCTTATTGGCATGCCATGTTTACTCTCATTACCATTTATGACATGGGTTTCAAATCCTCTATATCCGAGAGACTTACAAATAAGACTATTCTAAAGCTACATCGCAGATTCAGCACACACAGGAAATATCATTTAGAAAAAAAATCCCCCCTTGATTCGACCAAATATACTTTTAAAAACTTTATTTTCCAGTCAAAATGCAGTTCTGCAATTGCAATCATTTAGACCTTACAATTCTTGAAATGGATTTTTAAAAACCAGAAAGATCATTATGTTCAATCGGATGATCATGCTGCCAGTCCAGAAAAGTTCCTTACGCAAATAGAAGCAAATGAATCATTTGTGAATACGTGAGAATACAGAAAAAGGCCTTGTTGAGACCATACGAAATATTTCACTGCTCAAGTTCAGATTTTCCCAGCCTCTCTGTCCATGCTATCTACATTTTTGGCCCATAGAAAAACAATGATTACGGTCACTTTGGGATTTACATAGAAAGGAACAGGGGCATAGAAGACTTTCAGTTAGGTGGTTAAGAATCAACATCAAAAGAGGCTAACCCCATTTACAGTGCTCAAAGAAAAAATACAAGCCAGGTAAAGGCAAAGATTTATATGTGCTAACCGCTAAATTTTGCTCCATAATGTTTTAATAAGCAAAGTAAACAAGTCAAGAATATTACTGCATAAATTTTACTTGATTAAAGCCTATATTGTGAAACATCTACTGCAAAAACATTAAAACCTAAGATGCGGGAAATGCATCAAAAATGTAGGGTTTTCCCGGCCACAAGCCGGAAACAGTATGGAACATCAGTGATGTTTCCATTCCGTTTCCGACAGCACTAGTAAGTTTAAAATGCAAAAAGCTTTAAAAAACAAAGTTATACTGATAGTTTTATGCTTTCACAGTCCATGCAAATAAATATTACAGCTTTTGGAATAACTGTGTTTCCGTTTATTGCTCGACGTTTCGGATCACTAACCGTGATCCTTCATCAGGGGAAAAGGGACTAATGGTGTAACAGCGAATCCCAACACTCCTTAAATAGTGTAGAGATAATGGTCACAAGAGGTATTAAGCGAGAAAGTAGCTGTTGCTAGATATTTTGGAAAGATGTGTTCACCCCCACATTTTTAATGCAAGCTCATACCTTAATGTGACACCTAATTCGAAACCTAAAAAATCTAAAACTTAAAACCTCAATTTAATAATAATTGTTTCAGATCATGTAATTATAATTGTTATGAATTAATATCATAATTAATTAAAGAATAAAAAAAGGTTAAATTCTGATGTAATTGATAAATTAAAAAATTAACCAAATGTAATTATTACCATATTATATGGTTTATGTATAAATTAAAATATTAGGCTAAATTACTGGTTCATTTTGGGTTCGGGTTCAAAGAACCGGGTTCACCAGTATGGCGATTTTTTTTCTTGGGTTCATTTTGGTTTCATCCGTACAAAAAATATACAAAAAAATAAAAAATATAGAAATTATAGCCTAATACATAGGAAATTAGTGACATTGTCATTAACCACATAGTATGCATATTAATATTAAAAACAAAATATGAAAATAATCACAAAATACTAACCAACTGCCAACTGCCATGATAATATTTAAACTCGGCCCTGGACAAGAAACAAAGTGCTTGAAGCAAGTTCCATACAGGTATACTATGATAAGATCCCCATCAGATCAAGGATTTACAGTTCAGCCTCGAATATAATGAGCTTACGTTTACTACCTAAGCATTTCTCAGGACAGCACGATCAAGCTTACCAAAACATGAAGTCTTTCAACACAAATACTTATATGCATATAACGATTAGTAATCAGTGTTTTGAGCCGGCCTAAAGCATACATTTCCAATGTCTTAAAAATTATCCTAATTTTGAAAAAATATAACTGTAATTTCATCATCACTGTGGTATTGCATAACAGGTTTAATAAGCTCATGACTGAAGTCCCATTAAGTTCTGAGTGGACTGGTGTTCCCTGGGCGTGCTGCAGGCCTGTAAATGGGAACAGAATGTGCTTCAACTTGGATATTAGCAATGCCCAAACTTTCCACCTGGGTTGCTTGATACTTAGGGGCTGGTTGAGGCATGTTTGGGACCTGCATGGGGTCAGCATTGCATTTTCTTATGGCATCTGGTAGAATAAGATTCTCAATAGTCTCAATCCTCTTCTGTTTTTGCTGACAGCAGACCACAAGATTAAAAAAATTAAAATTCCCGTTTTTGACCTTTTTGACTGTTTTATCCTGCAAATTCTGCCCAAGTTTGCCCAGGGTTCGTCCTGGGGCACCTGCGTTCACTCAGGTTCTTCTGGCAGAAAAACCTGAGCAAACCTGGGTGCCACATGACAAACCCTAGGCATTTTTTACTGCATTTTGAACCCGCACCAGAACTCGGTGTGAACCAGACCCTGATTTGCAGGCAAAAACCCACGAACTGGTAATGTAGGTATTAGGTCAAACATTTTTTAATAAAATACTAATAATAAATAGGAAAACCTCTTATAGAAACCTAACCTATAAATTATTAATAATAGGTTTCCAAGCATGACCGATCCCCAAGCCCTCATCTTTGTTTAGATTATATGAGTGTTTACTAATCTCAATAGCTTCCCCCAATTTACGCTTTTGAAAATGGTTTTCCACAACAACAACTCGGGTGTCTTCAATGCAGCTAGCATGTTTTGTTTTGCATAAGTGCTCAGCAAGGGCCGACTTTTGTTTTCATTCAAGACGAATGTCAACCACATGCTCCTTAATTCTAGTCCAAACAGACCTCCTTGTTTCCCCGATGTATGAGATTCCACAAGAGCATTCAACAATGTAGACTCCACTACATAGGCTAGGGTCCAAAGGGTCTTTTGCAGTAACCTAAAGCCGTCCTCGACTTATTAACAGGAATGACGGTGGTTTTGATATTTTGGCATTTTAGAATTTTGGCAATCTTGTTGGAAATACCTTCAACATAAGGCAAGAATGCTATTGAGCCTCCAGCTAACTGATCCTTTAGTCTATGTTTGTCGATATTTTCATTAGCTTGTTTGATGGCCCTAGCAACTTGTTTTTCTGTGTAACCATTCATCTTCAAAACCCTTTTTAAGTGCTCAATTTCTTGATCAATGTTGTCAACATCACAAATTCTGAATGCTCTAGTGGCCAGAGTTTTTAACACTTAGGCCTTTTGCACAAGGTATGTTGTGAAGGGCCATGTAGGTAAAGGTTTGTGAGGGTGCCTACAAATACGGTACCAGGACTGTTTAGGTTCGGGTGCGAAGGGTTGTTCTGGAGAATACAGTAACATAGGATTATAAATAACAAATGGTCTGCAAGTTCAATGTGGGTTTTTCCTTTACCATCTCAATTGGCGTGACATTAACCCTTTTGGAAAAACCAAGCATCATCAGAGCCCCATGTGAGTCTAAACACATGTTATATCCTTGTAGTTTGATCTGAATAACCATTAATATTAAAACAACCTTGCTTTATTTCACGCCATAGTCATAGCCATTGCAATTCTCAGTTTTTTCAAGTGGTCACTTAAGAGAAGTTGATAAATTTATACATTCTGAACTAGTAGGATGCTTTTGCTTTCAAATATCCACCGAATCAGAATGCCTGCAAGGGCTATTTAGGTTATCATTCGCATTCATATTGTTAAGTTAATTGGCAAAGTTTTCTTCTGAGTAATTCTATGTATAAAGACTGAAGTTGTGTTGCATGCATTCATACTCAGATTTATTGGTTAATCTTCTCTTAGAAACTATGGATTTTAAGCTACATCAAATTTATGGTGGTTTAGTTTCTTATTAGTTCAAACATAAATCCATTGATTAAAAAGAGTTTCAAGTTTATAAATGGTTTTAAGGTTTTTTAAATGACTTTCTAATCTTTATAAACGGTGTTAAGTTTTTTTAAATGTCTATTTCTTAGCTTTAAAAGGAACTTAAATGGTCTTTCCTACAGACGGACATTTATGAAGATAATTAGAATTTGAATTTCCATATTAGAATCCACACAAAGTTCTCAAGAGAATTAAATTTATAAACATTACCTCTCGTCAATTTGATAATAGATATAAGTTATTACTTATATGTTAGTCCATATAACATCATCATAATCTCAAAGTGAAACTAGTTAGTTTAATATCACCATAATCTAAAACAAAAAATAGTTTTCTTCCATTGATGTCTATACTTAATATGGTGGCCCCACATTTACATAAATCTAAGTTATGAGAAACAGAAACAGATTCGTAAATAGATACAGAAACAGGGCAGAAAATCTCCAGGATCCCAGATTTGCTGTAACATGGAAAACAACTGTACAAATAAACCATAAATATAAATGCATATTTTATAATATCAAAAATGTCTTTTTACAAAAAAAAAAATGGAAGATGATAAAATTGCTAAATTTTTAGAAAAATCTATTTAAACTGCTTGAAAAGTTTAAAAGCATATAAATAGCTGTTCAAATACATATCAATGTAATATACTTGACAAATAGATCCCAACTAGTCTAGCAGCACATATCATGATCATATGGAAGCTCAACATCACTAAGGTCATAAGTTGCCAGGAAATGGAAGCGGATCTGAAATGTGGAAATGCCAATTTTTGAAGAAGAAACCCTTGGAAACAAAACGGCACAGAAACATCCGTACAATAAAGTATAAACTCATTTTTTAGACTATAAAAGATAAATCAATTAATAAATAAAGTATTCGAGAAAATTCAAAATATTTATCTTGCTTAACATTTCAGATGTTCATGTAAGATATCATGTTTTCTAGGTTCAAACTTCAAAACGTAAATGCAAAATCTCAAACTAGTTCACTATGTGAGGTCAGAGGATTATAATCTAGAATAAATCATTTAGATTCTCCTCAACATAAATATCATCAGTAGCACCGTGAACGCCACTCCCACTAGCTCCACACTCCACCCCGTGTAGAACTCCCATGGCTGCCATTAAAAAGCTGATATGCAAAAAAAGAAAACTGCTGTATTTTAACTTTTTTGAAATGATTTAAGTTTTTATCTTTTGTTGTGTTTGACATGTTCAACTTTAATTAGGGGTAGGTTTACGGAAGGTTAGGTTAGTTTTAGGGTCTTTTTTATTTTGAGACGTTTTTTAAGTTTTTTTTTTGGTACCAGAAACATACTTGAAACACCTGGGTACTTGCTGGAAACGATACAGAAATAACACAGCTGTTTCCAGAAAGTACCCGGGCTGTGGCACTGTTTTGTAGGCATTTCCGGGCAATTTTGATTTGCTGTTTTGCTCCAGAAATGGTTCCCCTCAGATATGCTCACTAATTCTGCCATTTCCTGCATCTTAGTAAAGGTCCTAAAGCTCTCCAAGAATATTAAAGACAGTTGGAGCTCAATCAGGAATGCCACTGCCACTTCCACTCCCACTCCCAAATTCTAGACTTGAATGTCCTTAATGAAGCTCTGGCTCCTCAGACATCACAGTAAGAACAGCCAAACATACATCCAAGTGACGAAGCTTTGGGTCAACGTCCCAATGCATGGAAAAGGGCATGGGGAAAGAGGGTCTGACATCGTGGTCGACCATTTTTGAGAGGCATTTCAAAGAATTACTTTCAGACCCGAAAAATTTTCGATTGCTATTTTTGTTGAGCAGAGCAGTTTCCGAATTTACATCAGTTATCCCCATTTCCAAGACAGTTAGGAGGCATTTCCATTTCTGAAATATTTCATAAACACCTTAATGCAAAACACCACTCCCTTATATGTTTAGTTTTTGGCTGTAGCACTAAGCATTAAACAAAAATTGTATTATTGTACAGAACCTTAATTATCAGCACTTAGATATAGGAAACTTACAAATGATGACAAACTTTGCATAATTTTTGGCAAGCAAAACAGTCCATCAAGATATCCAAGCATTATAAAACAAGAAAGCCAACAGCAACACCTCCCACATATGTGCAGAAGCCAATCATTTCAAATAAGATATTATTTTATATAATCAACAACTTCCATGTAAAGGTTACAAATTACTGCTTTGAATATGGATATTGTTTATTAATGTTTTCCATATAAATATTATTAGTTAATAGATATCATGACCAACAGTAGCATAGAGATCTCAATCAGATAATGCAAATATAATTCTAAAGTAAACATTAACATATTTTTGTTTTTTTAATTAGTAATTCCAGTGTAATAATAAATAGTGTTCTTCTGGAATCAACAGTGTAACAAAGTTGTTTTCTGACGTTTCGGATCTCACTACTGGATCTCACTAAAAGAGCATTGGCTTCAATCTTCTCTTCCTTGAAGATGGATCCAGCAGTGAGATCTGAAATATCAAAAAATAACTTTATTATGCAGTTGATTCCAGAAAAACACTATTTATTAACACATTTTCTTACCATCAAGCCTCTCAATCGCCTTTTCAGCCTCATCTGCATATTTGTAACGAACAAAAGCAAATCCTCTGGAATCCCCGGTCCTGGACATAATAGGAAGGTAAATTAGTAGGATTTCAAATGACAAAATTTCAACAAAAATAAGCATGCTTGAAATAGATTCTAAATAAGAAAATATGTGCTTAAGCATTTCTGTACCTCCTGTCTCTCGGAATAAAAATGTCAACAACCTTTCCATATCGGTCAAACAAAGGATAGAGATCATCTGCAGTTGTACCTGCAATAGATTAAATTAATCACACGGAAGAAACACTCTGACATAGCTTAACAATAACTAAAGATGTGCCACAAAAGATAAAAAACATATGCACTAAGCTTGTGATGTACCAAAGATT
Organism: Torreya grandis; assembly: GCA_037957365.1. Taxonomy (NCBI): domain Eukaryota; kingdom Viridiplantae; phylum Streptophyta; class Pinopsida; order Cupressales; family Taxaceae; genus Torreya; species Torreya grandis. Next base: position 556,697 of record JARHVA010001429.1, on the reverse strand, counting down.
CATAAAAAATAGTAAATAAATATAATGCATATTGATCACAGTAAATAATTCATTATATTTTCACCTGCATCTTGGGCTTACCACAAGTGCAATCCTTAATATTGAGGACCACACCCTTCAATGTTCAGCGGATGACTTCATTCAGAGGTCATATTTGAGCAGGAATTGGCAGATTTCAAGTCTAGGGCATCTTTTGAAGTGGAGCACAGCAATTGGGGCTTGTGGAGGTGGTACACAGCTGTAATCAGCCCTTGCAAGGGCAGTGATCCAGTTGGGAGCCCTCTCCTAGGGCAGCAACACTTTTTGAGGGTTTGAAATTGCAGTTTTTGGGGCAATTTGAGGTGGATTGTGGTGTTGATCATACACTCCTTCAGCTGATATTTTTATAATATTTTTCAGCTATATATTTGGTTCAAAAATCCAGATTTTCAGGTATGTGATATGGCTGTACTTTTAATTTTTGCAAGGGTTTGTGACAAATAAATTTTGAATTTTGATCTATAATAAGTGTTTCCAGAATTCTGATTTTTTCTGTGATTGGGGTTTGATTTTTAAAAAAATCAGAATTTGTATTTCATTTTAAGGGTTTATCACAAATTCCAGAATTGTATAAATCTGCCCTAAAAGGGACATTACAGTCAGCTTACCTACGACTTCCACAGACACTAGATTATTCGTACTCCCATTATCAACTCTAACATTACAGCACTTACCTCTTATTTTGCACCAAGTCATGAAAATATGCCTTCTTTTCCATGACTCCTCTTGCTTCCTTGATGTCTTCAAGCTCTTTCTCTACACCATCAAGTTCACTCCTTGGTTCTTGGCTGCAATTGAACCTCCCAAAGTCACTTGCTCATCTTCTTCCAACTCATTCATTGTTGATTGATAACATGACTGACATGTTGTCCCTTGGCTTCTACTCTCATAACTTGTTTCAGCCCTTCAATGAGGTCACTCAAACGCCCTACGCCCATACACTCTGCATTCATAGCAATCTCCATGAAATGTCCATTCATCTCTTTGAGCTTCAACACATTCTCTATTCCATGAGGTATCCAACTCCTCATCTTCCTTTTCATTTGGTCCATATGGAGAAGAATTGTTCTCTCCTTGCATGTTTTTATCCTCCCTTATGGCTTTACTGTTTTTTGTTGCCTCCTTGACAACCTCTCTTCTGCCTTCAATGCAAATTGATAGGCTACCTCTATGTAATGCAATTCAACCATCCCAAACTAATCTTGTATACTCATCATCAAGCCATTTACAAACTTGGTTATCTTCTCTTGATCATTCTCAACATGACCAGCCCTAATGGTAAGCTTGTAAAACTCCTTCTGTAATCTCTTCCACATCTCTTTTTGCTTCAAATTCTGCAATTTCTTAAACAAAATCGACTAATAAACAGAAGGTTAAAACTTACCTTTCAAGTTTGCAACCATCCTTTCCCAAGTATTGATTTTCTTTGCCTCATCACACCCTTTCCAGCTGCACATGGTCCCACCATAAGGTTGAATGTCCCTTCAACTTTGTGCAGGCAAACTTCAACTTCCTAGGATATTCCATTGACTCTGTCAAAATAGTTCTCCAACTCAATGATTCAATCATTTAGATATTCAAGACACAAACTCCCTGAATATCTAGGGATGTCCAACCTTTGCTTACCTCCCACCTTGGCAACGGCCTTCAAGAACCCAACCTTTGGTTCATCTAGCAGCTCTTCAATCTGAACTTTTGGGGATCCTCCTCCTCCTCCTTCACTTACATCTACAACAATAGTTCCTTTCCTTTGTGCAGTCTCCATTGCATTCAATCTAACTTGGATTCTTTCAGCATCTCTGCCAAGTCTACCACTCGTGGTGCTCTTCCTCCTCTTCCAAGAGGTACTCCTCTATGAAATTTGAAATTTCTACTCCTCACACAGCTCTCTACAATTGTAGGACTTCTCTAACACCTACTCACTAGAGCTTTCATGAACACTCAACTCAACAAGGAACAACCTTGCTCTGATAACAAATGATGTACACAGGAATGAAGCCAAATTACTAGTTTCTTTACTCCCCAGACCAGATTTACACTCACCCATGGTCACACTCTCCAAACTCCCTACTCAGACTTAAAACTCAATACACACTATTCCTTGAATTCAAAGACAATATTATAGAGATTTGATTACACACACACACAGTCACTTGCCTTACAAATTTCTGAAAAACATTATATGAAGAAGATGATATCCACACACAATAGCTCCTGGACTTGATGCACTCTCTTTGCTCTCTCCTTGGAGAGCTAAGCTACCAAATCTCTCCCCTTCTCCCAAACTAAAGCCAACTGCCTATCTAACTATCACACCTCAATGCTTGTCTTCACTGATTCGAATCTCCTCTAACATTCTATGACTGCAAGAACACCTCTGCATACTTCCCAACATCTTGGGAATGCTCAAAACTTACAATTCTTGAATTTTGTTGGGCCTTTACTCGGCGTGCAAAAAGACCATGGGTGAAACCATTGCTTCCTGCATACCTGCAGTTTTGTAACTACCATCTACGCAAACTAGAGGTTTCGCCATCTACCTCAGAAAAGATCACTCTCATCCTCATAAATGATTGAAACCTCCTATGCAAGCCATTTCCAAAGTGTTGGACCTCTAAGGATGCTTTCTGACTTGTTTGTTCATCTTCAAAACATGTGACCCTTTCGACAAGAAGACTTTCGCAAACACACATACAAGCCACACTGTTTTGGTCGATGCAAGATTGCATGTGGACCCAAATACTCCTGCATCAATTTTTCTTGGCCATATTCCTTTAATTTCTTCATGTTTTTTGTCAGTCATCCTTCTTAATATTTTACTTCCTCTCAATTCCTCACCCTTTAACAACCACTACGTTTTGTATATCAAATAGAAGCATTGTATCAACAACCTAAACTTAAAATCAGCTAAGCGCAACCTCTTGTTAACCCATTCTTTCCAACCTCCATGGAATCAGCATAAAACATTTAACAACTAGAGATAAAATATTATTTGAGAATATTCAATACTATTTTTACAAAAAATGTCCATAACAAAAGTTGCGAACCTTTAAACTGTTCGGTAAGAGAAAATAATTATTTGGGCGTAAGGGCATGCTGATTACTTTGCTTTCCCTTTCCATCAAAAACCTTTTACACAATGGCTCTTTTGTTTTTAAGCCTCCCTCACCTAGAACACGAGTCTTAGTAGTTCTCAGAAAGTAACTAGGCCACCCCTTAGCTCTCCTAATGAAAATGAAAAACTTAAGAATGGAACACTTATAGCTTGCAACTAAAATGAGAAACAATACCAACAACTTTAAGACTCACTCTGCTAGGGTTAGCTCACTTACCTCTCACACATACCTGCAACAAACATGTTGATATAGGTATTGCGGCATCCTTTTTGTTGACACCCAAATAAGGTGATAAATAGCATGCATGTGGCATTTATCCATTCTTCATATCCTTATTTGTCTTTTGAAAGGATGAACGATGAACATGACACCACATAAAAAAAGGAATTTCATTTTCAAAATCACAATAAGGTGACCCAAATATGCTAGTCAGTCATGTGGATGCTGCCAAGCTTCATCATGGTTCAGCCTTTGAGAATGCTGCAAATACTGGAATCTTCCTGTTGTGTTTTTCACCAGAAGCACTAAATATTCCTCAATGGGATTGAACTGACATGAAAGCAAACAAGGAAATGCATGGATAGCTTGTCACAAATATGCATAAATTCTCTATGGGCTACTTCCAATGTGCCAATGCTGCATACATATAGAAATTACTTTTATAAAATCCCAGTGTCTCAAATAAATGTAATGTTGTTGAATCGTTAGTTTTTATTCAATGACACAAATGGGTGCATTAGCAAATGGGTCAATCTTCATGTAAATAATAAGAGCCACTGGTTATCTAATATTTAGGTAGATAGGTAAACCCATATCTCAAATCTTGAACAACTTTTTCCATGACTTCTTGAGCCCCCTGCTATTAATGTCAACAATGAACTTTATACAACAAAAGGAGATCCATGTACAACTATCAGCACTAGCTTTTATGTCATGACATGGTTCGAAAAGAAAAAAATGAAAGTACTTTTTGGAAAAGGAAATCATCCTAAATATTGCACAAGAAGTTACAGCCCCACTTCTCACTGTACATGTCAAGAGACTTAATTGTGTTATGTTAGAAAGTATGGGTAAGCCATTATTATCAGCGGTTATTAATCTTAAAAGCTGTAAATAATTAATTGAATACTTCTGTTCTCCAATCAATTTCCTCAAGTTTCATGAGACTCATTTTTTTGTATGACTAGCGTTGTATTATAGTTTGTTATATCAATAAAGGTACGCTTCAATCAAAAAAAAAATCTAAAGGAAAGGAATAACTGCTCTGTAGGTCCAACACAATACAACTTTGATTTTAGGTGCTGAAAGTTGATCTGTTCTAGCAACTCTGCACTACTCTCATGCAAAGTCTGTATATTTAGAACCCTATCTGAAACGTGAAACTTATAAATAATCACATGAATCAGTATATTTGTCTGTTCAGTAGGCCATGGTCCAGCGATGAGGTATGATGACCTAGGCTCAAGCTCCCACGGGTCATGCTCTCTAAATTTAAAGCAGGATCCATATACTTAAAAGTTAAAACCCTATTGATAAAGGAAAGTTTTAAACAAATGAATCATCACATTGGCCTGGGTTCAAACACCAACCCTTTAAAGCAGTCGGGTAAGTACCACACCCAAACAAGGATGGATGTAAATCCTCAACGAATTTAGACAGAATATATGTCCCTCGAACCTGGCTTCTAAGCCTCAAGATGTTCTAAGCTTGAGGCTGCAATCCGTCTATTTTTTTGATAGTGGGGTAGAAGTTATAATTTACCTGACTAGAATAAAACTTGAAAAAAATAGTGAAAATTGCCTGCGAAGCAAGCATATCCTTTCCAGAATCCCGACAAAATACAAAAATACAGTACTGCGTAATTTTAATATTTAAAAAAATAAACGAGAGTTTTTAAAAAATAGAAACCACTGAACGAATACTCCTCTGTGGTTGACCATTCTTGACTCATCCAGCTAGGGTTTTTTTTCTGAGAAGAGTCGGCCTTAAAAATTGTATCCGGCTTCGTATAATCAGTTCCTAAGCTCCATATAACTAGTTCAATGCCAATAATCCATAATTCAAATAAGAACCACTTCCAAAACAGTGATAAAAGTCAAAAACCCTACAAACAAAAATTTAGATTATAAGAGGAAAACACACGTTATTTAATACAAAAATAAAAATGATGCCATTGTTGCAGAGGCATAAAAATAATAAAAGGGGAAAGAGAAATCTTACGGAAAGTAATGTTGAGAACCAGCAAAGAATAACTGTCTTTAATGTCAGGAGGTCCTGCTCTGCCAAAGTGAGACATTCTTAACAAAACAAAGAGTAGATTAGGGTTTCAGGCGTTCCAAGGCACTTCTTATGTACTCCACCGTGCGAAAATCCACATGAAATGGAGGAGGGAAAAAATTAACCTCTGGAAAGCATTAACAAAGCTTCTTATATAGAGACGAAATTTGCTACGGTTTTTCAATTCAAACCGGCGTTCACATTTTAAGCCGATATGCGGGTATTTACGGCCAAGCCCTTCCGTTTATCCATAAGACCGTTTGAGAAACGAGGGGGAAAATTGAGATGGTTCTTTACGTCAAATGTTTTATTTCAATAATTTATAATAAAAAAAAAAGTCAATAAATAAAACAAATATACTTAAGTTTTGTATTTGCCTTATGACATGAGAAATAGGGTTTTGAGACTCATCAAATTAAAATTTTATTAGAATTATGGGATCCATGAATATATTTGATCAAAATTGTGTAGTTGATTATTGAAGTTTTAAGTCAATTGTGGTTTCCTATTGTTTTTATGTTTTTTGGAATTTACAAAAAAATATGTAAGCAATCAAAATTATTTGAATGTAACATGATAATATTTAGGATTTAATAGTATACAATAGAATTAAAGCAATTTACTTATACAAAGCGACTAAGGGATAGAGAGATAATATTTTATTTGAAGCTCTAATCTAGAATGTGACAGTGATTTGGGAGTCGTTGCAAAATATAGCAAGTACAAAGCAACTAAGGGATGGAGAGACCATAACTTTAATTCTATTGTATACCATTGAACCCTGAATATTATATTGTTGCATTCGAATAGCTTTTATTGCTTGCGTGTTTTCTTATGAACTCCAAAAAGTATAAAAATAATAGGAAACTATAATCGATAGAAAACTTCATTGATCGGCTGCATGATTTTGGTCAGCCATATTCGTGGGTCCCATGATTCTAGTAAAATTTTAATTTGACGAGTCTCAAAACCCTATTTCTAGTGTTAGAAGGCAAATACAAAACTTATATGGGTTTGTTTCAATCATTTACCTCTATTTTCATTTTTTTTTCTATTTTAATTTTTGATTATCAATTATTCAAACTTTCAAATCTAAATTACAAACGAGAACTATGATTTTCTATATTTTATTATATTGATCTTAAATCTCCCTTTGTGCAAGTTATATCTTAAAGAATTATACATCAAGTACAAAACAACCAAGGGATAGATAGACCATATTTTATTTGAAGCTCTAATCTAGAGTGTGACAGTGATTTGGGAGTTGTTGTAGAATAGTCATCAAGCTCTAGGATCTTATCATTATTGATACTGATTATTTTTGTCCACTAGATGCTTACATTAAACGGGGATAGTTGTGTTGATGTAGGTGTCTATCTCCGATGTAGGTGTTTAGTCTCAAATAAGCACAAGAACGGATCTAAATTTATGTCAGGTTTGCATTGTCACCTGTATAATTGTTCGGTACCTTAGGATATATTTTTTTGTGCGAGAGATCCAGCCAATAAGTGAAAACCCTTGTTTTTTTTCCCTTGGACCTCATGTAACTTGGTAAAAAAGGGTTAGCACATGAGTTGAACTAACCCTAACAACCTCATTTATTGTTAAGTGTTGCCTACATAGCCAATACTCCAAAGAGGGCCTCAGACTCACATGTAGTTCTCCCTCCTAGGCATGTGTGTGCAATTGTTAGGTCGTACGATTCAAAGTATCTTTATTAATTTATTTTGTTATGTTAGTAGGTTAATAATAAAGTTGTTAGTAAATAATTTAGTAAGTTAGTTGTCTTATGAGAAAAAATCGTAAATTAGTTGGTCTGGTTGCAAGTTTCTGTAAAAGCTTTATAAGCATGAGACCTTCAGAAATATTTGTAAAATACAATTTGTACCTTTGTTCAAAACTTTATCCAACTTTTACAATGTAGTTTTCATATGTCCCTCTGTGTAAGTGGTATCAGAGTGGGTGAAAAAGGTTCTAAAAGTGAATGGTGAACTTGAATCCCAAGTAAAGTTGAAGAAGGAATTGGCCTAGAAAAAATAAGGTATTATATATTATTATTTTTTACATTATTATCCCAAATACATAGTTTATACCTTCAAAAACCTTTCAAACCTAATTTGTATGGCCATTGAAAAGCTTATCATGAAAAATACAGTCATGGAGTCATTTAACACATACCATACTTGGTTTGTAATCCTCAAAATTGGTTTGCATGCCTAAAACACCATATTGTATAGCTTGATTTGTTCATAAAACCTAGTTTTTGAGTTGTATTACTTTCAAAAGTCTCAAGAAGTAGTAATCACATTTTTATGTAGTTGTATGCTTTGAAATTCAGTTTAAAGCTTTATTTTCCTGATTGTATGGATTAAAAACTCTTGTTGGAGCAATATAATCACTTGTACAACCTCTTCAATTAATTGTACAGTTTCGATATGCAGTAATGGCATCCATGTGTTGAAACATTGATCTGTATGCTTTTATTCTTCATGTGGTAGCTTGAAACCTAAAAAAATCCACCAATACGACCTTGTACGAATTTATTGAAAACTTCTGAAGCATTATGGTGAAGAATGGTGTCGCCCTGATTAAAAAATATGATATGTGCTTTCATGTTTATTACTGATAAGCTTAACTTTGTCCAACATTCCTATTTGCATAACCTTGTACGACTTCCACTATTCTTATGTGCAGTTTTATGGAATTGTCAACATAATTGCAGATTTTAGTAGCAACAATATGGCACTTGTAACAGCCCATGATGTGATGCAGTAGTGAATGGTGTGCCTAGCAGAAGTACAATGCAATAAAACTCTAAACATTTTCTTTTATCTTTATATTCTAATGTTTATGTGGGCCCCGTAATTGAAGGATAGGTGTAGTTTTCACATGTCATGAAAAGTCGAGTGAATCAATTTCAAATGCACATCTTTTTTTTATTGTGAATAATCAAGAAAGTACAGTTCAAATAGAATATTTCCCTTTGTATTTTAAATCTAGTTGACAAAGAGTTGGATAGTGAAGCTTTTGAAGACACGTGAAAGTGGGGAGGTTAATGGATCAAAACACCTCAACTATATTTTGGTGGAACGTTTTTTAAAAAATCCAACTTAAAAGTAATATTTTTTGAATATTTTATTTTGTACTTGGAGATACAAGGGTGTGAGTTGTGCAGTTTTCAACACTAGTGACACCTTTTATGACTTTTTTGTCTAGTCACTAGCTTGTACAAAGGTGGTCAAATGACTAGATGATTTATAGATTTTTGAACGTTCTAGACACATCAAAATCATAAATTTTATGTTTTGAAGCTTATTTATATGATTTTTGCAATAAATGTATTAAAAAATATACATAAAGGTGCATTTTTGGTAGACATTGACACCTTTGCAATGAAAATTTTCATAATGTCACCTTATGCTTGTGTTATCGATGACCATCTCATCTTTTACAGGTCCATCAGGATTCTTATGATTGATAAAGTGTAAGTGTCACACTAGAGGTTCGAGGATCTATTGGAGGTTGAAGGACAATTCCCCTTCTTCAATCGGTTATTTGCTCAGAGTTTGGGTCAAATGATCGAATGACAATTTTTATAGCAGTAGTATGCTTATTTCAGTTCTAATTTTGGTTTCCTATCTTGAATATTCATGACATGGAGAAGACATGATTATTTGATTTTTTTCTCTTGTTGCACAACTTCTCACCTCTCACGTGATAAGGGAAAAAGATATAACATTGGTAGGTCTTCAATCAATCATTGGTGATAGTACAAGTTGATAAGGGTTGATAGCACCAATAGTGTTAAGCAAAGGCCATCAATAATTATTAGACATTAAGGAGATGTGCCATACACAATACATGTTGGCCACTTTGATGGGCTTCCAGGTGGAGCCTTATGTGGATTGATGTAGTTAGACAAGACTTGATCATGTTCTACTGCAACATGATCGATGATCACAGGGGATGAGGAGGCTTTGATTGTGTCCATCAGCTTTGTATGCCACAACTCACAGGGTGGGTTTCTATATGGAGCAAATCAGTTTTGATTAGTACCAGGATGTATAGTACATCAGTTGTAGTTGCTTCAGAGTTTCTTTGATGACTTCAGAGTCATTACTCCAGTTCTTTCATCTTTTATACCCCTTTGAATCAAAGGGGAGCTTGTTGGGTAGTATGATCCAAAGTATCTTTATTTATTTACTTTGTCATGTTAGTAGGTTAATAATAAAGTTACTAGTAAATAATTTAGTAAGTTAGTTGTTTTATGGGAAGAACCTGTAAATTAGTTGGTCTTGTTGTAACTTCCTGTAAAAGCTTTATAAGCATGGGACCTTTAGAAATATTTTTAATATATAATTTTTAAATTTATTCAAAGCTTTATCCAACCTTTACAATGTATATTTCATATTTACCTATGTGTGAATGATCCCATCAATAATTGTAGCGATGCAACTATATGTTCTTTCTCCTATAATAACCCTTAGTACAAATAATGTAAGAGTATGGCGATGGTTTAAGTGCTCCAGATGTTCAATTCAATATTATAGTACATATGATAGTTGGTAATGTAAAATAACTACTAATTAGAACTTTATTAATCAAATTTCTATGTGTTGTAATTAACTATAACCTCTGTATATATAGGGATCTCTTGATTTCAAAGTAAGACCTAGTGGTGTGCAAAAATATGACGATAGAACAAACAAATGGGACTAACAAATGGTCACAAAAGCAAAATATATGGAAAAGGATGAAGGGATAAGTCTAGACACTTGCATCATGGTTGGACACAAGTGTTTAACATAAACGTAGGTGTCTAGAGGCTAAAAACACATAAATGACAAAATAACAAGCAGGGATCCCTAAACAAGAATCTCTAGGGAATGATGGATAAAAAGTTATTCGCCACAACATACAGTCCCAAGGGGCAATCACAAGTAAGTAAAATAATATGGAAATGAAGAGGTCCACACAAGATCGTGTCACTAAATGTCTAATTCTCGATCAAGAGGTCTACATATATAAAAGCTATAACAACACATTATGTATTGTGTTCATACCAAATACGAGTATTTACATTTATCCCTCCTTTAATATAGTAATACATGAAACTAAAATTATTGGTTTAAAGGAAAATAAAACACATACCTTGGTGGTACAACACACCTTGTCTTCACTTGAACTTTATTTGAATCTTTTGTTTGAATATTACCTACAATCAAAGAGCATACCACAAAGTAATCAACACATTTAATATTTATATGAGAAATAATAAATAGTAGCTGAAAGAAAGAGTATAGATAGAATACACCTGTGTATATGATGGGCAGTGATGGCTCTAGAACATTACTAGAGTAGAGAACTTGCAACCTCATCCATCTTCTATCCAGGAAGATGAGTGAAATTGCAAGTGGTAAATTGGGTTGCACCTTGGTGGTGTTGTACCTGGAGTGAGGAGAGTTAGGAGGTGATCATGTCCCCAACCTGGAATTTGAAGAGTGGTGCTTTGATCGTCTAGAGTATCATTTCCCAACCAACACAGTTAAGCATAAAAGATATGTATATATATCTTAGTATAGGATGAGTGATTTAATCAAGCTCACCCAAAAAACATAGTGAGACTAGATAGTTTAATCACTCCAATCTAACCAAAAGATCCAACTGCTACAAATGAGTAAGGCTTAGTAACAGTGTGTAATAGTCCAACTTAGGTATCAGTGCATAAAATTTCATGGTATAGTAACATTCCATAATAATTTGGTGAATCTATAAGATAGATTAGTGTCTAAGTAAATAGAAGGAGTGAACCCTTGTTCATGCCCCCCATCATACTTGGTGTGTATAAATTAGTCTATGTATAATTATAATACTGATGTATATAGAACTGACCCAAATATGTATTTGAATCATATGCTATGAAATAGATATGGTGAGATTTGCTATGCCATAAGTGTGGAGGACATGTTTCCAAAACATGCCCCCATTGAATCTAAAATTGTGAACATGTGGAAGCCATGTCTACATGACATGCCCCCACTAAATCTAAAACTATGTACATGTGGAAGCAATGCCTACATAACATGCCCCCACTAAATCGAAAACTATGAACATGTGGAATCCATGTCTATATGACATCCCCCACTGAATTGTGTAAATGTGGAAGCCATGCCTCTATGACATGCCCCCACTAAATCTAAAACTATGAACATTGAAATCCATGTCTATATGACATGCCCACAATGAATCTTAAACTGTGGACATGTGGAAGCCATGTCTATAAGATATTCCCCTTTTTGGGAGGAGGGGAAATAGTACCTATTAATCACCTCATCATGAAAGGAAAATTTGATAATTTTGGGTATATATTAACCAATTTGTACCCTAGTAGTGGTATCGAAGGATGTGACATTATTTGGGTGATAATTTGGGATCTATAATAATAGTTGTGTATAAGCAAGAGAAGTGAACATTTTTGGGTATTTCTTGAAAGTATTCAAAATTTGTATAATATGATAGGGCTTATTGCATGGATTCCAATACAACTCAAGGTTTTGAAATTGGACAACCGATGCTCAAGATATGTGTATTTGAAGTTATTGTGGAAGGTGTATATTAGGTACTTCAAATAGAAATTGGAACTCATTTGCACTTTGAACCTTTGAAAAAAATGTGATCTTAGTAGAATAAAATAATGTCTTGCAGTAGAGCCTCTCAACCAATGTAATCTGATGTACTCTAGTTAGCCTTAGCCAGCCAAAATGTTGATGAATTGGTAAGTAGGTTTAATTATCAATTGACTAGTAATTCTATTTTTTTAATTTTGAGCAAAAAAAATGATTTTTTGGTGGATAGACAAACACTTTCATCGAGGGTCAGGACACTTGCATCAGTATTTTGATGATAATGTCCAAGTTTAGACACTAGTGTTTGATGCTACTATCTTTTTATTTTTCTAATACTAACTGTAACATATATATTTTTTCCCTGTAATGTGATCATTGATGACCATTTGTTTTTTGTTTTTTTTTGGTTGTAGAAAGATGTACATATTCAAGAATTTTGGCATGGTAGACATTTTTATAATCTGGCAGAACTAGGGTTGGATGTGGCCAACCAGGCAAGGTTGGGTCATGTGGTTCAATTAGGATAGACTCCATATGATGTCCACCTTCTCACAACCCTAACTAATAGGTGAAACCTGAATACCTGCACTTTTTGGCTTGCAACAAGGGACATAATGATCACATTGGATGATGTGTGTCATATTTTTTAGCTTCCCATTAGAGGTGAGAGAGAAGAAGTTTCTAGAGATGGCATCCCTGGCTATATTCAATGATCTCACATATATTTCAATGGTCAGGTAGCTCTAGATGTAGAGCCGAGTAGGATGATTCATCTTGATAGCATTACTAGAGGTGATGTGTTATGGTTATAAAAAATTACTTGTGTTTTATTGGCCTCATTCATAGTAGAAGAGGGTGGTATGGTTGGGATTTCATATCACATGTATCATATAGTTTGACACATTGAGCTAGATCTTACCAAATATTCCTAGGGTCACACTATATTAGCCCACTTATATAGAGATTTATTCAAATTTCCACTGGAGAGTCATGGTGGAGGCATTGGAGCAAGGAATCTCTTACATGTTTGGGCATATGAGCACATTTTAATGGTACACCTGGTTGGTGGACCCCTATATGGGTGGGCCCAGCCATAGATGTTTATAGAGTAATGGGTATTTCCCTATGGTAGACTGCACACCATGATGGAGTACCACATTATTCTAGACAAATTGACATTATATCATATTATATTGTGTCTATATAGGACATTTTATAGATGGCTCTGGGCATGAGCTTCAGAGTATTCATATTAACATGTGGTTGGTTGACCGTACTTCCATTGTATACAAGTTATTTCAATATGACCATGTTTTAGGACAATTCGGTATAGAGCAAGGAGTGTCATTGACACCCTACCCTTGGCATTGAACAACACATAATGAGCATAGGCCCCATGTTAGGCCAACACCCACACCTACGAATTTAGTTAAGTGTCCTAGTGATGAGAGAGATCTTATGGTTCCCCTAGCTATAGGAGATGATGTGGGATGCATAAATGGATATATGCAGTGGTTACATGAGCCCAGTGGCCATTATTGTTCCATGTTGTAGTTGCCCCTCTAGGTGCCATTCTTATGGCAAAGAGATGCAAGAGGAGAGATGAGTGGAGATATAGGCAATTGTGCTCCTATGGGACTGACAACAATAGATGAGGTGGCCCTCAAAGCCACGTGTAAGCATCATGGTTTAGTTTGGCATTTGGTTTTGGTATAATATTAGATAAATTATTTGATTCTATAGATTTAGCTCACTATCATTTTGTTTCTTGTATCTATAGCCATTTAGGAGTGGGTGATTTTGGTAGACCATGTGATACAAACCCTTACATAGAGTGTACCCATAGATATAGTTGGTGAGGGTTTTATTGAGAGAGTTATTGATATTACAAGTGCCCGTGCACCTTTATTTTATCCTGTAGTGAGGGTTGTGGTCATGTATCATATTACTACCACTGAACATGAGGAGCTACGTGTCAAGTTAGATAGATGTGACATCCTATAGTGTAATGTCATGGAGATCATGTAAGTTCAAGTTGATCGATATGACACTCTATAATGTGAGCATGAGGAGACGATGTAGTGACTAGAAGCCTACGAGGAGAGAGTACGCAAGCTATCCCATGCATGCAGGCCCCAATTTGACCCCAGTGCCTCCACATCAATAAGTGTGAGGGCCATGGATATAGATATTGATGATAAGTATATGCCTAGGGATATGCCCCCAACATGTGACTATTGTTTTAATATGCATAAACTTTGTATCATTATATATATATATATATGACGTTCTTCACATGGTTTAATTTGTATCGAATGGATGTGTAATATCTATCTCTTTATATTTCATTTATGTATTTATTTTTGCATTATGTGATTGTATACTAGAAATTATATTAAAAATGTTTCAATTTAATGATATGCTTACATTATAGTGATAATAGAGTAATCATCATGTGCAATGAAACCCAATAGGAAATAAGAGTGCCCGAATGTAACGATCACGTGGTAGTGGGATTATTAATTTTGCTTATGTGGCTAATTATGTTGTACCTATAGAAGTGAATTTTGAGTTTTTAGGTACTAGTTTTGGTACCCAAATCTACTTTGCAGTTACATACCCTACATGTGTCATACTATTAAGGATATGATCAACCAATGTTTCCTTGGTAGGATTAGTGTGGGAGTGATCAGTCCTAATATAGGGTGCACTAGGAGAAGGATATCTACTAGTGGTCATCTTCTACGAGGGTTGATGGACCATGTGTTCCTCAAAAGGAACAACATGGGATGGCTCAACCCTCTTATATGAGCCTTGTGGGAGAAGCATGTGAAATAGTTCTAGATATGTCTTCCTAAAATGCAATAATTTCTCGATCCACTAACTGTGTAAGCTTTTGCTCAAGAGCAAAAAACTCATTATCTCAGTGACCATTAACACCACAATAAGTGCAAAAGTGTTATCATTTTGCCTTCTCAAATCGGTGTGGTGGATAATGTGAATTAGGAGAAAGTGTTATCATTTGTTTGTCCAATAGTTTGTGCAATATATCATGTGGTTTATCTCAGTACCAATAAAACTGAAGAGGCTACCTTTTGGAAAAGGCATATGGTCTAACTGTTGGAGGTACTCTGTAATAATGTTCCTTTCTTTTGTTTAACACCTTTATCATTTGTTCTTTGACATGTACTAATGGTTCAGAAGAAGGTATTTGAATTGGTTTATGAAACTTCTTAGGTTGCTTGTTTACCTTGAAAAAATGATTTTTACCATGTTTGGTTTTGGGTGGAGAAATAGGCTACTTGATTTGTGTGTTTGCTAGGGCACATGCATATTTATGCAGATCCCAATATAAATTCTTAAATGAAGCAAAGGGATTATGCAATGCTCTTTGTCTAAGTGGAGAAAGAAGACCCCTACTAAATATAATTTTTACTTCCAAATCTAAGGGTGTATAGTTTAAGGAATATAAAGTGTCCTTAAATCAAATAATATAGTCTTGCATAAGCTCATTTTCATTTTGTGTCAATGTTTGCAAATGTTCAAATGGTAACTTAGGTAAGGTATAGCGACAAAAAATTTGATAAGAAATCATCTTAATTTTTTTTTCAAGTTAATAAGGAACCATTTGGGAGGCTATAAAACCAAACAAGAACCCCTTTTGTTAAACTGTGATGGAAAGCCTTCAATAAAAAACTTCCATTTTGGGCCCAATGTTTAAAGGATTGTATATATTATTAGAAATGAATAGTCAAATCCCCTTGACCATCAAATGAGGAGAATTTAGGGAT
The DNA here is from genome assembly GCA_037957365.1 of Torreya grandis. Classification (NCBI taxonomy): domain Eukaryota; kingdom Viridiplantae; phylum Streptophyta; class Pinopsida; order Cupressales; family Taxaceae; genus Torreya; species Torreya grandis. The sequence goes on along the minus strand of JARHVA010001429.1, from coordinate 540,848 downwards.
GATAAAGTTTGAAGGATAAGGATACCCAAATACATACTTAGCAATAGGTTGGTCTGATAAAATGTTTTCATAAAAGTTAGCCTCGTGAGAAGAAACATGCAACTTAAGAGTGTTAACTTATTGTTGCAAATCTCCCATGGTAGTCATGATAAATAACATATCACAGGGATAGGTTGACACTTTGGTTATAGGCTATAAATTACCATTGACACAAAACATGGGAATGATAAAATCTTTACCACTTTCGAGAGTAGGATCGTCACACAAGTTTGAAACATTTTCTAAAGGATTAGCCATGGTTAAAGAGGTAAGTATATCATGAAGATTGGTACCATTATCATTACAATGTCTGATGTTATTTTAACCTTTCTAGCATATAATAGGAGTAGAAGAAAGAACTGCATTTGTAAACATTTGTTCGTTTTAACAGAAAATGCAAAAGAGGGAGGAAATGAAACATTTAATGGTTCATTTGCAACATTATGAGAGGGAAGAATGCAACTTTCACTTTCCTTTGTATTTTTCAAATAAGGGAGAGAAGATGTAATGCTACTTATATTTTTTTATGATTTATATTACATGATCTTTGAAAGAGATGAATCAAATGTAATTGGGACTTTGCTTGTGTCCCAAATAATGCATCTTTTATAACTACTTTCTTATGACTTTCACATGCACTCTCATTTTTCCATTCAAACAAAAAAAGGGTCGAAGTAGTACATGCATTTTGCTCATTATAAGTGAGAGAAAGATAAGGAATCTCACTATTTTCATTTTAGTCATCCAAAGAAGGGATATAATTTTCAACATGAGTATCATTTTGAAAAGAAGGTATGCACTTGATTTCATCAACATTGGCATCATAAGAGATAAGAGATGACCATTCATTTTTTTTTAACATTTTCATCATTGGAGGGGGAAGATGAACATTCAAGTGTTTCAATATTTGCACCATGGGAAGAACAAGAAGAAGAATAGTCAAATTTTGATGCAACTAAATAATGTATGCATATAACACGCTGACTTGTAACTATGATTTTCTATATTTTATTATATTGATCTTAAATCTCCCTTTGTGCAAGTTATATCTTAAGCAATAAATACATCAAATACAAAACAACCAAGGGATAGAGAGACCATATTTTATTTGAATATCTAATCTAGAATGTGATAGTGATCTGGGAGTTGTTGCAGAATAGTCATCAAGCTCTAAGATATGATCATTATTGATATTGATTATTTTTTCCCACTAGATGCTTACATTAAATAGGGACAGTTGTGTTGATGTAGCTGTCTATCTCCGATGTAGGTGTTTAGTCTCAAATAAGCACAAGAATGGATCTAAATTTATGTCAGGTTTGCATTGTCACCTGTATAATTGTTCGGTACCTTATGATATATTTTTTTGTGTGAGAGATCCAGCCAATAAGTAAAAACCCTTGTTTTTTTGCCTTGGACCTCATGTAACTTGGTAAAAAAGGGTTAACACATGAGTTGAACTAACCCTAACAACCTCATTTATTGTTAAGTGTTGCCTACATAGCCAATACTCCAAAAAGGGTCTTAGACTCACATGTAGTTCTCCCTCTTAGGCATGTGTGTGCAATTGTTGGGTCGTACGATTCAAAGTATCTTTATTTATTTATTTTGTTATGTTAGTAGGTTAATAATAAATTTGTTAGTAAATAATTTAGTAAGTTAGTTGTCTTATGAGAAAAACCTGTAAATTAGTTGGTCTGGTTACAAGTTTTTGTAAAAGCTTTATAAGCATGAGACCTTCAAAAATATTTGTAAAATATAAATTGTACCTTTGTTCAAAGCTTTATCCAACTTTTACAATGTAGTTTTCATATTTACCTGTGTGTAAGTGGTCCCATCAGTGGTATCAAAGCAGGTGAAAAAGGTTCTAAAAGTGAATGGTGAAATTGAATCCCGAGTAAAGTTGAAGAAGGAATTGGCCTAGAAAAAATAAGGTATTATATATTATTATTATTTACATTATTATCCCAAATACATAGTTTATACCTTCAAAAACCTCTCAAACCTAATTTATATGGCCATTGAAAAGCCTATCATGAAAAATACAGTCATGGAGTCATTTAACACATACCATAGTTTGTAATCCTCAAAATTGGTTTGCATGCCTAAAACACCATATTGCATTGCTTGATTTGTTCATAAAACCTAGTTTTGAGTTGTATTACTTTCAAAAGCCTCAAGAAGTAGTAATCACATTTTTATGTAGTTGTATGCTTTGAAATTTAGTTTAAAGCTTTATTTTCCTGATTGTATGGATTAAAAACCCTTGTTGGAGCAATATAATCACTTGTACGACCTTTTCAATTAATTGTACAATTTTGATATGCATTAATGGCATTCATGTGTTGAAAGATTGATCTGTATGCTTTTATTCTTCATCTAGTAGACTGAAACCTCAAAAAAATCCACCTATACGACCTTATACGGATTTATTGAGAACTTCTGAAGCATTATGGTGAAGAATAGTGTCCCCCTGATTAAAAAATATGATATGTGCATTCATGTTTATTACAGACAAGCTTAACTTTGTCCAACAATCTTGTTTGCATAACCTTGTACGACCTCCACTGTTCTTATGTGTAGTTTTACGGATTTGTCAACATAAATGCAGATTGCAGTAGCAACAATATGGTACTTGTAACAGCCCATGACGTGATGTATTAGTGAATGATGTGTGTAACAGAAGTACAATGCAATAAAACTCTAAACATTTTCTTTTATCTTTATATTCTAATGTTTATGTGGGGCCCATAATTGAAGGATAGGTGTAGTTTTCACATGTCATGAAAAGTTGAGTGAATTAATTTCACATGCACAATTTTTTATTATTATGAAAAATCAATAAAGTACAGTTCAAATAGAATATTTCCCTTTGTATTTCAAATCTAATTGACAAAGAGTTGGATAGTGAAGCTTTTGAAGACACATGAAAGTGGGGAGGTTGATGGATCAAAACCCTTCAACTATATTTTCGTCAAAATTTTAAAAACAAATCCAACTTACAAGTAATATTTTTTGAATATTTTGTTTCATACTTGGAGATACAAGGGTGTGAGTTGTGCAGTTTTCAACACTTGTGACACCTTTTATGACATTTTTGTCTAGTCAGTAGCTTGTACAAAGGTGGTCATATGACTAGATGATTTATAGATTTTTTAACGTTTTGGACACATCAAAATGGTAAATTTTATGTTTTGAAGCTTCTTTATATGATTTTTGCAACAAATGTATTAAAAAAGATACATAAAGGTGCATTTTTGGTAGAAACTGATACATTTGCAATGAAATTTTTCATAATGTCACCTCATGCTTGTGTTATCAATGACTATCTCATCTTTTACAGGTCCATCAGGATTCTTATGAATGACAAAGTGTAAGTGTCATACTAAAGGTTTGAGGATCTATTGGAGGTTGAAGGACAATTCCCCTTCTTTAGTTGGTTATTCGCTCAGAGTTTGGGTCAAATGGTTGAATGACAATTTTTGTAGCAGTATTATGCTTATTTCAGTTTTAATTTTTGTTTTCTATCATGGATATTCATGACATGGAGAAGACATGATTATTTGATTTTTTTCTCTTGTTGCACAACTTTTCACCTCTCGCATGATAAGGGGAAAAGATATAACATTGGTAGGTCTTCAATCAATTATTTGTGACAGTACGAGTTGATAAGGGTTGATAGTACCACTAGTGTTGAGCAAAGGCCATTAATAATTGTTAGACATTAGGGAGTTGTGCCATACACAGTACATGTTGGCAACTTTGATGGGCTTTTGGGTGGAGCCTTATGTGTATCGATGTAGTTAGACAAGACTTGATCATGTTTTACTGCAACATGGTATGATGATCACAGTGGATGAGGAGGCTTTGATTGTGTTCAACAGATTTGTACACCAAAACTCACAGGGTGGGTTTCTATATGGAGCAACATCAATTTTGGTTAGTACTAGGATGTATAGTACACCAATTTTAGTTTCTTCAAATTTTCTTTGACGACTTCAGAGTCATTACTCCAGTTCTTTCATCTTCTATACCCCTTTGAATCAAGGGAGAGCTTGTTGGGTGATATGATCCAAAGTATCTTTATTTATTTACTTTGTCATATTAATAGGTTAATAATAAAGTTTTTAATAAATAATTTAGTAAGTTAGTTGTTTTACGAGAAGAACCTATAAATTATTTGGTCTTGTTGTAACTTCTTGTAAAAGCTTTATAAACATGGGACCTTTGGAAATATTTTTAATATATAGTTTTTAACTTTGTTCAAAGCTTTATCCAAACTTTACAATGTATATTTCATATTTACCTATGTGTGAATGATCCCATCAATAATTGTAAGTGTGCAACTATATGTTCTTTCTCCTATAATAACCCTTAGTACAAATAATGTAAGAGTATGGTAATGGTTTGAGTGCTTCAGATGTTCAATTCAATATTATAGTACATATGATAGCTGGTAATGTAAAATAATTACTAATTAGAACTTTATTGATCAAATTTTATGTGTTGTAATAAACTATAACCTCTGTATATATAGGGATATCTTGATTTCAAAGTAAGACCTAGTGGTGTGCAAAAATATGACAATAGAACAAATAAATGGGACTAACAAATGGACACAAAAGCAAAAGATATGGAAAAGGATGAAGGGATAAGTCTAGACACTTGCGTCATGGTTGGACACAAGTGTCTAGCATAAACGCAATTGTCTAGAGGCTAAAAACACATAAATGATATAATAATAAGTAGGGATCCCTGAACAAGTAGGGATCCCTAAACAAGTAAGGATCTCTAGGGAATGATGGATAAAAAGTTATTGCCACAACATACAATCCCAAGGGGCAGTCACAAGTAAGTAAAATAATATGGAAATGAAGAGATCCACACAAGATCATGTCACTAGATGTCTAATTCTTGGTCAAGAGGTCTACATATATAAAAGCTATAACAACACGTTATGTATTGTGCTTGTACCAAATACGAGTATCTACATTTATCCCTCCTTTAATATAGTAATACATGAAATTGAAATTACTGGTTTAAAGGAAAAGAAAACACATACCCTAGTGGTACAACACACCTTGTCTTCACTTGAACTGTATTTGAAACTTTTGTTTGAATATTACCTGCAATCAAAGAGCACACCACAAAGTAATCAACACATATAATATTTATATGAGAAATAATAAATAGTAGCTAAAAGAAAGAGTATAGATAGAATACACTTGTGTATATGATGGGCAGTGATGGCTCTAGAACATCACTAGAGTAGAGAACTTGTAACCTCATCCATCTTCTAGCTAGGAAGATGAGTGAACTTACAAGTGGTGAATTGGGTTGCACCTTGGTGGTGTTGTACATGGAGTGAGGAGAGTTGGGAGGTGATCATGCCCCCATCCTATAATATGAAGAGTGGTGCTTTGACCATCTAGAGTATCATTTCCCAACCAACACACTCAAGCATAAAAGATATGTATATATATCCTAGTATAGGATGAGTAGTGTAATCAAGCTCACCTAAAAACTTAGTGAGATTGGATGTTTTTTTCACTCCAATTTGACCAAAAATAACCAACTATTATAGATATGAAAGGCTCAATAATAGTCCATAATAGTCCAACCTAGGTATCAGTGCATAAAATTCCATGGTATAGTAACATTCCATAATAATCTGGTAGATGTGGAAGATAGATCAGTGTCTAAGTAAATAGGAGTAAACCCTTATACATGCCCTTACCATCATACCTAGTGTGAATAAACTAATCTATGTATAATGGTAATATTGACTAGTATATAGAACTGAGCTAAATATGTATCTAAATCATATGTTATGAAAGAGATCTATCAAGTTTTGGTATGTCATGTGTGTGGAGGACATGTTTCCAAAACATTCCCCTATTGAATCTAAAATTATGAACATATAGACGCTGTGTCTATATGGGATGCCCCCATTGAATATTAAACTATGTACATGTGGAAACAATGCCTACATGACATGCCCCCACTGAATCTAAAACTATGAACATGTGTCCATGCCCATATGACATCTAAAACTGAATTTGAAATCATGCAAATGTGGAAGCCATGTATGTATGTCATGCCCCCACTAAATCTAAAACTATGAACATTGGAATCCATGTCTATATGACATGCCACACTAAATATTAAACTGTGGACATGTGGAAGCCATGCCTCTAAGATATTCCCCTTGTTGGGAGGAGGTGAAATAGTACCTATTAGTCACCTCATCATGAAAGGAAAATTTGATAATTTTGGGTATATAGTAACCAATTTGTACCCTAGTAGTGGTATCGAAGGATGTGACATTATTTGGCTCATAATTTGGGATCTATAATAATAGTTGTGTGTAAGTAAGAAAATTAGGTGATTTTTCGGTAATTATTGAAATTATTCAATATCTAGTATGATATTAAAGAGCTCATTTCCTAGATGCCAATGAAACTCATGGTTTTGAATTTAGACAACCGATGCTAAAGATATGTATATTTGAAGTTCTTGTAGAAGTTATATATTAGGTACTTCAAATAGAAATTGTAACTCATTTGTACTTTGAAATTTTGAAAAAAATTGAGCTCTAAGTATAAGAGAATAATGTTTCATAGTAGAACCCTTCAATTAGTGTGATTTGATATACTCTGGACAACCTTAGTCAGCTAATATTTTGACAAACTAGTAAGTTTAACCATCAATAAACTCGTAATTTTGAATTTTGATGTTTTTTCATTTTGAGCATTTTTTAATTTATACGTGGATTGATGGGTACTTGTGTCAAATGTCAGGACACTTACATAATTAATTTGATGCTAACATCCACATTTGGATGTAAGCATCTGACATTACTTTTGGTGTCAATGTTAGTGTTTAACACTTTTATCCTACATCAATGCTAGTGTCTGATGCTATTGTATTTTTATTTTTCTGAATACTTAACTATAACCTATGTATTTTTGAATTGAAATTCAATTGTTAATTAGTATTATTATTATTATTATTATTTTTTTTGCATACGTATGTACATATTTGAGATTTTTGGCATGGTAAACATTTTTCTTCTTTGGTAGAGCTAGGTCTAGATGTGGTTGACTGGGCCAATATAGATCAGGCAGAGTTGGGACATGTGGCTCCAATTAGGATAGACTCCATATGATGTCTACATCCTCACAACCCTAACTGAGAGGTGGAACCTGAATACTTACACTTTTTGGCTTGTAACAAGGGACATGACAATCACATTGGAGGATGTGTATCATATTTTTTGGCTTCTCATTAGAGGTGAGAGAGTACAAGTTTTTAGAAATGGCATCCCTGGCTATATTTAGTGATCTCACATATATGTCAATGGTTAGGGAGCTCTAGATGTAGAGCCGAGTAGGATGATTCATCTTGACAACATTACCAGAGGTGATGTGTCATGGTTACAAAAATTTACTTGTGTTTTATTGGCCTCATTCATAGTAGTAGAGGGTGGTATGGTTGGGATTTCATATCACATGTATCATATAGTTTGACACATTGAGCTAGATCATACCAGATATTCTTAGGGTCACACTATATTAGCCCACTTATATAGAGATTTATTCAAATTTTCATTGGAGAGTCATGGTGGAGGCATTGGAGCAGGGAATCTCTTATATGTTTGGGTATATGAGCACATTTAAATGGTACAACTGGTTGGTGGACCCCTATATGGGTGGGCCCAACCATAGATGTTTGTAGAGTAATGGGTATTTCCCTATGGTAGACTGTACACCACGATGGAGTACCACATTATTCTAGATAGATTGACATTGGATCAGATTATATTGTGTCTGTATAGGACATTTACTAGATGTATTTATGCATGAGCTTCAGAGGATTCATATTAGCATGTTGTTGGTTAACCATACTCCCAATGTATACAAGTTATTTCAATATTACCATGTTTTAGGACAATTCGGTATAGAGCAAGGAGTGCCATCGACACCCTACCCTTGGCATTGAACAACACATAGTGGGCATAGGCCCCATGTTAGGCCAACACCCACACCTATGGATTTAGTTCGGTGTCTTAGTGATGAGAGAGATCTCATGGTTCCCGTATCTATGGGAGATGATGTGGGATGCATAGATGGGTATATGCAGTGGTTACATGAGCCCAATGGCCATTATTATTCCATGTTGTAGTTTCCCCTCTAGGTACCATTCTTATGGCACACAGAGATGCAAGAGGAGAGATAGGTGGAGATGTAGGTGATTGTGCTCCTATGGGACTAACAACAATAGATGAGGTGGCCCTCAGAGCCACATGTAAGTATCATGGTTTAGTTTGGCATTTAGTTTTGGTACAATATTAGATAAATTATTTGATTCTATAGATATAGCTAACTGGCATTTTGTATCTTGTATCTATAGCCAATCAAGAGTGGGTAATTTTGGTAGATCATGCGATACAAGCCCTTACATAGAGTGTACCCATAGATATAGTTGGTGAGGGTTTTATTAAGAGAGTTGTTGATATTGCAAGTGCTTGTGCACCTTTATTTTATCATGTAGTGAGGGTTATGGTCGTGTATCATATTAATGCCACTAAACATGAGGAGCTACATGTCAAGTTAGATAGATGCGACATCCTGTAGTGTAATACCATGGAGATCATGCAAGTTCAAGTTGATCGATATGATAGTCTACAACGTGAGCATGAGGAGACGGTGTAGTGACTAGGAGCCTATGAGGAGAGAGTACGCAAGCTATCCCATGCATGTAGGCCCCAATTGGACCCCAGTGCCTCCACATCAAAAAGTGTGAGGGCCATGGATATAGATAGTGATGATAAGTATGCACCTAGGGATATGACCCCAACATGTGACTGTTGTTTTAATATGTATAAAATTTGTATCATTATACATATGTGTGTGTGTGTGTGTGTGTGTGTGTGTGTGTGTGTGTGTGTGTGTGTGACGTTCTTCACATGGTTTATTTTGTATCGAATGAATGTGTAATATCTATCTCTTTATATTTGATTTATGTATTTATTTCTGCCTTATGTGATTGTATACTATAAATTGTATAACAAATGTTTCAATTGAATGATATGCTTACATTATAGTGATAATAGAGTAATCATCGTGTGCAATCAAACCTAATAGGAAATAAGAGTGCCCGACTATAATGATCAGGTGGTAGTGGGATTATTAATTTTGCTTATGTGGCTAATTATGTTGTACCTGTAGAAGTAACTTCTAAGTGTTTAGGTACTAGTTTTGGTACCCAAATCTATTGTGCAATTACATACCCTATATGTGTCCTACTATTAAGGATATTATCAACCAATGTTTCCTTGGTAGGATTAGTGTGGGATTGATCAGTCCTGATATAGGGTACACTAGGAGAAGGATATATATTAGTGGTCATCTTCTGTGAGGGTTGATGGACCATGTGTTCCTCAAAAGGAACAACATGGGATGGTTCAACCCTCTTATACGAGCCTCTGGGAGAAGCATGTGAAATAGTTCTAGATATGTCTTCCCAAAATGCAATTTTATCGATCTGCTAACTGTGTAAGCTTTTGCTCAAGAGCAAAACACTCATTATCTTAGTGACCATTAATACCATAATAAGTCAAAAAGTGTTATCCTTTTGCCTTCTCAAATCGGTGTGGTGGATAATGTGAATTAGGAGAAAGTGTATTCATCTGTTTGTCCAATAGTGTGTGCAATGTATCATGTGGCCTATCTCAGTACCAATAAAACTGAAGAGGCTACCTTTTGGCAAAGGCATATGGTCTAACTATTGGAGGTACTCTGTAATCATGTTCCTTTCCTTTATTTAACACCTTTATCGTTTGTTCTTTGACATGTACTAATGGTTCAGAAGAAGGTATTTGAATTGGTTTATGAACCTTCTTAGGTTGCTTGTTTACCTTGAAAAAATGATTTTCACCATGTTTGGTTTTGGGTGGAGAAATAGGCTACTTGATTTGTGTGTTTGCTAGGGCACATGCATATTTATGCACATCCCAATATAAACTCTTAAATGAAGCAAAGGGATTATTCAATGCTCTTTCTCTAAGTGGAAAAAGAAGACCTCTACTAAATATAATTTATACTTCCAAATCTGAGGGTGTATAGTTTAAGGAATATAAAGTGTTCTTAAATCAAATAATATATTCTTGCAGAGGCTCATTTTCATTTTGTGTCAATGTTTGCAAATGTTCCAATGGTAACTTAGGTAAGGCATAGCAACAAAAAATTTGATAAGAAATCATCTTAAATTTTTTTAAGTTAATAAGGAACCATTTGGGAGGCTATAAAACCAATAAATAGCCCCTTTTGTTAAACTATGATGGAAAGCCTTTAATAGCAAACTTCCAATATAGGCCCATTGTTTAAAAGAGTGTATATATTATTAAAAATGAATAGTCAAATCCCCTTGACCATCAAAGGAGGATAACTTAGGGATGATAAAGTTTGAAGGATAAAGATACCCAAATACATATTTAGCAATAGATTGCTCTGCTAAAATATTTTCATAAAAGTTAGCCTCATGAGAAGAAACATGCAAGTTAAGAGTGTTAACTTATTGTTTCAAATCTCCCATGGTAGTCATGAAAAATAACATATCACAGGGATAGGTTGACACTTTGGTTATAGGCTATAAATTACCATTGACACAAAACATGGGAATGATAAAATCTTTACCACTTTCAAGAGTAGGATCATTACACAAGTTTGCAACATTTGCTAATGGATTACCCATGGTTAAAGAGGCAAGTATATCATATTGGGTATCATGAAGATTGATACCATTATCATTACAATGTTTGATGTTATTTTAACCTTTATGGAATATAATAGGAGTAGAAGAAAGAACTTCACTTGTAAACATTTGTTATTTTTAATAGAAAATGCAAAGGAGGGAGCAAATGAAATATTTGATGGTTCATTTGCAACATTATGAGAGGGAAGAATGCAACTTTCACTTTCCTTTGTATTTTTCAAAGAAGGGAGAGAAGATGCAATGCTACTTTTATTTTTTTATGATTTATATTACATGATCTTTGAACGAGATGAGTCAAATGTACTTGGGACTTTGCTTGTGTCCCTAAATAATGCATCTTTTATAACTACTTTCTTATGACTTTCACATGCAGTCTCATTTTTCCATTCAAAGAAAAAAGGGGAAGAAGTAGTACATGCATTTTGCTTATTGAAAGTGGGAGAAAGATAAGTAATCTCGCTATTTTCATTTTAGTCATCCAAAGAAGGGATATAATTTTCAACATGAGTATCATTTTGAAAAGAAGGCACACGATTGATTTCATCAAAATTGGCATCATAGGAGATAAGAGATGAACATTCATTTTTTTTAACATTTGCATCATTGGAGGGGGAAGACGAACATTCAAGTGTTTCAATATTTGCACCATGGGAAGAAGAAGAAGAATAGTCAAATTTTGATGCAACTAAATAATGTATGCATGCAACACTTTGACTTGTAACATTATTAATGCTACCATTTTGCATATCTATTTTATCATTCTTTTGTAAGGGCTTAAAAAAATGCATCAATGTTAAATCTTGAAACCCTTCATCATTCGAAATAAAATAAATAGGCTAACTAGGCTCCACATACCCAAGAGGAATATCATCACACTCATAACCATATGAACATATGCCATGATCATTTCCTTGTTCATTTATACTTGCATTTTCATCATTAATTATTTTACTATCATAGTTATAAGTAATAAAAGGGGTTTATTCATGTTTTTTATATCCCATAAAATCTTCATATTTAATACATTGATCATTAGGCACATTGAACAAGCAATCCAAAGGATGACGTTTTTTTGCACAGCCTTTAATTAGTGACTCCATAAGGATTTTGACTTCGGAGAAAATCACAATTCACGTAACCATAAGAACTAATGCATAAATATAACTAAACATTCCCAAAATGGACCCATGCCAAAAAAAAAAGATTTGAAAAAGAAAAAAAACATAAATTTGAAATGAATTTTTGAAGAAGCAGAAAACCCTACATGCAAACTAGGGTTTTGGCTCAACAAATAGAGGATGGGTTCACCAAATGTTTTTATACTTTTTAGAGTTCAAAAGAAAACATGCAAGCAATAAAATTTATTTGAATGCAACAAGATAATATTTAATATTCAATGATATGTAATAAAATTAAAGCAATTTACTCATACGTAATAAAAACAAGTACAAAGTAACCAGGGGATATAGAGATCATATCTTCTTCAAAGTTTTGATCTAGACTGTTATAATGATACATGAATTGTTGAAGATTATTCATCAAGCTCTGGGATTTGATCGTTATTGATTCTAATTATTTTTTCCCATTGGACCCTTGTGTCAACCATGGACAATTGCGTCATCGCAAACATCTATCTCTGATTCAAGCCTCTAGTCCAAAATACATACAAGAACAAATCTAAATTTCTATCAGGCTTGCACTATCACATGTATAACTATTTGATATATCAAGATATATTATTTTATGCATGAGATCCATCTAATAAGTAAAAACCCTAGTTTCTTTGCCTTAGACCTTCTATAACTTGATAAAAAGGGGTTAACACGTGAGTCGAGCTAACCCTAACAACCCTAGTTGTCACTAAGTGCTACCTACATAGCCAATACTCCAAAGAGGGCCTTAGACTCATGTTTTTATCCCTCCTAGACATGTATGTGTAATTGTAACTATGCAACTATATGTTCTTTCTCGTATAGTAACCTTTGCTATAAACAATGCAAGTGTATGGTGATTTTTTGAGTGCTTCAAATGTTCAATTCAATACTATAGTGCAATTTGTTAGCTGGTAATATAAAATACTTACTAATCATAACTTGCTTGATCAAATCTTTAGGTGGTGTTTTAAGACTATAACATTTGTATATATAGGGATCTCTTGATTTCAAATTAGAATCTAGTGGCACGTAAAAAGATGACAACAAAATGAATAAATGAGACTAAAAATAATCACAAAAGTGAAAGATACAAAAAATATGAGGGGATAAGTTTGAATACTTGCATCATGGTTGGATGCTTGTGTTGACACAAGTGTCTAACATGGATGCAAGTGTCTAGATGCTAAAAACACATAAATGTTAGAATAAAAAGTAAGGATCCCTGAACAAGCAGGGATTCCTAGGGAATAGAGGATTAAAAGGCATTGCCGCAACATACTGGCCCAAGGGGTAGGCACAAACAAGTAAAATAGATTAGAACCAAAGAGGTCCAAACAAGAATGCACCACTAGATGTCTAATTCTTGATCAATATGTCTACACATATAAAATATATAACAACACACTATGAACTATGCTTGTACCAAATATGGGTATCTACAACTGTGATGTTTGTAACAATTTTAACTTTCTAGATTTGAAACTTATTTGTTACCTCAACAAAGATAAATGATTGGGAATTTGGTTTCACTTTATGGAATTGTTATGCACATTCCTTTAAATCAACTCATCTTTAACTATTTATCCCACATGCTCATAATTAGGGCTCAACTAAGTTAACTTCATGAGTGATCCCAACCCAAATGAAAGAAAGGGATTTATCTCTTCTCCTAGATAATCAAATACAACTTTATGCTTCGTTATGACATATTTTTTTTACAATATGTGTTGACACAGGACTTGACTTGATGATGAGGGTAATGTATACTCAATGTCCAGGCTCCTTGACAAATGTGCAAAACTCTTATGATGATTTGATCAATGTGTTTGAGAGACTTGACTTGTTAGAGATCTAGATGATGGATGGAGATCACTTGATCCTCAATGGATTAGGGTACATACATATATATATAAGATTCATAAGGACAAACTCACATATAAGTTGACCATGAAAAGTAGTGAGACATGACATTTGAGGTATAAAAAATTAACTTGAGATGAAAGGACCTGTAATAGGTAGGGGACCTGAAGCATGGGACACATGATTATGGTTGACCAGAATCATGTGATCCATGATTATGATCAGGTCGCATAATGGGCTCAAAACAAAGATCAAGTTAGCCAAAGGATGACTGGATTGATGTCGACATAGATAGTTTAGAGACAATGGAATCATTATTATATTCAATGACTCAATTAACATAAGAATGGTGTATATATTTGTAAAATAAATCATGTAATATTATATGGTTTGTTGGAATTTTTTCCTTTAGTCTAACATGTCTTTCCCTAATTGTGTGCCTAACAGAACAAGAGTTCCAATGAGCTATCATGTCCACACATCATGCAAGAAAAGGTTCTCACGTGCTCACCCAAAGCATGTAGCTTAAGACCAGTTCCTGTTGATTTCATTATGCAATAGTGTATTCATTAGTTTCTTAAGCTATGGCACTTGAACATGCATTTAGTTCTAAATTCATACTTAGTTCCAAATCTAACTCTTAACTATTCACTTCCTACTTAACTAATCACATAAAAAGAAGCAATTGAGAACAAAATAGTAATAACTCCATTATATTCATGAAAATATTACATAAGTATTTCATTAACACACAAGCTTCCTCTCATTACATTCATATGCCACATCTAGAATTATGATGGCTCCAAATTACAATTATCAACCAACACTAAGTAAAATAAGGGGTATTTATACATGGTTCTTCCCCAGCTATTCAGTTACAGAAGTAATTACAAAATATGACTTGTCAATGACATCAATGAGTCTTGGGAAGCCATTTACATTAAATTCCTAAAGACCTGAGCCTAACTACCCCTATATGCTCTCTCTATGCTAGATCCTTGTTGACATATACCTATCTTCTTTTAGATCAGTGTTGGATTCACGCTTGACTATTCTTATTCGATATTCATGCAAACCATTCCCTAACTTTCTCCACTTTTCATGCCTTTGACCAAGTCTTTTATTATTATATAAGCCCAATGTTCTTGATTTCTCATGATTCATGATTTCTAGTTCTGCATGACTTGCCTCTTCCGTATCATGATCTTCCACATTGTGTCTCTCTTGTTTCATATCTCTTTCATGCCACTTGTCTTCAAAAAGTACTTATGAAAAAGTAGATACAAAAATTGAGGGCTCAACATCACCCCACACTAAGTCAATAATCCATCCTGAATTATGCATTGTGATTAGGTCCCTCTAATGTCAAAAACTCAGGTCCCATGTGCTCAACCTGATGCTTCACTTATTCCTAATGATTTAATGTAGTTTGGAGCTTGAAAGTGATTTATTCAACTTCTTCCTTAAGCTGCTTAGTCTCCTCAGGTTATTCTAGAAAGTCACCCGTTTGAATGGTTAAATGCTCAAGTGATGTAGAAGCATCATCATAAACATCCTCAAGCAAAGTAACCTTTGTCAAATCATATCCTCAGAGTAATGAAAAACTTGTGTTCAACTTATGATGATGAGCACTTATTTTGTTTTCAAAGGCCTCCACATCTTGAATGCTTTGGCATGCTCGACTCTATCTTTTATTTTTAGTGCATTCTCAGCCAATTATAAGTGTTGAAGTTCTTCCATTTGAAGCCTTACTTCCTAAATTTTTATAGGCTATGCTAGTTTGACAAAAACCCCATAAACGATGGGAACCATATCACCAACTCTAGTAAAAAACTCTTACAAAATTTAATAACCTCTTTGAACTGCTTTATTGGCCAAGTTTGCTCACGCTGAGGATTTGCATGGTCTTTACTTTTTTTCAATAACAACTCTAGCAAGGTTCCCAATTTATCAATAACATCACCATCAAGAGGAACTTCATTCATAAGGGCTTGCTTCTGCTATAAAATTAACTTGCAGAGTATTAGAGTCTTCACTCTAGTCATCGTTATTATTTCTAATTGGCACTTTAACTCTTCTAACTCCTCTTCAAGCTTTATATTTTCTGTTCACTGTTTGTGATATAAAGCAAGTACCTCTTTATGCTTTTGTTTAAGTTGTTTCACTTCAAAATATTGTAAGGCATTCTACATTGTCCCTTCATGAGCAAATTTTAGAAGGACCATGCTTGCCTGAGCCTTCATACATTGCTAAGGATCCACCCAAAATATATCAGGGAGTTCCGTCTCTCTAGGTGCTAAAATAATACTATCCATAGGTAGTTCACAATAACACTCTTCATTATATATCTATAGAAAAATGAAGTTCTCATCAAGTTTGTTTAGTCAAGTCCTCCTTAGGAAAATACTCCCACATATATAAGTCCTTCTTTGGTACATTTTTTTGATACTAGGCATGAACGGAAGGAGTTGCACTAGTGGTGAGTGGCCTCTATTATACAAATTTATCAATAGGTCCTTTCCCTCTAATGGGGTCACACTCAAGTATTTCAACATTTGACTCATCATATTGGTGGTTTGTACCAACATCAAGTTTACCAATGCCAAAAATTATGAATATGTTATTCCCCTCTTCATCAATGGGAATCCTAACTGTAGACATCAAAAATCCACAAAACAAGATTCCAAATGTTGCAATTCCCTTAGACCGCCTCAACACCCACTTGAGACCATCTAACCTTCTAACCCCTAGCTGAACCTAACCCATAATTAGTTTAGCTTAACTGGCTTAACCTAACCTTTACCCACTTTTTACCCTTTATCATCGATCGCCAATGGTCACCCTAACCATCGATGGTCAGGGTACACGTCCTTAATAACTAACATACAAGGCACCCACCTTGCTTTTCTAAAAATAACTTGTCTAAATCCTATCGTGAGCCATTACATAAATGAGTTATAATTAGGAAGCCCAGTTCACGTGTTGTTGCAACTCTTTTGCTTTGCCTATAAGAAGAGAAGATTAAAGAGGTGAAAATCATCTGCAATCATTATCAAGAGCTTGTGCATCTAGGAGTTTGTTTTTGCAAGTCAATCATTATCATAAATCTAGTGAACTAGCTACTAGGTCAAAGAGTCAATTTGCCACCACCTCTCCACCAAGTTCTTAGGTACCATTACTCTTTTAGAATTGAGTTAGATTCCCCCAATAGGTCAACTACCACAACCATCCACCTAATCGACTTCTGGTAAGACAAGTACTTATTTCTCAATATTCATTTACTTTATTTTCATTTTGAAATCAACCTAGGTCTTACCCATCTCTCAAAATCCATATTTTGGATCTCATCAATTAGCCTTTTTACCAACCTAGATCCATACAGAGTAATCATTGATGGTTTAATCAACCACCAATGGTCTGTCCAACTGTTGATGATCACCTTGACCATCAATGGTCACTTTAACTACCGATGGTCACTATGGCAGTAAAAACTAGCAATCTAATTTCACCTACCTATAACCAATCAAACTTTATTTTATGTGTTCTTCCCTATTCATAGATCCCTATCTGATTTTTTGAAGCAGACCCCAACCATCTAACACTAATATTAATTAGTTTATCACTAGTTTAATCATTTCTAGTCTATATTTATTAGCAAGCATTCTTGTGTTCAATCTTAGTACATTTGATTTATTGATGCAAGTACTTTCCTTTCTATTTTATAAACTTAATTATTTAAAATGTGTGGATTGACAACCCCTAAGGAAGCTCTTGCTTTCATGATCTAGCTATCGCTAGGCAATCCACCCAACTATCTGTTTAACAAATAAGTTTGCTTAAGTGCTTTCTTATTTGTAGGTCATCCTCCCAAGCCAAAGAGGAGTTCTTCATAATCTTTTGATTCCACATTTGCATGATCAAATAGGTTTTTCAAACATACTTGTACTTAGTTTCTTCTTCTTCCTCTTTTCCAATAATAAGCAAAAATTCATTGAAACACTCTAGCACACCTGATGGGACCCTTGTGTCTTTACTTGGGTTCTTGTTTACTTGTATTATCTCTCTATTCTATGCTCATTGACAAAATCAAAAGTTTATTTTGGTCTTAAAATAAAGTACATACATTGATTGCTTAAAAGTTTAGTTCACATAGCTTAACTTAAAAGCAAAGTAATCTATTGTAGTTTCACTCTTTATTACACACACTAAACTAAACCACTTTCACCAATTAAACATCAAACAAACTTGAGACAAGGCTAGGTTTTCATCACCTAGTGACAACCTTACCCTTTCTCAGTGATCTTACTTGGGGGTCATTATCAAGGGGAGAACCAACTTAGCTCTCTGGTTGAGTATAATCAATGGATATCAATATATATTAGCTAAAAACCTGACACCCTTATCATTATGATGTGTGAAGTGAGGGGGTAGGCCCTAATACTAAGCCACATATTAATTCCAATATAGATTCCTTTTGAGTGCCTAAACACAAATTGAAAACAACCTTAGACCTCCTCTCTAGTACCTACTCTATAAACCAATTTCAATCACACACCTTCTTAAGGCATAAACCAAAAGCGAGATTAATTAAAATTTTAGGGCTTAACATATCTTTTAGAGTGTGATTTTATTTCTTTTATCATTTTCTTATCTTCTCTTTATTTGAGTAGTAAGGTTGTTTGTGCTTTCTATCTCCCCTATCTCATATGGTTCTCACTCGCCAACAATGAAGAGACCTTGCAAAGTAAAACCCATCACCAAGCCAACCTACCTCTTCTACCTGTTCATATATGGACTACATTTATAAACCAAAAGATTCCCCTCATCCCTTGAGAAGTCTTACTTTCCCTTGAGAGGTTCCTTAAGGAGATACATATTATGTCGCTTTTATAGATAACAATCATGTAGCCTTGTAACATTATCTTATAACTATGTCTTATCGTATCTCAACTTCAACCCCACTCATAGATCTACCTTATGGCATGCCTCTCCACCTCATGGGTAATACCTCTATCAACATGGTTAAAACTCAACCATTAACTACCAAAGCCTCCTCATCAACCAATAACCCCTTTGAGACTACCATAGAAAACCATTAAACTCAAACTACCACTGCCCTTATACCTTCTACTCCTAACAACCACTCCTCCACTATAGGAGTCCCTGCCTCTAACACTACCAACCTTCCTTTAGCTACCTATAATCCATTAACTACCACTCTACATCAAAGCTTTGTGGTATCCATAGCCTCTACCTTGCCATCGATTAGTCCAAGGGTCACCACCTTTCCATCGATCATCAACCCAACTACCAGTCTTATCCAACAAACACCCCTTGGAATAACCTTTAACTATATCCCTAATCTACAAGGGCATATATCCACTACCCAACCACCTAAATCTACCTATCCTTGTGTATATTCTACCCAACCATTGACATCCACTTACCAATATGTGGTAGCCTCCCAACCTTCTACCCACTATTAGTATGTCTCCCAACCACCGTAACAATAGGCATTTTACAACCTTATGGGTGCTCAACCCCAGGTAGACCTAATGAAGATGCTTATAGACAAGATGACCACCTTAGAGTCATCCATTTTTGGTGCTCATAACATCTTTTCATATGACCAAATTTGTAATGAGCCCATCCATCCATCTGTACCTATCAGGCCATATCCTCCCCAATGGGAACTTCCCAAGTTCTCTAAATTTCAAAGTAAGGAGGATCCTTAATAGAACCTTAGGGAATTTAGGCATGCCTATTATCTCATCACCTATGATGATGCCCTTGTTCTCCACACCATCCCCATGTCTCTAGCTGGTCTGGCATTAGATTGGTATAGTGCCATACTTAAGCACTCCCTTTTCTCTTTCACCCAACTGGCTCAAACCTTCTTGGACCACTTTTCGATCAATATCTCCAAAAAAGTTACTATTACCGACCTTTACTCTATCTGGTAGTTTGAGGATGAATCCATTACTGATTTTGTGGCTCGTTGGAGGAGCCTAATTAACCACCTTTCATTTTCCTTGCCTCAACCCGAACTCATAGAGCTCTTTGCTTGGGCATGTGCCAAGCATATCTCCTCTACACGATGGGTCCAAATCTTCTAAACCTTTGATGAAGATTTTACTGTGACACGTAAGTTAGATAACTAAGCCATTAACAAGGGTAAGCTAAAGCTCAAAAATAATAACTCAACCTACAAAACCAAAGAGGCTTCTTTCTCCAAGTCAAGCAACCAATCCAATACCAACACCAAGAGCAAAAGAATTGTGAATGTGGTTGTCCTAAAAGCCACTCCACCTTCTGTAAGCCAACCTAATTCCTCTATTTCCTCCAAGAAAATCTCAAGGAACCAAAATAGGAACAACCAAAGGTAATTCACTCCACTTGGAGAATCCTATCCTTCCATCTTGGAGAAGTTATTGAAAGCAAACATCATTCAACTTCCTCCTATCAATCCACCCCAACAATTTGATTCTTCTCTCCCTACACCTAGTTGGTACAATGAGAATGATTTGTGTGCCTTTCATCAGGTAATAAGACATGATTTCAATAAGTACAACACCTTCAAGAACCTTGTCTAATCCCTCATTGATAAGGGGGAGCTTACATTAGACAACTCCAATGCACCATCAAACCAAGCGCTTGACATATTCATGCAACCTTTTCTAAACCATGCTCCTACTAAGGACAAGAGAAATAATGTCGTGTGCTCTCATGATACCCATACCTTTAATGTGGTCTTTGATGTACTCATTACCCAACCACCTAGTATCCAATCTTTTGATCCTCCACTTCCTCCATCTATTGAGACAATAGACTTACCTTCCCTTCCTTTGAACACTTAAACCAAGGAAATACCATGTTCTCCCCCTCCACTTATTGAGGTAGTGAAACCACTAGCCTCTCTTTTAACTAATATATCAAAATGACCAACCATCACCACGTTATCTTTACCTTTAACTATTGAGCAACCTACTCCCCCTTCAGAAATCATTCTCAAGGAGGACACACCCATGTCTACTTCTCCCACAGAGGAACCACCTATCTCAACCTTGCATCCTTTGATTGAGGAAGAGGACAAGGTTACCACCCCTATGTCTCCACCTAGGGGTTTATCTTTTAGGTCCACTATTCATGGAATTAAACCAAATTACAAACCATTCTCTAGTTTAGTGCATAAATTATAATTTATCTCCAACCCTGACACAGATTGGGCCACCTTCTGGCAGCAATCAGGTCTCTTGTACATTACCCAATCAGAACTTCTAACCCTTTCTCAGACAGACCAACCCACCACTTTTATTCACCAACCTTTTACCATATCTACCCAAACAACCAAACCCTCTAACCAACCAACCAAACCCTCTAACAAACTAACCAATACCTCCACCATACCAACCCTCAACCACCTAAGCCAACCAAGACCCAAGTAGCCCAACCCTCTCCTATCATCCCAACTAGACCTACCAAAAACCTTGGTATCCTCCCTACACTGAGCCTTAGTCACTCATCTATGAAAGTAGACCTAACCCCCTCAAGCCCACCAACCAAATGCTAGACCAAAACAACCAAAGAGGTAAAACCACATGAAGGCCAAAAATCCCAAAATTTACCTCCCTCAACCTTGCCTTCCATTCTAGGGCCTCATCGCTCTACCTTGAGAAAACTACCAATTACCTCTACCAAAACCCCACCACCTATTTTAATTACACCTTTGCAATTGCTCTTTGATGCACGTCTTGTCACCATGCCAATAATACCTAAGTTACCTACCTTGTGATCTTCCACCTCTAGCTCATGAACCTCCTTACCTAAATCGAGATCATCAACCAAGTGCACCACCCTACCCAAAACACCTACCACCAAACTTATCTCCAAACAACCTCCTACTTCAACCTTCAAAGCAAAGACCACCACACTCCTACCACCTTTTGGCAAGTCCTACTTGATTATTTTCCATAAGTTATTGTAGACTTCTTGTTTAGCCTTACCTCCCATCAAACCCTTTGACCCTCTTGCTTCCAAACCCATTTGGTATAATGAATACCATGTGTGTTCTTATCATAGGACACTTGACCATGACACAGAGAACTACAAGGCTCTCCAAACCATTATCTATCGACTCTATGATGAGGATGATTTATTCACAAATGAACCTCTTATGGATCCCATACCAATCTAACCAACAACCATACCTACCCAACACTTGCCTACTCCTCCACTCTCATCTAAGAGTGAAAATGAGTCTGAACAGTCTACTACTTCAACCTCTCCTTCTATCCATACTATCAACATGGTCACAAAATCACAATAAAAGGATAAGGGGAAGGCTAAGGTGTCTATTTTAGGCACCTCCCAATCTAACCCCTTAGAATCCATCATGAGAGTTATCCTCAGGGAACTCCACTAGACCTTGATGAATATGAGCTTGTATGAGTTGATCTCAACCTCTCCCCATCATCATCAAGCACTAATAGAGGTTTTTCAATCCATTGAGGTCTAACCTGAGGATCCATAACCTCTAGTAGCCTTTGTTGGTGCCCTTCAAATTTCCAACCTTATTACCTTCAAGGATTTAGAAATACCTTTCATCCACCTCGAGGACCTAAATCCCCCTCTCTTTATTACTACTTACAACAACCAAACCTGCATCAAATGGGTCATGATTGATGGGGGAGCTAGCATTAACATCATCTCCTCCCATGCCTACAACCAACTCAACTCATCAAATAATGTTATGTCTAAATCTTTGATCATCCTTCATTCCTTCAATAATACCATGGCCACTACCTTGGGAACTACCATCCTTTATTCCTTCAACGATACCATGGCCACTACCTTGGGAACTACCATCCTTTATTCCTTCAACGATACCATGGCCACTACCTTGGGAACTGTCATTTTTCATATCTATGTAGGACTCTGCATGCTTTTCAAGCTTTTCTATGTTGTGGAAGGTGAAGTCTAATATCACATCTTATTGTTATAACCTTGGATTCACTCCATGGGTTACATTTACTCTATCCTCTATTGTTGCATTAAGTTTGAACATGAAGGCAATGTCATCACCATCTAAGCTGACCCAAGTCCTTTCTTGACATGCAACATGACCTATCACCCTAATGATGTCCTTATACCCCCATCCAACACACCCTTAATAGCTAAAACTGAACCTCTAACCACCAAAGCAGATATCATATCCCCTTCTACCGATGAGGCATTGACTAGGTCCTATATCCCTTCAAACCAAATCCCCACCATAGACCCTTTGGAATCCACATTCCATTGCCTTTCATTGGGGGGGGTATCACCTCTTAACCCTTGATGTTTTCCTACTTCTCACGAGTATGGGTAACTTACTAACCAACAAGGATATGACTCTAATGTCAGGACCATTGTTCCCTTCAGGCCTCCCCACTATCAGACCTATTTTATCTATGGGGGACTCGATAAATCCATTAGTGCTTATACCACCTCTCTTCTACCTCGACCATTCATCATCAGTTTCTCTTACCTAGATAAACTAAGCTTCACCAAGACATACCTCCATCGATGTGCTTGGAAAGGCTTCAATCCTTGGCAGTATGAGCATTGCCCACATGAATTGGTCACCATCAAAACTAGGAAGCCACATGAGAAGCATAGACTTGGTTTTATCTTACCAATAAGAAGAAAGCCAAACAACCCACTGTTACCATTCTTGAAGAAGATGCCCCTTCCTCACCGACCTCACCTCCACTTGCATGGGAGGATGATAACATTATCCCACCTAATTTTTTTTCATCAACATGATCAACCTTATACCCCTAACTTATCATAAGGAGGGGGTGACCATAACCATCCCTTTGACCCACCCTGAAATGATAGGAGAGGACTCTCCTACGATTAATATTGTTCAGTGCTAAGATGATGATTCTGTTCTCACCTATCCTAGTGCCCCAAATTCTTCCATCCACAAATCCTTTCCTCTTAAGACCTCGACCATGTTGAATGAATCCACTATGGATATCAACTTGGGTACTTATGATAACCCCCACATTGTCAAAATTGGCCAATCATTGAATACTGAGGAACTTTGAGATTTCCCTTTCTTCTTCAATGACCATATCATAACCTTCACTTAGGCTTACAACAATATGCCTAGAATTCACCCTACCATTGCTACCTATAACATAGTCACTCACCATGATGCCAAGCCCATTAAGCAAAAACTTTGATGCATGCACCCTCACATAGCTCTTCTTGTTAAAGAAGAGCTTCAACATTTTTTATATATCAACTTTATTAACCCATTGATTACCCCCAATGGGTCTCAAATGGTGTACCTATTGTTGGGTGAATATTTTGTCAACCAGCTAACTGGTGAGCAAAATAGGTCTCTTTAACCACATCACAGGGAGATTGGTCGGCCAGATGTGGAGGTTTGCTACATCAACAGGGGACAAATCTCTCCTCTCATCAAGGGGAGGTTCCCTATGAATATGAGTTGCTATATACTATATATATATATATATATATATATATATATATATATAAGCAAAAAATAACACTCGGGGGTAGGATAAGCCATCCATCTCTCTTTTTTCAGAGATGATGTTAACAAACAGAGGAGAAAACCCTGGTGAAAACATTAAAGGCACTTCTCTTCTTACAGAAGTGTTCTTGCAGGAAACAACAAGAGTTATTTTAGGTAGTAAAAGTAACTGGTAACCAAGGGCATAGTAACCAACAGACTGAGATGTAGCACAAACTCTCCACCTTGACTGCCCAAGAGTCAGATACGAAGAACAATGGGGGCACAAAGCCGTCCCAAGGTCCTTTACACAGAAACAAAAAATAAACACACACTAAAGACAACTATGATAGCACAAAGTGTGAAAGTAGCTGACTTCAGGACACCTTCCTTATCACGTCCACTAATTCTGCTTATTAGATTAAATAAATAAGAACACATTCAGAAGACAGACATAAGAACAATCTCCTAAAATGATACAAGATATGATAGCACAAAGTTTGTAAACAACTTGCTTTCTCATTCAGATAAAATAATATGAACAATATGAGCTCAAAGTCTTAGTATTCGCCTTTCAATTTGGGCAGAGTTTTGTTTTCGTGATCAAAAAGATCTCCTTTGCACCAAATGAAAGATTTCAATATATAACACTCCCAAGAAGACTTGGGCACTTGTTTTCATGAAAAAGGCCCATGCTGCATTCAATGCCTTGAATGCATTTTTAGTTTTGTCAAGGAGGGCCATGTTGGAACAGGACGACTGCCTTAACTATGGCATGTCCATTCATCTAATATGTCTCTTCCTTGGTATGGACTGTCTAGTCCTTTCCCTAGTGTTTGCGTAGTTGTCTAATTTGCCATTACTTTTAGGAAGAAAAATGGGCTGCGTCCTTGATTTGGCGTGCTCAGAAGTCTGCTTGATCTACTATTTCACCTACTGGAAATAACTCCCTTGAAGATATTTTGGCCTTTCCCTCTTTCTGCTATGATTTGAGCCCTCGGGCTATCTTTTCCCTTTCGGGTTTTGTCTTTTTCCTGGCATTTGAGATCTCAAGGCTATATCCTCAGCTTTGATGGCTCTTTATGTTCTTCCCTTTGCAGTTCTTCCCTTTGGCATTTTAGCCTTTGAATGCATTTAAGCCCATGCTCAAACCAATCCCTTCGTGTCTTTCCCACTTGCTTTGGCCGCTTTCTACTGATCTCAACAAGTGACACATGGCGGCCTCTACAGAAATCTTGAGAGAAGCTTAGTGAAAGAAGCTTTATAAGAAACTTGAAATGCAGACGTAGACACTTGTCGTGCTCCATTGAGTTTTAATGGGACACGTGGCATGTTTAGTGAGGCTTTGAATACCTTTTGAGAGTCCTACAGAAGATGACACATGACAGTTTCTACTGAGCTCCTAGAAACACTATAAAAACATTCAAGACTCATTCAGATTCACATGGATGATGCCACTTGTCACGTTCTGCTTGACCTTAGAAACTTACTCGAGGCCCACCATAGTCCTTACAACACAAAAGGGAGAGACTATGGATGTTGACACTTGTTGGCTTCCACTGATTTATAACGAAACATGTGGCATGTTTCGCAGCTTTGAAACTTATTAGAAACTATGTCCTGATAAACGACACTTGGTAGCTTCCGCTTCGACTCTACAAGGGACACGTGGTGGATTTCGTTGCACTTTGAGGTTTGATCTTTCTCGAAGGGTTCTTGCTTTTTTAGTGGGTTTTGGCTTTCGGGCTTTTCCTTAAAAAAAAAAGTCTGAAGGAAGGCTTTGCTTCTTTTCCTTAGTCGTTTCAATCGTTTCAATTTCTTCGGGCTTTCTTCCTGAGTGAATTCCTTTAGAAAAAATGTCCAAAGAAATTTTGCCTTGGTCATTTTCTCATGGAAAATACTTCTAAAAGAATTATAATAGCTTTTTCATTTAATAATTTCCTTCAGACAAAAAGTTTGAAAGAAATGTTCCCTATTGGCCTTTGAACAAATCCGAAGGAATTCTATCTTTTCTGTCTTCTCTTTGACCCTTGAACCAATGTTGTCTGCCCTCCACAAGGGCACTTGTTCCTTCGGCCCTAGGACAATCCCTTGAACTTGCCGATTGAACCAATCAATTGAACCAACCTTGGTTCAACGATTCAATGGTTCAATCGGTTCAATCTCTTTATTTGGCTAAGTCCTTTTTTGATCTTTTAAACCAAACGCGTTGAACCATTTGGTCATTAAACCTACAGAACCTTTATCAAAGCATTTAACTTTTGCCAATGACGTTGAACCTTTGAACCCATTGAACCCATTGAACCAAAATGGTTCAAGGTTCAACGGTTCAATGGTTCATTCCTTGCTCTTTGAAGCTTGCCGATTGAACTCTTTTGGTTGAACCAAGGCGTTGAACCAATCCTGAAAATGACTAAGTGTTGGAAACTTGTTCTTTTGATTGAATTCACTTGCAAAAGCCTTTGAACCTATTGAATCTACTAATCCCTTTACTAAAAAAGCTTGGAAAATGAGGAAATTGAATACTTAGAACAAATTTTGAAAAGGAAAGAGATAATTTTTTGCTCTTGCAGGACCAAAATAGTTCATATGTTGTCCCAAAAATGAGTGACATTTTTTGGGGACAACAACTGGCTCCAATTAGGGAACTTCCTTCAGTTAAAAACTTGAAATTGCTGAGGGGAGTAGAAACCAGAATCTCCAGTGCCTTGGAAGTATGCCATTGGGGTATGGAGTCATGCTACCCAAAAAGATAGGCTCTAAAAAATGAATATGAACAATAAAAAGAAGAAAAAAAGACTATACAAATATACATATATACAGGTAAACTTATCTAATACTTCAAGAATTGAAGTGCTTCAGATGCTGCCCATTGTGAGGCAGAGAAAAGAGAGTGCCATCTTGATACTTCAACAGGAAATTGTTTTCATGGTTGAGCTGATGAATAATAAATGGGCCTCTCCAAATAGAATCATATTTCCCATGCATCCCCTTTGGTTCTCTTCTCTTGTCCCACAATAGGACTTGATCTCCAATCTAGAAATCACAGTTCTTTGCTTTCTAGTCGAAGAGCTTCTTCATCAGACTTTGATGGATAGTAATTCAGTCCACCACTACAGTTCTCTGCTCATCCAGCTCAGTCAGGCACATGATCCTCTTATCAAGGGAGCTTTCATATGTTTGATCTTCAATTGCCTTAGCCAATTTCAATGATGGCAATTCCTAGGTGATTGGTATCTCAGCATTGATACCATAAAGACGTTGGAAAGGAGACATACCAATTACTCTCTTTGGTGTAATTATGTCTGCCCATAGAGCATCAACTAATGCTTTATGCCATATCCTATGGTTGTCATCCACCAGCTTCTTGATAATAGTCACCAGGTTCTTATTACTTGATTCAACCTATCCATTCCCTTGTGGAAAGTAATCAAAAGAGTGGGAAAGTGTAATCCCATAGTAGAAATAGAATTGAGTAATCTCCTAAGAAGTGAAACAAGCTACATTGTCAATGACAATCTTAGTTGGGACCCCAAACCTGGAAATGATGTTCTCTTTGAGAAAATTAGACACTACTTCTAAAGTAGCATGTTTGGTTGGAATAGCTTCCACCCACTTGTTGAAGTAATCTATTACTGTGAGGACATAATCATGTCTAGCACTTGAAGATGGGTTTACAGCTCCAATAAAATCAATTCCCCATTACTGGAATGGCTCCTCTACGACCACTGGCTTAAGAGGTAGGACATCTAACTTGGGTCTTCCAACAAACTGCTGGCATAGTTCACATTTTTTAACCTACTTATATGCATCTTGAAAGAGAGTTGGCCAATAATACCTGGCTCACAGAATTTTATGGGCAGTCACAGATGCAGAAAAATGTCCTCCATAGGCCAAATTGTGGAAGGACTTTAGTAGTTGGCTTTGATGCTCCTTGTCCACGTAGCAAAGGAACACTCCATCAAGGCTCCTCTTATATAGGCCGTTGTCCCAAAGGATGAAATTGATAGCTTTCAATTTGATATTCCTCATTTCTTTATAAGATAGGTGAGCAAGACACTCACCATAAGTAATGAAATGAGCAATACCTAAATACCACTCATTCATGGTGGAGACAAAGAGGACTATTGGTGCATTTTCTTCTTCTGATTCTTCATGCTCTATTCTTTCTGGCTTGTTATCAACAATTAATTAGCATAATTCGTTCCCCTGTATCATCTTTATTGGCTTGATGACCAGATCAAACTCTTAGATTTTTGCAAGCCAATTTTCTCTTTTTGTTCCAAACTCCTACTGAGTTAGTATGGGATTTGACCGTGGTGTCAGGAACCAAGGCAATAGTGTGTGAATTCAAAATGTAGAAGCAAAAATGCTTTACTGCCTTCACCACTGCATAAGCATTCTTCTCCATGTTTGAGTACTTCAGCTCGTGAGCTTTGAGAGGATAGTTCATGAAAGAAATGGGAGATTCCATACCTTCTTTATTTTGTTGAACCATAATTGCTGAAAGCGTGTGTTCTGAAGCATAACTATATATGGTAAACTCTTTGTTACAGTCTAGACAAACTAGAATTGGGGCATGGGCAATGACAGTCTTGATATTCTCAAATACTGACTTGCCTTCTTTAGTTCAGCTGAAGGTGGCCTTATTCTTCATCATGTTTACAATGTTCCTAGTCTTTTCAGCAAACTAGGGGGTAAACCTCAATAAGAAATTCACCTTTCCAAAGAAAGAGTGAACAACAGTCTTATTTGTGGGCAAGGTAAGCTCTTGGATAGACTTGATTCTATCTAAGTCAATTTTTATGCCTCCTTTGGACACAATGTGTCTGAGAAGTTTCTCCTCTGTTACTCCAAAAATTAACTTCTTGGGGTTTAAGGAAATGCCATTCTGATGGCAGCGTTCTAGCACTTGTTGCAAATGGCACACATGATCTGGGCGATGCTTAGAAAAGACGCTCAAGTCATCAAGATAAACTAAGATGAACTTATCCATCTCATCTTTGAAGGCAAGGTCCATTGCTCTTTGGAAGGTGGCGCCATCATTTATCAAGCCAAAAGGCATCCTTCTATATGCAAACGTGCCCTAAAGTGTGGTGAAAGCAGTCTTATGCTGATTTGCCTCATCAACTTTGACTTGATTATATCCTGAAAAGCCATCTAGCATTGATAACATCTCTGAACCCATCACTATTTGAAGCACTTGATCCATGATTGGCAAAGGATAGTTATCCTTCAAGGATGACTAATTCAAATTTCTAAAATCCACATAGAGGCAAAATTTTCCATTCCTCTTCCTTACATGCACTATGTTTGCAATCCATGTAGAATGATGGATTGAGAAAATGATCCTAACATTTAGCATTTTTTGTATCTCAGACAAAATAGTACATGATATCTTCAGATTGTAATGCCTAGATTTTTTCTTGTAAGGCACCGAGTCAGCCTTGAGAGGAATGTCATGGCGGATTTCATCAGGCTTGAGTGACTTCAGGTCATCATAAGAGTATGCTAGGATGTCCATGTACTAGTTGAGCAAAGTAGTGAACTTGAACCACTCCTTAGGAGTACAACATTTACCAATGTTAACCATCTTGGGATCTCCCTTGGTTCTCAAATTTACTTGATCAAACTCCTGAGAGGAGCTTGAATCCATTTGTTGCTTTTTGATGAATCTGTCATGCTTATCAAACAACTTCTCAAGGAAAACCAGGGCTTTAAGAATCTTATTCCCTTTAAGTTGTAGGAACTCCTCACCTGCGTCTGTATTTGATTCAGGAGCTGGTTCACACTTTTGAGGTTGACTGCCTTCAAAATGTAGCCGTTCAAAGCTGTCTTTTTGCTCCAAAAAGGCAATAATTTAGTTGTCGTTATTAAACACTTGCCAATGACTGGCATTATCAGGTACACTTGGTCTATAGACCAGCTCAATAGTGTACTTGTCTCCTTTGAATTATAGGTGGGGGACCAAGATAGTAGATGAAACAGCAAGTACATCAGCCCAGTCATTGAATTCTCTAGGAATGGTAGAGATGCTGAAAGCATCAAAGCTTTCATTTGGTCTCAGACTAGATTGCAGTAGTGATATAATCTTTCATTCTTGGTTTGATACAGGTTTCTCACTTGACAAACCACTAGTTCAACATCTCCTTTGGCATGAAGGAGCTTGATGCCTTTGTCTCAAGCAGCCCTCAATCCAAGCAACATAGATTTTATACTCAGCTATATTATTAGTGTTGCTAAACTTCAACTTGTAGAATGAAGGAAAAATATCTCCTTGAGGAGATATAAACACAACTCCGGCTCCTAAACTGGTAGAGGAATAGCTGCCATTGAATTCAAGAAACCATACCTCGTTAGACACTGCTTTTTCTTTAAAATCTTCTTCATTCAGAGGTGAAGATCCTTCCACATTTGTATTAAACTCCACTAATTCTCTTACTGTTCTTGTGAAATGCATTTCCAAGTTGTCACCTATAGGAGCTTCATCAGATGCCTCATAAACTTCATCCATGGATAGAAAGTAGTTACCCATGCCTGAAGACTCAAACAAAATTTGGGCTTCAGGTGCTGAGGTCTGGGTTACCACGTATTTCACTTCCTTCTCAGGGAGTAGCCTCTTCATAACACTTTTGAATGGATTCCTCACCTCAGATAAGTCCATGCTCAATTCACCAGCAACATCCCTGTAGAAATTCTGCCCAAGAAGGATGCCATATGATATTGGCACATCAGCTACCAAGACAATCATCTTGATTCTTTTGTCTGGAAACGCTACAAATGCAAATTGGGCATCCTTAATTTTTTCCAATAGAGGTACTTGCTTGTTCTCCATGGAGAAGTATCTACCAAATGTCTTGGTCAGTGTGAGGTCAAAGGATTCAGCCACTTTGGTAGGCATAACATTGTCTGAAGCTCTGAAATCAATGATGCAGTTGTTCAGCTGATGTCCATTTATCAGCAATGAGACATAGGAAGGTTTAGTCCTACCAGGAGTAGTAGGGGGAGTAATGACAAGGTTGTTTCTGGTGGGTGCATCGTTGGGGAAATCATGAGTCACCTTGGGAATTACTTGTCCTATAGGGGCATTTTGGTTCTTAACACATTGAACTAGTTTGTCTAATTGCTCAAGGTTAGACTATAGAAATTCAAATTTAGACATTTGAATTTTGGTTTTCTTTATATGGTCAATGATATCAAATGTTGGAAATAAACTAGGCACAAAGGATGGGAGTTCATCCTTTTGAGTTTTGGGAGGGGGACAACTGGACTGCAAATTTGAAGTTGAAGGTGCAGAAATGTTTGGGGTACTTACCTTTCTAGTAACTACCAGGTCCTTTGGCTGGAAAGGCAGAGTAGTTTCATTCTTAGCAATTGAAATTACTAGTTGAGGTTGCCCCTATATCTTCTCTTTATCAGCTTGTTGAGTTGATTGATTCTTGGACCAGGTGAATACAACATATGATCCCTCAGCTATATTACTTTTACTTCTGGGTTCATCCAGATAATTCAAGAAACTAATATGGGAGTCACTAGCTAATTCTTCTTCTTCTTTAGTGAAGAGATTAGCGTCATCTTCAAGATTCAACTCAAGCTAGAATGAGAAATTCGATTCAGCTTCAAGATATCTAACTGATGAGTTAGATGGAGGTGCTTCGAGGGTGAGGTTCCTCTGTGAAGGAGGAAAGCGATTTAGCTATCCTTGATTCTTGGCAGCATGGCCTTGGTACACCTAATTATGAAATGTCCTCCTTGCAATATCTCTGTATGCAGGAGCGGATGACATCCCTTGCGCCATTTGCTTTCTAAGAGCTAACACTTCATTTGCTAGTTTTTACACCATTGGGTTAGTGGCAACTGTAGGTGAGTATTCAGAAGATGAAGAGGATTTACCTTTATTAGGGTCTCTCTTTATCTTTCCTACCAAGATAAAGTCATCTTTTACCTTAGTAACCAAGTCCTGAGCAGTAGCAAGGTCTATGTGTCTAGCTCGTCTCAGCAAAAAACTTACTTCAGGCAGCTATGAGTTGATGAAGAAACACTTGAGATTCTGAGGTGTTGGCTGGGTGATCATGGGAATCCTATGCCTCAACTTGTCAAATCTGGCAATGAAGTCCCTCATAGGTTTATGGGGCTCTTTCTTCATTTGTGTGAGTTGGGCCAGTAAGGCATGTGCATCTTCTGTAGGCTTGAACTTGGCTTCAAATTTATCTTTATGAGTGTCCTAATCAGTCACTGATCGAGCTTGTAGATGGTAGAACTAGTCTGCAATAATGATTTGTAGTGTCTCTAGGAATAGCCTGACTGTTATGTCTTCATACTCCACACCTATTACACCACAGGCTATGCTGAAGGCAGTAATATGTTCATCAGGGTGAACTTTCCCATCACCAAAAAAATTGGGGAAATTCTTCCTTGAATTACGTGGAAGCTCATGTAGAGGTGGGGTCAAATTTAGTGGACCAAAAGAGTTACCCTAGGGGCCTTGAACTACCATGATTGGATTATGAAAAAGAGGGATAACAAATATGGGCAAAGTGTAGGTAGGCAAAGCTCTGCTAACAACAGAAAAAGAAGCTCTGCCTTGTGTTAGTGACCTAGTAGGGGTAGGAGGAAGACTCCTAGTTCATTGAAGGTGAGGTTGTGGAGGAAATAAATCAAAATTACTCTATTGTGCCAACTCAAAAATAGGATCAACAACACCTTGAGATCTTTGGCTTCTTGTATAGCATGGAGTTGCCAGATTGTGAAATAAAAATGGAAAATGACTGATCTTACTTCAACTTGAAGCTTGAGGCTTCAAACTACTTGTCCTTCCCCAGTGGAGTCGCTAAAAACTGTTGGGTGAATATTTTGTCAACCAGCTAACTCGTGAGCAAAAAAAGTCTCTTCAACTACAACATAGGCAGATTGGTCGTCCAGATGTGCAAGTTTGCTACATCAATAGGGGACAAATCTCTCCTCTCATCAAGGGGAGGTTCCTTATGAATATGAGGCGCTATATACTATGTATATAAGCAAAAAATAACACTCAAGGGTAGGGTAAGCCATCCATTTCTCTTTTTTCAGAGATGATGTTAACAAATAAAGGAGAAAATCTTGGTGAAAACACTGAAGGCACTTCTCTTCTTTCAAAAGTGTTCTTGTAGGAAACAGTAGTTCTTTCACAGAGTAAAAGTAACTGGTAACCAAGGGCATAGTAACTAGTAGACTGAGATGTAGCACAAAGTCTCCACCTCGACTGCCCAAGAGTGAGATATGAAGAACAATGGGGGCACAAAGTCGTCCCAAGGTCCTTTATGTAGAAACAAAAAATAAACACACACTGAAGACAACTATGACAACACAAAGTCTGAAAGTAGCTAGCTTCAGGAGACCTTCCTTATCACATCCACTAATTCTTCTTATTAGATTAAATAAACAAGAACACATTCAGAAGATAGACATAAGAACAATCTCCTAAAATGATACAAGTTATGATAGCACAAAGTCTGCAAACAACTTAATTTCTCATTTAGATAAAATAATATGAACAATAATCTGAGCTCAAAGTCTTAGTATTCACCTTTTAATTTGGGTAGAGTTTTGCTTCCGTGATCAAAAAGATCTCCTTTGCTTCAAATGAAAGAATACAATATATAGCACTCCCAGGAAGACTTGGGCACTTGTTTTCATGAAAAAGGCCCATGCTGCATTCAATGCCTTGAATGCATTTTTAGTTTTGTCAAGGAGGGCCATGCTAGAACAGGATGGCTACCTTAACTATGGTGTGTCCATTCATCTAATATGTCTCTTCCTTGGTATGGACTATTTGGTCCTTTCCCTAGTGTCTGTGTAGCTGTCCAATTTGACATTACTTCCAGGAAGAAAATTAGGCCGTGTCCTTGATTTGGCATGCTCAAAAGTCTGCTTGATCTACTGTTTCACCTACTAGTAATAACTCCTTTAAAGATATTTTGGCCTTTCCCTCTTTCTGCTATGATTTGAGCCCTCGAGCTATCTTTTCCCTTTCGAGTTTTATCTTTTTCCTGGCATTTGAGCTCTTAGGGCTATATCCTCGGCTTTGCTGGCTCTTTACGTTCTTCCCTTTGCAGTTCTTCCCTTTGGCATTTTGGCCTTTGAATGCATTCAAGCCCATGCTAAACCCAATTCTTTCATGTCTTTCCCGCTTGCTTTGGCCGATTTCCACTGATCCCAACAAGTGACATGTGGCGGCCTCCATAGAAATATGAGAGAAGCTTAGTGAAAGAAGCTTGATAAGAAACTTGAAATGCAAACGCAGACACTTGTTGTGCTCCACTAAGTTTTAACGAGACATGTGGCATGTTTCACGAGGCTTTGAATACCTTTTGAGAGTCCTACAAAAGATGACATGTGGCAGTTTTTGCCGAGCTCTTAAAAACACTGTAGAAACATTCGGGACTCGTTCAGATTCACACAGACGATGCCACTTGTCGCGTTTCACTTGACCTTAGCAACTTACTCAGGGCCTACCATAGTCGTTATGACATAAAAGGGAGAGACCACAAATGTTGACACTTGTCAGCTTCTACTAATTTATAACAAAACACATGGCATGTTCCACATCTTTAAAACTTATTAAAAATTGTGTTCCGACAGACGACACTTGGCAGCTTTCGATTCGACTCTACAAGGGACACGTGGCGGCTTCCACTGCACTTTGAGGTTTGATCTTTCCCATAGGGTTCTTGCTTTTTCAATGGGTTTTGGATTTTGGGCTTTTCTTTTTTGAAGGAATTCCTTTAGACAAAATGTCTGAAGGAAAGCTTCGCTTCTTTTCCTTAGCTTTTTCAATCGTTTCAATTTCTTTGGGCTTTCTTCCCGAGTGAAGTCCTTCAGACAAAATGTCTGAAGGAATTTTGCCTTGGTCATTTTCCCACAGAAAATACTTCTGAAAGAATTCTAACGGCTTTTTCATTTAATAATTTCCTTTAGACAAAAAGTCTGAAAGAAATGTTCCCTATCGGCCTTTAAACAAATCCAAAGGAATTCTATCTTTTCTGTCTTCTCTTTAACCTTTGAACCAATGTTGTCTGCCCTCCGCAAGGGCACTTATTCCTTTGGCCATGGGGCAGTCCCTTAAACCTGCTGATTGAACCGACTGATTGAACCAACCTTGGTTCAACGGTTCAACGGTTCAATCGATTCAATCTCTCTATTTGGCTAAGTCCTTTTTTTGATCTTTTGAACCAAATGCGTTGAACTTGCTGAACCTTTGCCGAAGCGTTTAACTTTTGCTGATGAATTTTGAACCTTTGAACCCATTGAACCTGTTGAACCAAAATGGGTCAAGGTTCAATGGTTCATTCCTTGCTCTTTGAAGCTTGCTGATTGAACTCTTTTGGTTGAACCAAGGCACTGAACCAATCCTGAAAATGACTAAGTGTTGGAAACTTGTTCTTTTGATTGAAATCACCTGCAGAAGCCTTTGAACCTGTTGAACCTGCTAATCTCCTTACTGAAAAAGCTTGGAAAATGAGAGAATTGAATGCTCAAAACAAATTTTGAAAAGGGAAGAGACAATTTTTTGGTCTTGCAGGACCAAAATAGTTCATATGTTGTCCCAAAAATGAGTGACATTTTTTGAGAACAACACCTGTCACCAAAGCCACAAGGGGACTATGCATTTGTGTGGCTTTTCGTGACCTCAACCTCGCCTACCCCAAAGATAACTTTCCTTTACCGAGCATCGACCAGCTTGTTGATCTTACAGCCAACCATGAGATGCTATCTCTTATAAATGGGTTCTTGAGTTACAATCAGATCTTAATTGCTCCCAAATATCAGCATAAAACTGCCTTTACCACCCCTTGGGGAACCTTTTACTATAGAGTCATGCCTTTTGGACTAAAGAATGCTGGTGTAACCTCCCAATGTGCCATGACCTATATCTTCCATGACCTTATCCATAATATTGTCAAGGTCTATGTGCATGACCTTTTTAGAAAATCCAAACTCTAAAAATATCACTTGGCTATTGTTAAGATCATCTTTAAATGCCTTATCCATTACCATGTCCACCTTAACCGCAAGAAGTGCATTTTTGGGGTCTTGTTGGGAAAGCTTATCAGCTTCATTATCTCCTTTCACAGAATCGAAGTTGACCCTGCCAAAATCAAAGCCATCCTAGACATGTTTCCTCTAACCAACCTTAAGCAACTTCGTAGATTATAGGGGAAACTTCAATCCATTCGTCATTTCATTTCCTAACTTTTGGACTGGTGCCAACCTTTCTACCACCTTCTGAAGAAAGATGTCTCTTTCAAGTGGAATAATGATTGTTAAAAGGCCTTTAATTCACTCAAAGAGTACCTTTTGTCTCCACCTGTCCTCACCCTTCCTAAAGATGACCAAACCTTTTACCTTTGTGTCTCTACCACTGACCATTCCCTAGAGGCAATGTTGGCTCACTGAGATAAACAAAATAAAGAGTAAGTCATCTAGTACATTTGTATAACGCTAGTAGAATACGAGACTCGGTACATCCATACCAAGAAGATTTACTTGGCCTTAGTCTTCATGACTACGAAACTTTGCCACTACCTTCTTAACCATAAAACCTATGTCATAACCAACACTGACCCACTCAAGTACATGTACTCCAAGCCTTACCAAAACTAGTGTATGGCCAAGTGGCTCATGCTCCTAACAGAGTTTGACCTTGAGTTCCTTTAGCAAAAGTCAATTAAGGGACAAGTCATTGTTGACCAATTGGCTGGGCACCTTTAGCAGATAACCAACCTCCTCCTCTTGAGTTTCTTGATGAGTCCATCATGACCCTCTCTCAAGCAAATTTTACCTATCATGTCACCATGTTATTTGATGGATCAAAGTGTCAATGCAGTGGGGGAGATGGTATCATCCTTATCCCCTTGGATAATGAACCTCTTCTTTTGTCCTTCAAGCTTGATTCAAATGTACCGACAACATGGCTAAGTATGAAGCCCTAGTGATAGGCCTTCAATTTGCCTTAGCTCTATGAGTCAAAATGATCAACATCTTTGGTGACTCCTAACTTGTGGTCAATCAAATCAATAGCTCTTATTAGTGTAAGAATGATGTTCTAAAATAGTACAAGCAACTAGTTGATAAACTTTTAGCATCATTCAAACACTACCACATCTAGTCAACCCTGCAATCTACCAACAAGTTCACTAACACCATGGCTTCCCTTGCCTCTCAAATATCATCCACACCCTTAGATTCTAAGATATATATAATTATCTATAGGCTTACCAAACCTTCCTATGTCA
Source organism: Torreya grandis (assembly GCA_037957365.1). Lineage (NCBI taxonomy): Eukaryota > Viridiplantae > Streptophyta > Pinopsida > Cupressales > Taxaceae > Torreya > Torreya grandis. The sequence continues at coordinate 503,220 of JARHVA010001429.1, read as the reverse complement.
AACTAGATTCTTCCACCATTTTTAATGTCGAGGAGACCCAACCTGACCTTTGGTATTAGGAAACCTTTGACTATCTTAACCTTGACATAGTTCCTTCTGGCCTCTTTAGGAATGCTCAAAGAGCTTTTCTCTAGAACACCTCACACTATACCATTATGTGAAGAATTCTATATAAATGTGGCTTTGATGGCCTCCTTTTATATTGTCTACATAGTCATAAAGCTTTCACGCTATCAAGGAAATGCACGATGTTATCTGTAGGGGACACTTTAGTGGCCTCACTATAGCTAAGCGCATCCTGTGATCAAGGAATTTGACAAAGAGAGGAGGTTAAATCAAGTGTTAGTCCATAAAAACATAAAATCAATATACTAACATACTAACATCTCTAAGCATAAATCTTAGGGGGAGCTTAATGAACAAACAACAATTTAAAACCCAACTTAAATGCAAAGAACAACAATCTTTACCTTCCTTGAGAGCTCCAAATGATTTCTTCATTTGGCTTGCTCGGATTATGCATAAGAATTCTTCATCAATGACATATGGCTAACATCATCTCCTCTATATAACATTGTTGAATGTTTGGCTTGATTGATGGCTTGGCTCAATTTCAACATTATCACACCCAACTTTTAACTTTATGAATCTATTCTTGCATTATAACTCTACTTTGATTGAGCTCCTGAAATGAAGAGCTCTAGGCTTGCATTTATAGGTTTTCAAATCCATTGGAATGGCTTAAATCTGACCATGATTGAGTTTATTAACTTTAGTTGAGTTTGGCATATTCCTAAGATATTCTTTTAGATATTTTATAAAAGTGACAACTCATAACCATGGTTGAGTTTATTAAGTTTGGTTGAGTTTGGCATATTCCTACTTTATTATTTTAGATATTTTTCAAAATTGACAACTCAAAAAGGTAAGATGCTCTTGAATTTTCTTTTTAGTAATTGATTTATTAGCTCATGGATGAACTCAATTAGGATTTAAAACTAATTTAATTTGCTAATTGATTTTGATTAGGGTGTGCAAGTTAATTAATTATTTTTAGGCATTTGGTCATTTGTTTGATTTTGATTAATTCAATGTGTGTATTTACCTTGTTTAATTAATTTAATAGGCCAAATTGTTTTAATGCAAGGTTATGAAGCTAAATTTGAGACTAATAGAAAATTTTAAGCTAGATATTTAATGATTGGCAAAAATTGGTCTAAAGTCAGATATGAAGCCATTGGTGGTCAAATTTAGGTGTCTACAGCTTGCCCCTTTTTGGGAAGATGTTGTAAGTTATAATCATAGTAATGCCTTTTCAAAGAATAAAATGGTTATTTATGCTTACGATTATAATGGTAATGATTGAACTGTAGTTGCGCCCTCGAGGGAATGGTTAGTAAGTGGGTTGACAAACGGTCCCTCAAAAAAAAGAAGTGAAATGAGGGGGACAAACAAATGAAGATGATGGGGTGACAATAAAATGATTTACCCAAAGTTGGGCAAAATCATTGATAAATTTAAGTGGAATGGTGTACAATGGTTTACTCAAAGGCAGTTCTAAGAATTGTACCTTAATTATGGCAACGTGGTATGATAACACAATGATTTACCCTAGTAGGCAATATAATCATTGAGAAGATGGAGCTACCCATGTTAGGATAGACAAACAAGAAATAAAAATTGGTGATAACACAATGATTTGCCCTAGCAGGTGATATAATCATTGAGAATGCATGCAGGATGGTGTATAGTGCTGATGCAGTATACCCTGATTATAAAAACATGATTGATGGTTGATGATTGATAAGTTGATACAGAGGATAAAGATGAATTAGGAAAACCTACTAGTAGGGGTATGCTCGTTCGAACTAACAAAGGTTGAAATTATTTTGTTACTTAATTACTCTATTTGGGATATGATTGGGCATTGAATTAAGATTGTTGTTGATGTCGATATCGAGGAGATGGTGATGCTGCATTGATGTTATATACCTCTTAAAGCTAATTTTTGTTGTAGCATTTGATGATAGGCCTCATGATAGAATACCATGGGGGATTGGCCAAGATATGCATAAGGATTGACTCTTGAAATCCAATACTCATTAGAAAATAATGCACCAATGATAAAAATCATGATGACAATGTAAACACGTGAATATGGATGGAATCAAGAATAATGTGTGAAAGGAATCACACAATGAACACATATAGACTGAGTCAAGACAACATTATTAAAAATAAAGAAACAAAAACACAAACAAAATAAACAAACAAAGAAACAAACAAGACAAATAAAGTAAAAAACAAGTGTTAGTCCCTATTTTAGTATAAATAGCATGACAAACATTTCCTCTAGAAACTAGGCACCAACTGAACCAACAAACAAGATGGGAGAATAGAAGAAAAGGAAGGGGTAGTTGAGTTGTCTCTATATGCGCTAGGCAAGTGGATGCTGCCTACATAGTTCCATGGATATGACAATCCAACAAAACTTCAGGCTAAATGTAGTTCTCCTAGGAAATGGGAAGAAAATGATGACTGATAGAAGACATGATGGATATGATAGAAGAATAGGGATGAATTTGCAAAATGGGGATAGTGTAGGATAAAAGGCCAAAAAGGATGGGGAAACTAAGGAACAAGTGGTATATTTGTGACTTAGTGAGGGTTCTGAGAATCCTTAAGGCAAAGAAGTGGTCAATGTTTTTGGAATTTTCAAAGCATCTCAATTCAATAGAGAATGACAAGACACTAAAATGGTCCAATCTCATAAAATGACAAGAGTGTTATAACTTGAAATGATGCTCACAAAATGGTGAGAATGTTATAACTTGAAATGATGCTCGTAAAATGGTGAGAGTGTGGCTGAAGGGGGACTGAGCTGACCTCAACATGAATCAAATGTGACCCACATAGTTCCAAAATGGTTTTAGTTATAGTAGTTCACCTTACAATAAAGGAATGTGACCAGTGTAGTAGTTAATTCAAACAAAATAGGCACAGTTGGTATGATGGCATAGTATGGCATAGGAATGGCTAGGTGATATGTCAAGGCACAATAAACAAATGTTACCCCTAGTTTTCCCATAGGTGGTTATAACTAAGATACAACTGATAGATCTATGACACCAATTTGCCCCAGTAGGCGATATAATTAGTAGCAAGACTAATGAACATGGATTTGCCCTAGCAGGCGATATAATTAAGTTCACATAAATAAACTTGATAAGAAGGAAATAAGAAACAAAAGATGCAATTGCCAATACTTCTATCATACTGCTCCAAAATACAACCTCTATCTAAAATGCTTGAAATAATTGCTAAAACTGGTCTGATTTTGTATGCTAAAAATGTGAAACCAATGGATGAACTAAGGTCAAATGGGCTAGGTTGATAGGATTCAAAACATGTTTGGTCGAGTAGGAATGGATTAGTTGGATGGTTTGGTTGGAATGTCAAAATGAGAGGATGGTATAACAAATAGTTTGATAATGGTATAAAGAAGAATATTGATAATATGGTACAACTTGAAATGGTCCTTATAGATGACACATCAAGTTACTCAAGCATAGTATCTTTTGAGGTGAATAATGTTCATCGGCTCATCAAATTCATTGCCATATGGTGTGGTGAGCCTGTATGCTCCATCACCATAGTCTATAGTATTGATGAAAGGACCTACTCAGTTGGGTTTAAACTTTCCTTTATGTTTCTTTTCAGCTGTGGTATTCTTTTAGTTCTCTTTTAGGACAAGATCACCAAGTTCAAATGTTTGATGTTTTACATGCCGATTGTATTGAATCTGAAGTTGATTCTGATAGGCCTGTAGATTATTCACAACATCCATATGCTTCTCATCAAGTAAATCTAGCTCTTGCAGGTGAGCTACTCGATAGTCATTATCATCAAGAACATGCTTAAAATATATGTGTAATGAAGGCAACTCGACCTCAATAGGAAATATGACTTCAATGCCATAAACAAGTATGGAGTGGCTCTTGTGGGTTTGTGATGATTCGTACAATATGCCCAAAGGATATGAAATATCTGAAGGTGCTAATCATGATCGACATCATTGACAATCTTTTTGAAAATGTTGATAATGGTTTTGTTTGATACTTTAGCCTAGCCATTACCTTGAGGGTAATACATTGTTGAAAAGTGTTGTGTGATCTTGTATTCGACACATAACTTGTCGACATCTTTGTTCTTAAATGATCCTCCATTATCAGATATAATGTTAGTAGGGATACCATAGTGGCATATAAGATGGTTAAAGATGAATTTATAAATTTACTTTACAGTCATGTAACTAAGGGGTATAGCTTCAACCCACTTAGTGAAATATTCAGTGGTGGTGAGAACGTGTTTACGACCATCTGATGTGGTGGGGATTATCTTACCAATGAGGTCAAGGCCCCATGTAGCAAATGGCCATGGTTTCAATATTGATTTTAAGGTCTTGGTAGGCACATTAATCAAATCAGCATGCCATTGACACTTGTCACATTTCTTGATATATACAACTGCATCTGTATCCATTATCAACTAATAGTAACCAATACGTAAGAGATTTTTGGATAGGACTTCCCCGCTAGTGTGGGATCCACATACTCTTTCATGAACTTCCCATAATGCTAGTATAGATTCTATCGAAAGTAAATAATGAAGTAGAGTTCCATCAAAACTACAGTGGTATAAGGTTGGTCTTAATAGGGTGTAGCATTGGGCATTATGGATGAAAGTTTTGGTTTGTTTCCATGATAAGTTTGGTGGGAGGATTTTCTCATGTAAATAGGCATATAGGTTTAGGTACTAATTAGAGATGAGACCAATAATATCACATATCGTTGTAACAATTAAAGGTTTATGAGCTAGTGCTATTATATTTTCTACAAGAAATTGATACTCGCTAGCTGTGTCTACATGATGAATTAATGATCCCATGGTAGCCATGGAATTTATTGTTCTATTGCTCACTCTTGGTATATGTTCAAATTGAATTTCGATGATCTGGTGCTTAAGAGTGTCAACCATTACCTTGTATGGAACCAACTTGTCATATTTAGTCTAGAAGTGGTCTGTAACCTGAATGAAGATTAACTAAGAATCACCATAAACTGTTAGATGACATATGTTCCATTATACTACTTGTTGAAGCCCTACGATGAGTGCTTCATATTTGGCCATGTTATTGGTAGAAGGAAAGCTAATTCTAAATGACTTGGGGATTAGATCCCTTTGAGACATTATGAATAAAATGCCTGCCCCTGATCCATGTGTGATGAATGATCCATCAAAATACAGCTTCCAAGGCTGCTCCTTAAGAGGTGTTTCAATGATGGTCATGATGGATTCATCAAGAAATTGGAATGTTAGTGGCTCTATGTCTTCAAGAGGTGCTTCAACAAATTGATCTATGAAAACTTGCCCCTTAATTTCTTTCTAGTTTACATACTCTATCTCAAACTCATTGAGTAGCATAATCCATTTGGCCATATGGCCTTACAAAACTATTTTTGATAGTAGATACTTAAGCAGATCTACTTTGGAAATAACCATGGTCTTATTATTCAACATGTAGTGGCATAGTTTCTGAGCTGTGAAGACCATAGCGAGACAAGATTTTTGGATGGGCATATAGTTATACTTATATGTAACCAGTGTACAACTTAGATAGTACACTACATTCTCTTTTCCCTTATCATCGTGTTGAGCTAGAAGTGCCCCTAGAGCATTATCAATAGCAGAATTATATAACAAGAATGGTTTCCCTAGCATCAGAGGCAATATAACTAGGGGATTTGCAATACAGTCCAGCTACTGAAAAGCCTTTTGACAATCATTATCTCAATGAAATGTGACACCTTTCCTTAGTAGGTGTGTAAATGGATGGCACTTGTCTGATAATTGAGATATGAAGTGTCAGATTGACTAGATCTTGCCCTGCAAACTATGGCGATGCTTTAGATTGGTTAGTGGTAGCATTTATGTTATGGCTCGTACTTTAGCTAGATTGACTTCAATACCCCTATGAGACATGATGAATCCCAATAATTTTCCTGATGTAACTCTGAACACACACTTCTTGGGGTTGAGCCTGACCTTGTATTCTCATAGTCGCTCAAATATCCTCCTTAATATTATTGGATGGTTAGCTCTAGTTTTGGATTTGCCTAGTATGTCATCAATAATGTCATGCATCATATCATGAAATATGACTGTCATAACTCTTTTATAAGTGGCCCTTATGTTCTTAAGGCCAAACGACATGACTTGATAATAGAATGTTCCCTACGGAGTGGTGAACACTATTTTGTGCTAGTTTTCTAGTCTTATTCTAATTTAATTGTAACCTGAGAAACCATCATTTAGTGAAAGCAGTTTATAACCTACTGTGGATTCAATTATCATGTCAATGTTAGGTAGTGGAAAGTCATCCTGAGGGCATGCTTTGTTAATGTCATAAACATTAGTATAGATCCTGATTCCCTCTAGTTTTTTATTGATAGGTACTATGTTAGAAATCCATTTAGAGTTGTCAATTAGTCTAATACATCCTGCTTCTAAGAGTTTCTCTAGCTTTTTCTTCACTAATACAATAATATGAGGATGTATCTTATACAACTTTTGCTTTACTAGTTTGGCATTAGGATTGACCACAAGGTGGTTTAGAACTAAGGTGGGGTCCAAACTAGGCATGTCAGAATATGCCCAAGCAAATATATCTACAAACTCTCTTAGTAGGGCTGTGAAGACTTCATGCTCTTTCTCAGTAAGGGATGCACCTAGCTTGATCCACTTTAGGTCATCTGGGGACTTGATGCTAACCTCTATTGTATCTTCAACTAGAAGAGTGGAGCCATCATCAAGGATAATTGGTAATGATTTGAATTGATTGGTAACATTAGAGTCCTTTGTTAGGACTGGTTATTTGATAAGATCTCCAAGACATGATGAATCAGAATCTCCTAATGGGAGATTAAGCCATGTGACAAAGACAATTGGAAATTATTGTATGACTTGATCAAAGACAGTTGGAAATTATTGTATGACTTGATCAAAGACTTCCTGCTTTTCAATATTGAATTTGGACCCATTATCATGTTCATTTTTAGCATCCTCTTGAATGATTCAATCAAAATATTATTGCTCTTCAAGGTTGAACTCAGATCCATAGTGAACTTCATCATTGTTAGTTTCTTGCATGATTTGATCAAAATCTTGATGCTCTTCAATACTAAATTCAAACCCGTAGACAAGTTCATCATTGGTTGTCTCCTGGTTTATACATGAAGAAGGTTTAACACCCCCATCTAGTGGCACTTGAAATAGGGTTTCACTACTAAACTGGCCTTTATCTTTACTATTTACCTAGTGAAAAAGTGCCTCAAATAGGTTTTCACTTTGACACCTCAATATTTTATTTATTTTCTTTTAGCTAAGGGTTTTCAGTGATTCTCCAAAATAGGCTTTATGATCTAATTTGATTGTTAATCCTGATGTATGATCTCCCAACGGATCATTGTCCCGAAGGCCTAGAAAATCATAGAATGCTTCATCATTTTGAAACCCATCAATTGGTATGTGTGTCTCTTTTTGGTCCCAATCTATTAGCTGGGGATAATATAATGGTAGGGGATTATTACAAGTGATTGGGTGAAGGGTGCAAATGGTGTGATTATCAAATAGTTGGGTCTAGGCTAAGTCATCAAATAAGCTATGATTAGACTCTGCTTCACTGCCGACATCCTCATCACTAGTCGATGGTGATGGAACACAATTAAGGTATATGGGGTCACCCCAAGGCAGTTTAAATCCAAGTCCATAGGGTCCTTCACACTTGGTCATATAAATAGGTTCCAACATTCCCTATAAATTTGGCCCGAGGCCCCTTCCTTCATAATCTTGATTTTTCATGATATAACTGGGAATGGGATACATGGGTTTCTTATAACAATTGGCCAAATTATCATTATACAACCATGAATCATCTCCTTTGAGAGGATCTTGTTTTAGGCCAAAAACTGGTATGAAAATGACTGGTCTTGGATTATGAATATATCTTTTGCCCTTTCTTTGCTAGTGCATGTGTGGCATAGCTTTAGGTCTTCCAAAGGCTTTTAGGTTATGAGGAAGCTTTTCAATATGAAACGTATCATGAGTCAAGTACTCTCCTAGGCCATTAGTCAAGATGGTAAAATGATTGGATACTTCAGGAGGTGGCACATGACTGAGAGAATAAAGGGTATTAGGATCAATGCAATTATCCTTTGGTAATTTGAGGAGTATCGCTTTCCCTTATCCTGATTATTAGATGGATTCATGCTGAAATGGTAGTTGTAACTTTGAAACTCAACCTATAGATGTTTACAATGTTTATACAAATGCAAATCTCCAATAATATTAACCTCCATCCCTAAATGGGATAACTTGATACATTGGTGCAATGTCGATGGGACTGCATGGATCTCATGTAACCAAGGCCTACCCAAAAGTGTATTGTATGACAAATCAAGATCTCACACATGTAAAAGGGTATCATGAGTCAAGGGCCCAATGATAATTGACATGCTAATGGTGCCTTGTGATTCATGTTCTTGATTGTCGTATGCTTTGATAGTGATTGTTTCTGCTTGGAGATCCACCATTATATACCCAAGAAGCTTGATGAGCTTGAGAGACACTATGTTTAGACCTGATCCATTATCTATAAGGACATGTTTCACTTTGTGTCACATTATATATACTTCAATGTATAATGGATTATTATGCAGTGGGCCAAGAGGTGACATATCACTTTAGTTAAATGTGACTTGTTGGGTTGGAGCTAAGTGTCTAGCCAAAGCTTGAAATTGATCAGGGGATATGTCATTCAGAATAGTGGATTGGCTAAGGTATTTATTCAATATTTACTTATGGATTGTTGATGTGCACAACAAATCCAAAATGGATATTTGTGGTGGCTTTTTTTGTAATTATTCCACTATATCAATTGTCTTTTCTTGAACAATGTTAAATGGCTTATTCTAAAGTTGAATGGTGGATTGGATGATGGGTGAAGTGGTAGGTGGTTATGGGCATGGTATGGTAAGTTTAGACCATTGAGTTGTGATTACACAATCAGGATTAGATATAGGATTATTATTCCTAACCGATGATGGTGGATGGGGTCCAGATAAGATAAGTCTCGATCATCAATACACTTTAGTGTGGTCATAGGCTAATGATGAGTTATCATTATAAGGTCATAATGTGGGAATCCCTGTTTGCTAATTTACATGTGTGCAGTCCCAAGTCAAAGAAGTGTTATTATAATGATTAGATTGGTTTAGTATGACTAGCAAGGGTCTTGTCTTATTGAAATTTGGTATAGGATTGATGGAAATGATATTAACTCTACCTCTTGAGATATGATCTACAACTGAGTTATAGTCATGTGCAATGGCATGGTAGGTTTGTTGGTTATGGCCACTATTTTGGCATTGGTTATATCCATTATTTTGGCTTTGTTGGTTATACTAACTTGACCTTTGTTGTTGATGTTGTTGTTGTTGTTATTGCATTGGCTAATTATTATGTTGAGGAAATGGGTTTTGATAGATGTAGAAGTTTTGATTGCATGTATAAGCTCCATTATCCAATGTGATCTCACCATTCTGCAACATATTTTGGATGACATGTTTGATTTACACACAATGTTATAAATTATGGCCTTTAACCCTATGAAACTCATAGAATTATTCTAGCTTGTACTAGTTTGGCATATTTTTACCTTCACGATATTGCTCTTTTAGAATGGGATATCTAATTAGGTTAGCTATTATGAGCTTTCAAAAGACTGCTTTGATGGGTTCTCCAAGGTTGGTAAAAGGATGATGAGTAGGTGGGTTTCTCCTTAGAGAAGGAGGGTTTTGTAAAGTCAAAGGCTGCTGTAATTATTGTATTTGTTGTGCTAGCTTAAGTTGTGCTTGTTATGTGTGCTATGACTATTGAATAGGTTGTTGGGTAGGAGTAAGATGAAAAGGTGGTGCTGACTGAGCAGATGGTGTTTGCACCATTTGGACATGGCATGACTCTATTACTCCAATCCCAACAACATTCTTATTGCAGTTAAATTATTTTGCCCTATCATTATTATTGGCCTATGTTTGTTGTGATGGTTGTACTTGGTTTAGATTTTAATGTTAATTATTGGTTTGATTTTAGTTTTGGCCATTGTTCTAATTGATTAAGTTTAGTTTTATTATCCATTTGTTTAAAAGGTCTCTTTCAATCACTAAACTTTTGTCGATGATCTCTTTAAATGTATGCGCACATTACAACTCCAGATAGTAATATATTTCACTATGTAGATTTTTGGTAAACATAACTACTAGTTACTTATTTATTAGACTATGGGTAAAGTGGCTAGCAAGAGCTTTCCATCATTGTAGATAACTTATGAAGCTTTCACTTGGTTTTTGCTTTGCTTGCATTAAGTCGACCAATGAAATTTCATGCTCGAGATTGTATGAGAAGTGTTGTACAAACTTATCTTATAGATCATTGAAGTTAGAAACTGGGTTCTTTGGTAGTTTCAAAAACCATTCCAAGGCATGTTTGACTAAACTCCTTAGAAACAACAACAAATAGATGTCACTATATGCCACTGGTTGACATGCAACAAAGAGCTATGTTAGATGTGCCTTGGGATCACCTTTCCCCTTGTATTTGTCAAACTTAGGTGGCTCATATCCTAGAGGGAATGGAATTTGTAAGTACTCCATGTTAAAAGGATATGAACACACGTCATCTAATTTAAACTTTTTAACCTATTTCTCAGATTAGATGGTAGAAATTACATCTTTCATTTGTTGTAATTATTACTTAGGAAAACTTGTTGGAATATTGGCATGAATTGATGGTTGGGTGTTCACAAATGGATGACTTGGACTGGGATATGATGAAGGGATTTGTTGGATTAGGTTGGATTGGCTAGGGAATGGTCTAAGAATGTGTATGCATGGATTAGGGTTCAATTGTACTTGTGGTGGTGTGATATTCTGGTTGGGGTTGGATATGTACGACTGATTTTATGGATATTAGGGTTGGGATGGAGGGATATAACTGTATCATGCCTTTTGTGGTTGAATAAGGACTTGTTATTGACTATTCAAACTTTTATGTTGAGTGGGAACTTGTGAGCTAAGACCCTATGTCTGAACCTATGGTACGTTTTGCACAAAAGGCAATTGTTGCCGAGAAGGTACTTGAGGAACATTAGAACCTCTTTATTGTGTGAATACCTCTTGAGAAGTGATGCATGTTAGATATTCAGTACCTGTCACTAACTAATATAAACATGTTATTGATTAGACATCATTTGATTTTGGATTGGTATATTGGCTTGCGAAGGAAGAGGTATGTTCTCTACTACTTGGTGAGGTGGAACCTTGATTGCCCCCTTTTGAGGTGGTAATGTGTTTAACCTTTGTTGCATTGGGATACTTGATTATGCCTGCTGTTATGGAATACTACTCATCAGATTTTGGGGAGGATTAGGATTTGACACATTTTGTTACAATGTGACAGTGCTTGTTGGTTGGCTACTTAATCATGTTGGTTGTGCACTTGAAGAAGTGGTTGGTTGAGGATTAGAAATAGTTGGTTGAGGTTGGGACATAGAAGTTCCTACTCCCTGATTTTGAAAAGCACTAATGGTACTAGCTAAAGGCATGTTTTGTTATCAATTAATTGTTTGTGTGCCAACACCATTTTGGTTTAAATTGGACATTGCTTGCATATTATCCCCTATGTTTTGCTCAATATCATGCATAGAAAATGAAGATATTTCCTTTATAGTTGATGTATTGATCATGTTTTCTACTGAAGTGTTTTGCATAAATGGGTCTAAACCCTGATTATCTTGACTTGTCAACTTTGTTAAAACTTTTGTTTGAGGAGATAGATTAATAAGAGGTGCATTTGACAAGGCCATATTAGTGAATTTATGCACAAAATTAAGATATGTCTGGTATGTTTGATGCATTTGATCAAAGTGGTCATCCATGGGACCTCTTTGTGGGATAAACACATGGGGGTTTTGATAAGGCATTGGTACAATGGCATTAGGATTACCATAAGAGAATTGTCCATTAGTTTGATTGTAAAACATGTTAGAAGGCTCTCTTTCTAGATTTTGTATGTTTTCATACCCTATCTCTGTGGTTCTATTGGGATCATATGTTGACGACAATATGATGTAATAAGTTTGTTGTTGAGTACTTTTTGCAACTGATGGTATGTTAGATAATTATTGGGCTATTATCTCTTGATCTTGCTCTATATATGAAGGTGTACTAACCAAATAGTTGGCTAAAGGATCTTGACTTTGTCCCCTTGGTTGAATGTTTTGGGGTGGATAAGAATCTATTTCCCAAATGACATTGTCTTCAATAAGGTTTTCCACAAAGTCCCCTTGTGTGAAAGGATTTCCATATCTAGAATTATACATAGTTCCACTATGTGTATAGTGAGCCATGTTCAAATTAAATGACAAATATTTCACAATAAGAGAAGGGATTGAGGTTATATAAACTCTAAAAAAGCTATGCCTTTTGGAAAGACAAAGGGTTCAAACGTGATCTAACTTGATCAAAGGTGGAGCTGAATCTCCAAAAATTATATGCAAAGACTTGATAAAAATGGTGTATCATAAAATGACAAATGCTAAGTGTCTAATACACACAAAGGTCATGCAAATGACCTAAGAATCAAACTACCAAACTCTAATGTTGAAACATGTTCTAAGTAGGTCTAAGCTACTAAAGGGAAAAGTTGATAGGTCCTTTGTCCAAAGGTAGAGTCAAAAGCTAGGCTCCAACAGGATATGCGAGGACTAATGGCTAAACGGTGGTAAAATATTGACTTAAAAAGGATGATTGATTAATCTAAAAAACTTGGAACCATATAACATATACAAGGTACATGACTCTAGGCATAAAACATTATCTGATTAGTATAAGATGCTAAACAAAAGATGTTTGAAGATAAACTGATTTGACCAAAATAAAAGCAAAAAATAAAAAAAATTTCCAAATTTGAGTGACAAATTAACCCAAGTTACATAATCTAAAAGAGGAAGATTTGGGTATCAACCCCATGAATTGAGGTCTAAACTGAAATCAACTAATATTTAAATTTGAACTTGTAATAGTTAATCAAGGACTCAACTAAGGATAAAATATAAATTTTATGAAAAAGAGCTAGAAATAATTGAACAACATGACCACACTAATCCAAGATTTAACAAGGCTCAAGTGATTGGTTGCAAATAAATGATAATGAAGATACAAGATGAAACAAGACAAGTCTTTTAAAATAAAATAGACAGCCTAACGGTGTTAGTACTCCCGAAAGATGATGTGATAAATGGTTTATGTTTCAAAAATTCAAAGGCACAAGATTTTGAAATGATTTAGGCAACATAACATTACCCTCCTCAATCAAGTGCTACTCCCAATGTTTTGACATAAAAAAAGAATGTTTGCTAAGTTAAATCAAAGTGTCATATAAATGGTGTAACACCTCCTCAAATAATGGAGTGATGTGTACTCATGACTCGTCAAATGACATGGTTTGAACAATACAAGTTTTAATCTAACACACCAAGTAGAAATGACCAAAATACACTAATTATAATCATCTAAATCCTATCAAGGGTATGACAATATGGGGTTGACTAAACCAATTATTTTGTGAATGTTCTAGATGGATCAATTGCACAATGAATTTCACACCAAATAATGTAAAAAAAATGTACTTTAATTATGTGTCTAAAACACTTGGCTTGTTGCCAAAATGTCTTATCATTTTTTCAACCACTACATCAGTCGCTTGCTCAATGTAGTGTGATGTCCAAAGTACAAATACGTCTCATGTGAAACTCCAACACTAGAAAGTGGTTTAACCGCTCAAACCTTTAATCTTAGTGGGAGTGGATGAAATCAGTGTTAGGAGATGAAACCTTAGGTCAAAGCTTTCCTATAGAACTCATGGGAGGTAATAAAGTCCCCCTCGCAAGCCAATATGCATGAAATGAATGACACAATAGAAAGACTTTATGGTCACTTCAAGATTATCCAATGCTATTATGATTTTTTAGGGAGAGATTTAACAACATTCTTTATATGCCTTAGATTAGGCTCAAAGTGTGATGAGATGGCATTTTTGATCCCAAAATTTCTCTAAAGGGGACGGATGAGAGAGCATACAGGCATGTCTCTTTTCATAAAAACACACAATCAACAAGCAAGTTTGCAAATAATTGAAGTGAAGTTAATTTTATTGCACCAAATTGAAAGTGTTTGATTAGATTAATTACTATCCCCTTGGATTTAAAAAGTGCAAATGAAAATAATTGAAAACCACCCAAAAAGAAGTTGGCTCTTTTGATCCCAAAAGTTCCCTAAAGGGGATGGATGGGAGAGAATACAAGCACAACTCCTCATTTAATAAAAAGGAATTAGACTAAACAAATAATGAAAACAAATAGCAAAAACTTTGAAGTGTATTCAATTTTATAGCACTAAACAAAATGTGTGGTTGTGGTCTTTTAGCCCCTTGGCTTTAAGTTGTGAACTTTGAAAGAAACCACAAAAACTTAACCAATAAAACACCCTAAAAAGTTGATTTAAACACCAAAATGAAGGATTCCTAGTTTTTTTTGGAAATCCAAATTAAGTGTGAAAAGGCTAATTGAGAGTGAAATGGTTTTCTCCAAATAGGTCCTGGAAAGAAATGGTCAAAACTTTGTTTAGCCTTGAAAGTTATTTATCAAATGAGACAAACAACTTTGAAGAGTTAAATATGTCGACCTGAAGGCAAAACCCAAAAAAAGAAAACATTTTAGGTTAGGAAAAGGTTAGAAGAAAATTTTAAAAAAATAAAATAAACTTATGAAACATGCAAACAAGTTAGAAGGTAAAAAAAAAAGAAAACCGAACACAAAAATCATAAAAATATGTAGTCAGTAATTTAGACATAACTTTTAAAATATACATCCATTTGTCACAAAAAATTTAAAGGTTATTTATAGGTATAGGGTGCACCTCTCCAAAAAAATTTAGGTAAAAAATAAAAATAAAAAAAGTTATTAGCTTTGTACTAACTTCTTTTACTAGAAAATTAAAAAATAGAAAGTGAAAGTCACTAAAAGAGTTATAACTTCTAAAATATAAAGGGATTTTTTTTGAAATTTTCAGAGAATATCAATAACATATTTATCTATAATCTTTATGGGTTGTTTTTACTCTAGAAAAGCAAAAATAACAAAAAAAGAATTAAAACTATGAATATAAAGAAATTAGTGTGTCACACAATCGTGTAGATAGTCCCACCGAGCGTGCCATTTGTGATAAATAAATTTAACAAAGATAGGATGTTAGATCAAGTGTTAGTCCATAAAAATATTAAATCAATACACTAACATACTAAGATCTATAAACTTAGATCTTAGGGGGAACTTAATGAACAAACAACAATTGAAAACCTAACTAAAATGCAAAGAACAACAATCTTTATCTTATTTGAGAGCTCCAAATGATTTATTCATTTAGTTTGTTTGGATTATGCATAATTTTTTTTCATCAATGAGATATGGCTAACATCATCTCCTCTATGCATCATTGTTAAATGCTTGGCTTGATTGATGGCTTGGCTCAATTTCAACATTACAACATTATGCTTTTAGCTTCATGAATCTATTCTTGCATTATAACTCTACTTTGATTGAGATCCTAAAATGAAGATCTCTAGGCTTGATTTTATAGGCTTTCAAATCCCTTGGAATGGGTTAAATTTGATGATGGTTGAGTTTATTAACTTTGGTTGAGTTTGGCATATTCCTAAGATATTTTCTAAAAGTGAGAACTCATAACCATGGTTGAGTTTATTAACTTTGGTTGAGTTTGGCATATTCCTAAGATATTATTTTAGGTATTTTCCAAAAGTGATAATTCAGAAAGGTAATATGCTCTTGAATTTCCTTTTTAGTATTTGATTTATTAGCTCATGGGTGAACTCAATTAGGATTTGAAATTTATTTAACTTGCTAATTGATTTTGACTAGGGTGTGCAAGTTAATTAATTCTTTTTAGGTATTTGGTCATTTGTTTGATTTTGATTAATTTGATGTGTGTATTTACCTTGTTTAATTGATTTAATAGGCTAAATTGATTTAATGCAAGGTTATGAAGCCAAATTTGAGATTAATAAATTTTTTTGAGCTAGATATTCAATGATTGGAAATAATTGATATAAACTCGGATATAAAGCCATTGGTGGCCAAATTTAGATGTCTACACATCTATCATCTCAATTATTACTAGCCTACCCTTAACTAGGACTGTTGTGATTATATGAAAAAGTGTGTCAAATGTCAACAACACGCTAATTTGCATTATGCACCCAGCCACGGTCTTTGTATTTCTACCAATTTTGGCCCTTTTCACAATGGGGTCTAGACTTCATCAGTGAAATTAATCCCCATTCCTCATAGTGGCACCATTCTATTATCACCATGACCGAATATTTCACCAAGTGGGTAGAGGCTATTCTTTTAGTCTCGACCAAAGCGGAAAAGATATCAACCATCATATCGTCTACTGCTTCGGTGTTCCTCATAAGATAATCACCAACAATGGTAAATCCTTTAAGAACAAGCAAGTCTAGGGTCATGTGACACATTCAACATTAAGTTAAGTTTTTCCTCACCCTATCACCCCCAAATGAATATACATACATAAGCCTTTAACAAAACTCTTAATAATGTACTAATTAAAATGGTTAATGCATCTAGTTAGGATTGACATTTACACATCCCCATTGCCTTATGGGTATATCATACTAACATTATAACCCCTATCGGTGCTACACCTTTCTCTCTTATTTTTTGAGCAAAGGTCATCTTGCCTCTTGAAGTCTAAATCCCATCTCTTCACATATCTTTACAGGATCTCATTTCTAAGAGCAAACATAGTTAACATCATCTAACCCAACTAGATTTACTCGATGAGCATCATTTAATAACGCTTACCCACCTCCATGTCTATCAAAAGTGTGTCAAAAGTGCCTATAACAAACACCTTAAATCATGATAATTCTAAATCAAAGACTTTGTCCTAAATAAAAATTAACATGTCACTAACCTGGAGAAAAGCAAGCGGGGCATGTTTGATTTCAATTGACTTGGACCCTATATCATAACTCATAAATATAAATTAGGAGCTTACCAATTATCTTTTCTTGAAGATATCCTAGAACCTGAGCCCTTCAATACTTCGCATCTGCATCCATTGTTTTATTAAAAATGATCAAATTCACCTTTTGTTTTAACTTAAATTCATCCCTTGATATCCACTCATATTCCATCTCCCTATTTTAGGGGCAATCAATTAAAGATGAATCATGTGATTATCTATCACAGTCATTGCCTAATCTTAAATAAATGGGTACCATGGCTCTACCCATGACATGGTTCTCATGGTACTTTCCACCCCTTTCAGGATCCCTATGATCATTGTCACCTAAACCTCTTTTACACTTGATCAACCTTCTTGTGATTTTAGTTTTGCCTTCATAAAGGTGAGCCACTAAGCCAACCTAAGCAAGTCTTATGTCAAGCAAAGTCAAAGCAATATATAAGCAAAATCCACATAGATAGCAATCTTGGGTCATTCCTAAGCATTCAAAGACTGTTCCCTCAAAGGAAAACTACATAAGCATATCTAAAATTGCATAAATGTAAGGTAGATTGCTCCTTTGAAGGACAACTATCATAAATCCTTGAATAAAGTACATAAACTTAGACTACTCCCTCAAAGGATGGCTAAGTAAGCATTTATCAAAAGCATAGTAATTTCTTAGAAGCTTCTCGCATCGATAAACTTCTCATATATATAAATCAACAAATAAACCATCATAAAATCATAACAAAAACAAATTAATCTTGAAAGCCATAATTGGCTCTCAAAAAAAGCAAAATAAGGTGGAAGCCATAATCAACTTTCATAAGTGGAGTTCCTGCATCGATTAGTCTACACAGTTTTGACATAGGCTTGTTTACCTTGGTTCTTAAGGCACCTATAGAAGAGGCATGCTAGTCTCGCAACAAGGTTCCATTTTCACCCATCTCCCCTTTACACTATATGCATGGGATTCTTAAGTTTACTTGACATTATGTGGTCAAGATACCTTTTAACCAACTAACCAACGTTAATGTGAAGCATTCTAAGGGTTTATGTTTATTAAGCCTCTCCAACTTTGGTTTTGTTCTAGTCCTTATCAAAGAAGAAGCATCGTGCCCCTACTTATTTTATCATGACTAGTTGATATTTCCATTTCGATGTTGGTCTCTTGGTTATGTTCTTCATTCTTCTATCTAGTGTTATTAATTAAACCACCTCTTGTGTTTTCTCATAAACATTAACCATACCAAGCATGATAATCACATCTATAAGCAATTAAAATGATCAACCATTTTCCACCACATGTCTAAATATAATGAAATCCAAATACTCATTTAAAATTAGCATGTCGTAAGCAATTAGGAAGCATAACCATAAAGCAAAAACATTTCATTCCTAACTAAGCATAAATCAGTGTTTACACAACCATAACATAAGCATAATCTATAAGCAATGTAAACATCACACCATAAACCATAAAACATGAACATGAGCATAAAACAACAATCACATATATAAGCTCGTGAGTTAAATATTCATAATAATGTGTACATGACTCTCTCAAAAATGTACATCTCACCACATCGACTTCCAGACCAGAATCAAAATGATATACAAAATATCATAATCTAGCTATATTTATGTCCCAGGAGCACCGCTACATCCCATATCATCGTTGGATCCTGGTGCCTACCCACTTACTATACCTACCAATCCCCAAATTGTCCATGTCTATCTAGATATAGATGTTGCCCACTACCTTGGTGTCACTACACTAGCACCACCTACCAAGCTAGCCTTATACTCATCCCATCGAGGCTCATCTAGACACTATGTCAGAATAATAGCCTCATAATATCATATCTCCTCTACTATAGTTGGATATCATCCTATGGGGGTGAAACCTAGTGGCCTTACCTATGCCACTAATGTTCCTCCTCCTCTCTGCCTCATAGAGTCCCCCTCTTGGGTCACTAAGCCTAGGGAGGCCCTAGCTTGATCCTTCTTGCCTGTGATAGTATCAAGCTAACCCTTTAAGGTGGTAACCTGACCCTATAATGTCATGACTTGGCCCTATAATGTCACCACCTACCCCTGTAATACTTGTACCTATCCTTGTGTAATGACTAAAGTCACTCTTACTTATCCATCATGGTCAACTAGATCCATGACCATCAACCACACACCTCCATCATCCCCACCAATATTTACAACTACATATATGGGCTAGTACTATGGCATGTACCCATCTATAAACCCAACATCATCTATCAGTGCCCTAAATGGTAGCTCCTTATACTCTAGCAAGTAGGCACATGATGTGGCTCTAGTAATAGGATCTCTGAATTGTCTCTCTTATACTTAGGGAATGGGCCTAGGATACCCTGTACTAAGCCAAACTATTGATGTACCATGTCAAAAAGAATCAACTCTACCTCCTCATCTCTCTTACCAAGTATCCATCTATAGCTCTAAACGGAGAGTGTTTGTCTCTCATAACCTGGCCACACTAGAAACTATAAATATGACCTCCAAGTGATATCTCCTATCACTAATGCACCCAGTACACCCCTAAACCACTCCATGTTATGAGTTCCTCCCCTTATACATGATGTATCAAAGTCACCCCTCCACCTCATGAATCCAAAAGAGAAGTCAATCTATGTGAAGCTTGCCCATGGCAACCCCACTGGCCTCAACACCTTTATGTGCTTGTAGGCCCAATAATGAAGAAACAAGTTGATGTTGATACCATATCTCCTATGAGCCCTAAACCCCCACAACTCCTTGTATATCTATACAAGTAAAATAGGCACACAACTAAATACCTTCTAACCCAGCAATAACTTGACTAGTACCCCCAGTAGCAAGTAAGGAAATATCTTACTACTTGAGTCAAGAAGCCCAAAGCATGTCATAGAAATCATGAGCATGGTCATGAGTCTCCTCTCAACTAGAGCCCTCTAATATAAAGCATTGTACCTAAATATTCTAACATGCCATTTGACCTGATCATTCTCATCTCCATATAAAAGCTCCATTTACTCGTCTCTCTCCTCTCACTCTATATGATAAATCAGATCACCGCAAAGGGGAAGTCGAGTGATCATATACACATCCTTAGGTAAGATAGTCATCTTGCTAGTCGATAGCAAGAAGGTGTTCATAATAGGATCCCATCTCTTGATGAGTGCTACAACTATGGATGCATCTTGAGGCACATGTTGGTAGTGCCTCATCACTCTGAGCCCCACCTCCTCCATGTGGGCCCAATCAACTTGGGTCATCTCATACTATATCATTATGAAGATATGCAATACATAGTCATGCATCTATATCTACTCCCTGACCTGCACCAATTCATAAGCATGACTTAGTCCCCTACACCAATATCATCTACCCTAAACCTTTATGAGATTGACCTATTTCCTTACCTAGCCTACCTATCTACCCATTAGGTTTACCCTCTAAACCTACACTGTTAACCTACGCCTAACACGCATATCATCTCCTTTGACTTAACTTTTTTAACCATTTATCAAAATAAAAATAGAATGCTCTACCTTAGTTGATCGTCGACAGTCATGATGACTGTCGATGGTCAAACACCCATGTTTTCTAGGGTGTCAACTATCGATGGTCAGACCTGACCATCAATGATCACTGTGGGTGTTCTATGGCTAGAACGCTCAAACCCTATCACACCAAAAAACTACCAAATGCATATGTTAAAAAATAAAGTAAGCTACCCTAAACCTTCAACCAACCCAATTTACCTACCCAACCCACTAATTGCTACTTTTACCTACAATTTTACCCAAAACCCACCACAACCCTACCTAGGGCATAACAAACCAAACTAAGCATTTCAACCTACCCTAACCTCCTAAACCAATAAATTTCCATAAAATCACACCTATTTATCAAAATCAAGACACCCCCTACCTCATTTGATGACCACTATCATGGAGTCACCCATAGGCTTGCCCATCCTTATCCGCATCTGCATACTTCCTACATATTGATTACTCCACTAGGTCAAATCTCCACCTCAATGAAATAAACACCACCTTAATAAATGGCACTCAATTAGCACATTCACCATAAAGTCAAAAAATAGAGCACAAAGACAACCAAGTAAATGTAACAAATGATTGAAAAGTAATTCACTTTTCACTCTTCACCATTATATTTTTAGGGTTTGCACCCTGACCATCAATGGTCAAGGTAACTTTCGATGATCACCCTTAAGCACCTTGCCCATCGACGATCAGGGTACCCAACTTGTTTCATTACCCTTAGAAAATACCCCCTTTTTACCCACCCATGGAGACCACCTTTTCCACCCACCCCAACCACCTTGTCACCTTACTGTTGGTCCATTTCGACCCAACTAGTGCATGTTTTATGATACTTTTTGCTTGGTTATTTGATCATAGCAACGACATTTCCATATTTACTACCTTTTGAACCTGCACCAGCTTATGCTTACTTGACCCACTCATGTCTTTTTAAGAGTACTGCCTACCTCAGATACCCACGACACTTGACCTATTTATGTTTTCACCAAGAGCACTTCCTACTTTAAATACCCACTGAAACACCAACCTTACCTAGGAAACTAATAGGTGTACCCAACTATCATGCATAATTATGATCATGTGGTATAATGCTCACTTGTCCTTTAGCACCAACATTTATTGTTATTAACTATGGTAACCTTATCTTTGCATGATCTTGGCTATCACACCTTTTATCACACTTCACGTGCTTGTTTGCATTTTAGTGCCCAACCTATCAACCATATTCATGACATCTACCTTCATCATCTCCTTCAACCACCTTATCAATCTAGCACCTGATTATGCTTTACCTCATCACCTCTCAGTTTGAGTGGGAATACCTACTCCCATATTTGGGGCAATCAGACCTTTGACAAGCATCCATTTTTATTTTACAACTAGTTAATTCCAAGCTATATAATAAAAAAGAGTAAAATGTAGACATTAGAAATCCACACACCATGATTTTGAATGTCATAATTCCTTTGGATCACCTTAGGACCCGCTTGAGACCATTTAATCTTCTAACCCTTAGTCAAACCTAACCTACAGTCAATTTAGCTTAACTAGCTTAACCTAGCCTTTACCCACTTTTTATCCTTTACCATCAACTGCCAATAGTCAGGTTGACCATTGATGGCCACCTTAACCATCAATGGTCAAGGTACACCTCCTCAACAACTAACATGCAAGGCACCTACCTTGCTTTTCTAAATATAACTTATCTAAATCCTATCATGAGCATTAGATGAGAGAGTTATAATTAGGAAGCCCAATCCACATGCTATTGCAACTCTCTTGCCTTGACTATAAGAAGAGAGGAGAAAAGAGATGAAAATCATCTACAATCATTATCAGGAGCTTGAGCATCCAAGATATTCTTTTAACAAGTCAATCATTATCAGCAATCTAGTAAACCCACTACCACGTTAGAGAGTCAATATGCCACCACCACTCCACCAAGTTTTTCGGTACCATTACTCTGTCAAAATTGATCTAGATTCCCCTAATAGGTTAACTACCTCAACCATCCACCCAATTGACTTTCGGTAAGATAAGTACTTATTTCTCAGTATTTATTTACTTTATTTCTATTTTAGAATTAACCTAGGTCATACCCATCTCTTGAAATCCATCTTTTAGATATTGTCAATTACTAATCCAAATCTATACAGAGTAATCATCAATGGTTTACTCAACCACTGACACTTTTTCCAACCGTTGACGGTCACCTTAAGCACCGATAGTCATTTTAGTAGCAAAACCTAACAAGCTAATTTCACCTACCTACACCCAACCAAACTTGATTTTTTGTGTTCTTGCCTATTACAGACCCCTATCTAATTTTCTGAAGTAGACCCCAACCACCTATCACTAGTATTAATTAGTTTATCACTAATTTAATCATTTCTAGTCTATATTTCTTAGCAAGCATTATTGTGTTTAATTTTAATACTTTTGATTTATTGATGCAAGTACTTTTCTTTCTATTTTATAAACTTAATTATTTAAAACATGTGGATTGATAGCCCTTAAAGAAGCTCTTGCTTCCGAGATCTAACTATCTGTCTAACAAACAAGTTTGCTTTAGTACTTTCTTATCTACAAGTCATTTTCCCAAGCCAAAGAGGAGTTCTTCATAATCTTTTGATTCCACATGTGCACAATAAAATATGTTTTTCAACCATACTCATACTTAGTTTCTTTTTCTTCCTCTTTTCCAAGAATAAACAAAAAATCTTTGAAACACCAACGTCCACTTGTGTGTTATTAAGGGTGGCTTCTTCATGATGTGCTAGAGAGGGCTACTTTTATGACTTTGACATGCTCTCTTTTTCCATTTATGCCTTAAGGGAAGGTCCTTTCTCTAGTGGTGTTACAAAAGTCATTACTCTCTGCTTAATTCCCTATATTTAGGCACTAAAACATCTTATTTTGTAAGAACACATGTTTATGTGGTGGAATTAGGGCCTTGTGGTTGATTTGCAAGCACTCTATCTCTTGGTGGTAAAGGGGTAGTCATTTTTATGCTTTGGTTGTCCTTGTTATGTGCTCGAGTTGGAATCATGCCTTGACCTCTTCTCTTTCTAGTGCCTTCCAATCTCTAGCAGTGGTGGAATGGTTTCTTTCCTATCCTTGGTACTCATCGATTCTTTTTCCTTAGATTCAACATATAAAACAACAAATGAATCATGTCCCCAACCAAGATTTATTGGGCTTTGATATCGGTATTAATCGATTCTAATTTTTCTCTATAAGCCTTCTTCCCTGGATATACATACAATTGGTTAAGAATGTGAGTCTCAATGCCAATTTTATCACCATCAATCTTCACAGGGCACACATCATGTATTCTATAAATAGAGCTCATAAAATACATTATTGTGAAAACATATGACAACTTAAGCCACCCAAACAAGTCATCTATAGGGCTCATTTGGACGTGCACTAAGGAAAAGTGTTGCTTCAATATAAACTTGGCTTGGTCCTCCATTTAAGCAGGAAAGTCCTTAGAAACGTGGCACCTGTTCCTAAAATTTTCTTTCATTCGATCATATCAACCCTTCATTCTTGACTTATGAGTGGGGGTAATGATGCCAGGGCATGCGAATGATTTGATAGGGGGTGGAGGAGGTGTTATTATTTTCTTCTTCACCTCGTGTGCCATCTTGGATTCCTTAATGTGTGTTCCCTCTATTTGTTGTGCCAAAATTTCCTCTTGAATGTTGGATTCACTAGGTACTTCTTCTCTTATCAAAATTGAATGTGCTTATGTGCCCTCAAAATCTTATTCCTCTGAGTTTATAGGCAAGGGATTACTTATTTGAGCCTTATTATTTGGTTTCATCACCCTCTGAAGATCTTGAAGGTTGAGGCATGACCATCTAACCCTCCTCAAAGAATACATGGTTTCTCTTTCCAACTCCCTCAACTATCTTTCTTCAACATCCTCCAATGGTAGATGCTGACACTTACAACCTACAATTCCTTCATCTAAGTCCTTATAGTCACAACTCCACCAATCTCTCTGTTCATGGTGATCACCTTACTTCACAATTATGAATTGGTTACTAAAATTTGATAAACACTCCTTTTGATAGATTGAAAATGCTCTGCTTGGCTATGTAAATTTATGAATTTATAATAATAAAGTGTTAAAATGAAGACTAGTTAACCTTTTATAGATTCGAGGGGAAATCCACATTTACTTCCCCATGACCTCATCCATTATTTCACTCATTAATGCCTCTACTGGTATTTCCATGATGTTAATTTGGCACACTTACTATTACACATTACTTTTATCACATTTAACACATATGTCGCATCCCATGCTTTTATCAAAGTGCATGAAAATTGTAAAAGAATTTAAAATTTTTTATTTCTAAGGTAGGAACTTAATTTTTCCATCTTGATCCCTTCATAGCAATTATGTATCGTATCTTTTGTGTATTCTTGTCCTTATGTACTTCCACTTATGCACCCCTTTTCTACACACATTTCCTTCAATCATTTTCTTTACGCTTTCTAGATTTACTTCACTCACACTTACCGCACATACAAGATGTATGTGGTCCTCCACGACATGATAGAGAAAATAAGAAAGAACCAAGTGTTGATCTAAACATAATCAAAAGGAATGTGAAAAATGCCACCCTTTATTGAAAAATAAACCAAAATCCTAAACTAATCTATTGGCATATGCCTTATTAACAAAAGAGAAGCATCACTTAGAATGGTAGGGTTAAAGTTGACTACCATTGAAATGGCCTAGAAGGAACTGGCCATTTAACCTCTTCAGCTTACACGTGCCTATGGAATTAATGATATGAATGATAAACAAACCATCCTAATGGACACAAAGTTTTCCTAAATGGCTTGTAAACTTGGAGTCATAGACCAACACATGCATAACATGAGAAAAAGTCTTATTTTAAAGATGTTTATCATGCCAAGCCTTCTATTTCTATTTCTTTGCTCCTTAACTCCAATGCACAAGAAAATGGGTTTCATCTAATTGTAATAAATCATCCAAGCACGCTTTAAAATATTTCTTGCCATCTAATCGACCAATATGCATAATATGTAAAAAAGGTATAAGAAACTCATCTAGGAGAATGACTTTGACAACAAATACAAGATTAAAAGGAGCACTCTTGTTTAACCATTTATACATGGTCTGATATGCCCATAATATCATAGAAACATGATCATCCCAGTCAATGTGACCAATATTATAAATCTTTGTCAATGTATGACCTAAGATTTTATTGAAAGCTTCGACTATACCATTGGCCTGAGGGTGATATGGTGTAGTCTTGTGGTGATCAATCATAAACTTGGACAAAAGGATGTAGATTATCTCATTAAGGAAATGAGTACCATGATCACTAGTCAAACTTAAAAGACATCCATACCTTGTGATAATATTCTCTCAAATAATATGGCAATAGTTGTAACAGTGCAATCCTAGGTTAGCACTACTTCAACCCAATAAGCAAGGTAGTCAGTGGTGGTAATGATATAGTGTGCACCAGTATGCCTCATCATAAGAGTAATAGGCCCAACAAAATCAATAGCCCATTTTTCAAAGGGTTCATGAGTAAGTATCGAATGAAGGGGCATAACATCCCTCTAATTTAGTTTACCCATGCATTGATAGATATCATGTTGCAATGCATAAGCTTTGGCATCCTTAAATAAAAATAATAAAACCTTCCAGACGATAGCGTCACCGATATATTATCCTCTGGTGACACCTTCATGAACCTCCTAAAGAAATTCAAGGTGCTCATGTTCCATCACACAATGTTGTAATATTTCATCCCATCCAATTTTATAGAGGTCACCTCCAATTAGTTGGAAAGGAGTAACACGGATAACCAGTTGCTTTTTCTCTTGAATACTGAGGTGGAATGGTGTTGAACCTATATTAAGAAAAGTTGTGATATCTTAAAATTATTTAGGTACGCACACAACTTGAAAAAGTTACACATCATGTAAATCATCCTTGATAGCATGCATCAATTTACTAAAGTCAATGAATGACAAGTGATCTAGTCCACAACTAGTCTTACCCAATTTTACCATCATAAAAAATTAAAATTCCTAAAAGAGAAAAATCCATTGGCAAATGCATCCGTGAAATAATGGCTTATTCAAAAGGTATTTAAGTGATTAATGATCTATAAATAAAGTGAATGTGGTGGCCAAAAAATATTGGTAAAACTTCTAGAGCACGTATACCATGGACAAAGCTTCACATTCTATAGTTGAGTAATTTTTTATAGGTGGAGTAAGCTTCTAATTGACAAAATAGATGGGATAATCAAGACTACCCTCATTAGGTGGTGCAAGGATAACACCCATTACCATACTTGAAGCATTAACATATACATGAAAGGGCTTTATTTAGTCTCAAAACTAAAGAATGGGGGTAGTGATTAGCTTGTCCTTGAGTGCTACAAGAGTATTTATCTATAAGAATTGACCATTCTGTTTAAGTAGTTCTTTTAGTGGTACTATGATCATAGCATATACCTAATTGAATTTTTGATAGTACCCCATGTGTCCTAAGAAGGTGCCAACCTCATGCTAGGTGGTCAGCACTAGAAGGTGAATAATGACTGCAATCTTAGCTGGATCCATTAGGAGTCTATTATGACAAATAGTGTCACCCAACAAAATTCTAAAAGGAGTAACAAAGACATACTTCTTCAGATTTAAAAATAATTGAAGGTGATGGTAGTGCTCAATCATGAGGCAAATATTAGAACAATGATTATGCACTAAACCATATATGGTCCAATCATCCAAGTATACTTGAAGGAACTTATGAATTAAATCATTAAAATCTTCTACCATAATATGTGAGAACAGAACCGAAACATTCTTCAAGTCGAAAGATATTAGATTGTAAGTGAACAAACCTTGTTCAATGGCAAAGGTGGTCTTTGTTTTATCTTATTTTATGATATAGACTTGATGATAACTAAAAAATCATCAATGAAGGTATAAATCTCACACCCAACAACTCCTTATAAAATTTCCTCAGTGAAAGGCATTAGAAAAAGATCAGTTACAGAAACAACTTTGAGTACCCTATAGTCTACATAAATGCGAATGTGACTGACATTCTTGATACTGAGCATCATGGGGTTTACCCATTTAGATTCATTAATAGGAGTGATAAATCTAGTGCATAATATATGATCAATCTCCTCTTTTACTCGAACACACATATTAAGATTCATTAGATAAGGTCTCTTTCTGACTGGTAGAGCACCCTCAACTAATTTGATCTTCATCTTTCCCAATAAAGGATACACTCCTTTCATCTCTGTGTAATTTCATGTGAAATTGTTTTGATATTCCTATAAGAGTTTAAAAACCTTAGTGATCTTAGTATTAAACCAATAATTCCCTATAGTGGCCATCTTAGGTGCATCCTCCATTCTAATATTATGTTGAACCATCTGAAATGGCTCTAAATACAGTTATTGATTAGTCGGTATGGTGTCTTAGACATCACACACTCTATATTTAGTATGTAAATCCAAATGGTCAATAGATAGTGTTGATGCTTAAAATTGCGCTTGATTCTAATCAACAACAATGGGAAGTTTCAAGCTGTGGGATATTGAGGCTTGAAACAACCTCCAGATTTTAGAGAAGTTGGTCTCTTCTTTTGTATCAAATGTGGGAGGAAAAGGGATAGGAAATTAAATAGAAATGCAAATGTAGGAATTGAAACCTAACTAGGGTGATGCGCCTGAGTGTAATTTGATCCTGATCCTCAGCACAGTGAGACTATATGTAGGATTCATTTACATTTAAGAGCAAACAAGTGCATGATCAATGTAAAAGATTGAAACAATGGAAACAGAGGCTTCTTTTGCTGAGATACAAAAAGTGTCAACCAAGGCATAGGGTTCAATCTTCTTGTAAGAATATTCCAATCACATAAGAGGCAAAGAAACACGTACAGTGATGTAAAACTTTTGATTCAAGAAAATGAGACAAAAGCAAATGACATTCCTAATCAAAACTCTAGAAAATCTACAGTATAGACTGCTTTTGCAAATGACACAAATAGTATCAATAAAGACATAGAGTTCAATCTTCTTAATTCATTCAGCCATATAAAAGGCACAAAAACATGCACAGTTACATCAACTTTACAATTCAAGAAAATGAGACAAAAGTAAATGATATTACTTGGTCACAACTGTAGAAAGTCTAAACTATAGAATCCTTCCTCTTTTCTTTACAATCCATCCTCTTTATAACCTCAAATTTAGAGATAAAAGTGTGGCGTTCGGTGCATTCAATGCCTTGGATGTATCTTGGTCTTATCAGGAAGGGCCATGCTGGAACAGGGCAGCTGCTCTAGCTGTGGCATGGTGATTCATGACTAGTACCTCCTTTCATGCCTGAATTTCCTCATTCAATCACTTGCTTAGCCACTCAACTATCCATTCTACCTTCGCTTATAGGGGACAAACAGACAGCTCTTTTAATGCTTGTAAGCTCCAAAAATCTACTCGGTGAACTGTTCCATCTACTAGAAATAACTCCTGTCGAGTTTCCCTCCATCTCGCTTTTCTGTAATAGATACACAAAACACTCTATTCTGTTGAAACGAGAGATGACACTTAGTCAATTTCCTAAAATTCTCCTTATTGCTTAGAAGGCATCGGAGAACGACACTTGGTGCTTTCTACCTGATTTATCAAAGACACACGGCTCTCTCTACTTCTCTTTAGCTATGCTATAGAATTATTTGGGGCACATATTAGGCTCCTACGGATGGTGACAACTGGCAGCTTCTGCAGACCTCCGAAATAACACCCGAGACCCACCACAATATTTATTTGGCAATGAAGCTTGAAGATGATCTCTCGGGGGTTGACACGTGGTAGCCTCCACCATTCTTGGGAAGATACGTGGCATCTTTTGCTTCTCTTACTAGGGGTATGTGGTGTCTTCCACTTCTTTCAGGAATGAAGGAGAAAGGGGCTCAGAAAGTGACACTTGGCGGCCTCCGCTACTTTTTGACATTTAGACAAAATGAAAAAAATGCCCTACTACCTTCCAAAAGGGTGCCTAACCCCTTTGATTTTTGGGACACTCCCTTGAACTACCCGATGAACCAAAATGGTTCAATGGTTCAACACTGCGCGCCATTTACATGTTAACTGAGGTATTGAACCAAAATTGTTGAACCAAGGCATTGAACCCAAGTGTAGAACTGATTGTCTCTCAAGTGCCGACACGTGGTGATTTATGCTTCTTCTGAAAAAGTAGTTCAGGGCCTTCTGTGATTGTCACCTGGCACTTTTCACTTCTTCCTACTACTTAGCTTGTTGAAAACCTTTGTCAAGAATTAGAATGAACGTAGGTGCTGATACGAGACACAGATGCTGACACGTGGTGCATTCTACCTAACTACTAATGGATACGTGGCACGATCCATGGCTCTCTTGAAAGTTATGAAAAGTGTCTCAGATGGTGCTAGTTGGCCAGCTCTGTGTTTCAAAAAGTGACACTTGGCGGCTTCCGCTTGATTTCAACACTTAGGTAAAAATGAAATGAAGGAAACAAAAAAGGGAAATAGAACTCGTGCTCAGATAGTGACACTTGGCAGTGTTTGCTACACTTTGACACTTAGATAGGAAAGAATTGAAAGAAACAAACCCGTGCCTACTCTAAAACTTTGCTGCCATGACCAAGGTATGCGGGAACCAAAACTGCAATTCACGACTAAAAATTTGAAATGCATTGTAAAGTAAAAATTTACTCTACAGTTACTGGCGACCCCTAGGACTTTTGAGCCTGCTCAAAAAGAAAACTCCACTTTCTGCTAGATCAAAATTGTGAAATTTATAGCTTCAAAAGAGCCGTCGACATGTGTTTAAAACACTTATTTTAAAAGAAAAGTGGGAAAACAACAAAAAAACAATGCAAGAAAGGGAAATTATTTAACTATAATACATTAGAGACCTAAGCTAATTGAAATGCTTTAAATAGATTCCATTTACAAGAATCTCTTCAGGTTCTCCTTTCATTGATTCTAGCTCCAATGAATTCTTCTGCTTGCACGTGCAGATTTTATATGGGCCAGTCCATAATGCTTCAAATTTCGTATGCTGACCCAGCTTGGCGGCTCTTGCATCCTATTTCAAAACAATTGAGCCTACTTCAAAATTAGGATTTGAAGTCCTTTTATCAAAACAGTTCTTAACCATTCCTTGATGCTTAATCAATGAATCATGGGCTATATCCCTCTTTTCCTGAACTTCCAAAAGTTCTGCGAGTCTGACCTGCATGGGGCCATTTTCTTCAATTTTAATTTTTTTGATCAGCTAGAGAGCAGGGATTTCCAAGCTTAAGGGAATCACAACAGACTTTCCATATACCTGTTAGGGTGTGGAGCTAAAAGCTTCACCAAGGAGCATACTTAAACAGGTTTGGGTCTACACAGACGCCGGCGTCGGTCAGGAGCGACCGACGTCGGTGAGTAGCAGTTGCAGAGGCACCGACGTTGGCAGTAAGGTCGGCCGGCGACGGTCACAGGCGAACAGGCAGGAACCGACGTCGGTTACTTGCGTGTCCAGAAATCTATTTTCGTGGACAGCAGCGAGTGTTTGCATGATAAGTTTGAGTCGTGGACTCAAGCTTGCGTCTCTATTATTAGCAATATTATTTTTAGAGCCCTTGTTCAAGAGGCTTAACTGTTTGTTGTAAGAGCATGCTCAAGTTTCCTATTTCTATATGTAGGAAGATCTTCTTAGCTTAGAATTGTAAGTGTTGAGTGTAGAACTATAAGAGTAGAACATTGTGAATGTTTGAAGGACAGTACAGAGTTGCATCAATCCAGGTTGTTGGATTTGAGTGTACTTGAGAGTGAGCTCTTGAGGAATAGAGATCTAGTGAGAGATCTTGTGTGCATCTGAGAGAGGTGTGGAAGAATGAAGTTTCTTCAAATTGTATTCCTATTGTAAAGAGTTTCAATACAAGTTTTCAGGGTGTTTTCTTGTATATCTTGTTCTGTGCTATTTATCATTTCAGTTACTTATCTATCTGATTTATTTCCGCGTTTATTGCTTTCACAAGTGTAATCTATTGTTGGTTTGATCCCCCAACAAGTGGTATCAGAGCCTTGGTTACAGGTTACAGATTACAGGTTGCTCACAGGTATTTCTGCAGGAATTTCTGTTTGAGTGGGAGAAGCAATGGCAGAAGAAAGTAAGATGAGAATGGAAAAGTTTAATGGCAAGAACTACCAACATTGGAGAATGCAGATAGAGGACTATCTGTATCAGAAAGATCTCTACTTACCGTTAGGTGGGATAGCAAAGAAGCCCAAGGACATGGAGGATGAAGAATGGGAAGTTCTTGACAGAAAGGCTCTTGGGTCTATAAGACTGAGTCTGGCCTCCACTGTGATATCTAATTTGTCACAGGCAAAAACAATGGTAGAGTTGATGACCACGTTAGCAAATATGTATGAAAAACCCTCAGCTTCAAATAAGGTATATCTTATGAAGCAATTATTTAATTTGCATATGAATGAAGGTGGATCTATTTCTACTCATCGGGATGATTTCAATGGAATTGTTAATCAGTTAAGTTCTGTCAATATTGTATTTGAAGATGAAATAAAAGCTCTTTTGATATTATGTTCTTTGCCTGAAAGCTGGCATGGCTTAGTAATGGCAGTTTCTAATACTGCATCTGCATCAAATATTTTGAAAGTAGAGGATGTGGTTAGTGTTATCTTGAATGAGGAAATACGTAGGAAAAGCACAGAAGAGACATCTGGGAACGCTTTAAATTTTGAGAGCAGGGGAAGGCAAAAAGAAAAGAGCAAGAGGAGATCAAGATCTAAGTCTAAGGTGAGAGGAAGATCCAAATCCAGGAATGGCAGGAAGCCACAATGCTGGAACTGTGGAAAGATGGGGCACATAAGCAAAGATTGTTGGTCAAAGCCCAAGGAGGACAACCAACACGAAGAAAAGGAAGAAGCCAAGGTTGCAGGTATTGCACAGGATGCTTTAATTTTCTCTTTGCATAATAACATAGAATCTTGGGTATTAGATTCTGGTGCATCTTTTCATGCTACCCCTAACAGAGAGTATTTCAGTGACTATATCCATGGAGATTTTGGAATAGTGTACTTAGGGGATGACGAGCCTTGTAAAATAATTGGCAAAGGTAAAGTGCAGCTGAAGATGCAGAATGGCAACACATGGGTGTTGAGAGAAGTGATGCATGTTCCTAGTTTAAAGAGAAATTTGATTTCTGTAGGTAAGCTAGGTGATGAGGGTTGTACAGTAACTCTCACAGCAGATTCTTGGAAGGTGACCAAGGGTGCACTAGTTATGGCCAGAGGTAAGAGAGAAGGTACTCTCTATTTGTGTAATTGTGTTACTAACAAATCTCCTTCAGTTTTATCTACTTCAGGGGTGGATTGTAAATTGTGGCACTCAAGGCTTGGCCACATGAGTGAGAAGGGGATGTCAATACTTAAGTCTAAAGGTATGCTTTCAGACTTGAAAAGTATGGATCTAGAATTTTGTGAGCATTGTGTATTTGGGAAATAGAAAAGGGTTAGTTTTCTCAAGACTGGGTCTACTAAGAAAAGGTAGAAGTTGCAGCTTGTTCACACAGACGTCTGGGGACTGGCTCAGGTAGCCTCTATTGGCGGATCACGGTACTATGTTACATTCATAGATGACGCCACAAGAAAGGTATGGATCTACTGTATTAAAAAGAAATCTGATGTTTTTGAGACTTTTAAGTTTTGGAAGGCTATGGTTGAGAATGAAACAGGCAGAAAGTTAAAGTGCCTGAGATTTGATAATGGCGGTGAGTTTTGCAGTCTTAAGTTCAAATTGTATTGTTATACACAAGGAATCCGTAGGCAAAGGACGGTTCCAAGGACACCTCAGCAGAATGGTATTGCTGAAAGGATGAACAGAACTATTATGGAGCGTGCAAGATGTATGAGATTGCATGCAGGGTTGCCCTTAGAGTTTTGGGCAGAAGCAGTTGACACCGCAGTGTACCTGATTAACAGAGGACCCTCTACAGCTCTGGATGGTGGAATTCCAGAAGAGGCATGGACAGGTAAAAAGGTAGATCTCTCATATCTCAAAGTTTTTGGTAGTGAAGCCTTTGTGCATATAGATAAGGAAAATAAAAAGAAGCTTGATCCTAAGTCTATGAGGTGCACGTTTATAGGCTATGGCTCAGATGATTTTGGTTTCAAATTTTGGAATCTAGGAACTAACAAGGTAATCAGGAGCCGTGATGTTGTTTTCAATGAAAGAGTGATGTACGGTGATCAGATAAGGAAGCTGGATCACTCTGGGCAGAGCAATAGTGAATTTGACGAAGTTATGGTCCAAAATGAGCTCGCGGGAAAAAGAAATAATCACTTGCAGGAAAACACAGAGACCGATGTCGGCAGGGTTAGAACCGGCGTCAGCAGTACAGAAATCGATGTCGGTCATACAGAGACTGACGTCGGCAGACCAGGCACTGAGGTCGGTCAGGTAGAACCGACGACGGCGAGTGACAGGTCTACAGGTGGCCGAGGTCGGTCACTGTCAGAAATTTTGGGTGGACAGATTGTTGAAAACAAGTCCAAGACACCCACCAGGAGGTCTGAAAGGGTAAGTAAGCCTCCAATTAGATATTCTTCTTCCTTATATTATTTATTGCTAACTGATGGTGGAGAACCAGAGAGTTTTGAAGAAGCATTACAGGTGGAGTCCAGGAGTAAGTGGGAGCGTGGCATGGTTGAGGAGATGGAGTCCTTAAGAGAGAACCAAACATGGGATTTGGTTGAATTGCCAGCTGGTAAGAGAACACTGAAGAACAGATGGACCTACAGGTTGAAGGAAAGTGAGGATGGTCAGATGCGATATAAGGCCAGATTAGTGGTAAAAGGATTTGCACAAAAGCCAGGTATTGACTTTGGTGAACTTTTTTCTCCTGTTGTTAAGATGACTTCTATAAGGGTTGTATTGTCTTTGGTTGCTTTTGAGGATTTGCATCTCGAGCAGCTAGATGTTAAGACAACGTTTCTTCATGGAGATTTGGATGAGGAAATCTACATGGAACAGCCAGAAGGTTTTGAGGTCAAGGGTAAGGAGAAGTTTGTGTGCAGGTTAAAGAAAAGCTTGTATGGCCTCAAGCAAGCTCCAAGGCAATGGTACTTGAAATTTGACAAGTTTATGACTGAGCATGGCTACAGTAGGTGTCAATCAGACCATTGTGTGTATTTCAAGAGATTTGATAACGGTAGATATATTATTCTATTGTTGTATGTAGATGACATGCTGGTTGCAGGGTCTCACATGCAGGATATCTCTGAGCTTAAGGAGAAGTTAGCTCAAAAGTTTGCCATGAAGGATTTGGGAGCAGCGAAGAAGATCCTTGGCATGAGCATTAGGAGAGACAAAAAAAATCACAGGTTGATATTGTCTCAAGAAGATTATGTGAATAAGGTGTTGGAGAGGTTTAATATGCAGGATGCAAAACCGGTAAGTACACCTATGGCTAGACATTTTAAGCTAAGCAAAGAACAATGTCCCAATTCACATGATGAGGTAGAGTACATGAGTATGGTTCCATATTCTTCCGCAGTAGGGAGTTTGATGTATGCAATGGTGTGTACTAGACTAGATATTGCCCAAGCAGTGGGAGTAGTAAGTAAGTATATGGCCAATCCAGGTAAGGAACATTGGAAAGCGGTTCAATGGATCCTTAGATATCTGAGAGGAACCAGCAGCAAGCATTTGTGCTATGGAGGTTCAG
The DNA here is from genome assembly GCA_037957365.1 of Torreya grandis. Lineage (NCBI taxonomy): Eukaryota > Viridiplantae > Streptophyta > Pinopsida > Cupressales > Taxaceae > Torreya > Torreya grandis. Next base: position 467,603 of record JARHVA010001429.1, on the reverse strand, counting down.
ATACTTCTCTACATGGCTATGTAGATTCAGATATGGCAGGGGATTTGGATGGCAGGAGAAGCACCACAGGTTATGTTTTTACTATAGGTGGAACAGCGGTTAGTTGGATATCTAAGTTGCAGAAGGTTGTAGCCTTGTCAACTACAGAAGCAGAATATATTGCAGCTACAAAAGCTAGCAAGGAGATGATATGGATGACACGGTTCATGGAAGAGCTTGGAAGGGAGCATGGGAGTTGCAGATTGTACAGTGACAGTCAGAGTGCAATCCATTTGGCCAAGAACTCGGCCTTTCATTCTAGAACCAAGCACATACAGCTAAGGTACCACTTCATACGGCAGGTATTGGAAGATGGTGAGTTGAAGCTGGAGAAAATCCATACAGACAAGAATCCTGCTGATATGCTAACAAAGCCAGTTACGATGGAGAAGTTGAATCTTCATTCAACTTCTATTGGTCTTCATGATTGAGTTGAAGATGGAGGAGCTAGAAGATGATGCTGTACAGGTTGGTGCAGCTGGTTTATCTCCAAGTGGGAGATTGTTAGGGTGTGGAGCTAAAAGCTTCACCAAAGAGCATACTTAAACAGGTTCGGGTCTACACAGACGCCGGCGTCGGTCAGGAGCGACCGACGTCAGTTAGTAGCAGTTGCAGAGGCGCTGACGTCGGTAGTAAGGTCGGCCGGCGACGGTCACAGGCGAACAGGCAGGAACCGACGTCGGTTACCTGCGTGTCCAGAAATCTATTTCCGTGGACAGCAGCGAGTGTTTGCATGATAAGTTTGAGTCGTGGACTCAAGCTTGCGTCTCTATTATTAGCAATATTATTTTTAGAGCCCTTGTTCAAGAGGCTTAACTATTTGTTGTAAGAGCATGCTCAAGTTTCCTATTTCTATATGTAGGAAGATCTTCTTAGCTTAGAATGGTAAGTGTTGAGTGTAGAACTGTAAGAGTAGAACATTGTGAATGTTTGAAGGACAGTACAGAGTTGCATCAATCCAGGTTGTTGGATTTGAGTGTACTTGAGAGTGAGCTCTTGAGGAATAGAGATCTAGTGAGAGATCTTGTGTGCATCTGAGAGAGGTGTGGAAGAACGAAGTTTCTTCAAATTGTATTCCTATTGTAAAGAGTTTCAATACAAGTTTTCAGGGTGTTTTCTTGTATATCTTATTCTGTGCTATTTATCATTTCAGTTACTTATCTATCTGATTTATTTCCGCGTTTATTGCTTTCACAAGTGTAATCTATTGTTGGTTTGATCCCCCAACAATACCAATTCATATGGGGACATTTTGATCACCTGCTTAGGCGTGATTCTATCAGCCCATAGTGCTAGATTAAGCACTTTATGCCACTCTTTTTGATGATCAGCCCTTACTCTTTTGATGAGTCTTATCAGGTTCTTGTTGGTTGATTCTGCCAGACCATTACTTTGAGGGTAATAGTTAGATGAAGTATTCAGATATATTCCATGTTTCAAGGCAAAGTCGGATACTTTAGACCCCAAGAATGCTTTAGCATTATCTGAAATTATGGTGCGAGGAACCCCAAAGCGAGTAGTGATATTCTCTAGAAAATCTAGGATCACATTCTCTGTTGCTTTCTTAAGTGGGACTGCCTCGGTCCATCTGGTGAAATAATCTGTGGCAGTTAATATCTATTTGTGACCCATACTGGACACTAGATTTATGATTCTAATGAAGTCAAGACCCCATTGAGCAAAAGGTTCATCCACAATTATAGGACTAAGGGGCATAGCTGCATTCCTCCTCATCCCTATATAATATTGGCAAGATTGACACTTTTTAACCAGTTGATAACAATCTACAAATAAAGTAGGCCAGAAATACCCTACCTCACTTAACTTTATGGCTGTGGTTTTTGCAAAAAAATGCCCCCTTGATATTCCATGATTCATTTCGTGTAGTATTCTCTTAGCTTCAGCCTGTTCTACACATCTTAATAATTTTCCATCAGAATTTCTTCTGAAAAGGACTTGTCTAATTAAAACAAAATGAACTCCCTATATCTTATAATATCTTCTCTTATTTTGGGGAAATTCTCTCGAATAAATCCCAGTTTTCATAAAATGAATCCTACTCATGACCCAAGATTCTTGATCAACTTCTTTTATTTTTAGCACCGTATCCATCTCTCTTTTTGAATCTGCTTCCTCAGGTAACATCTTTTCAAGCTCTTGGGTTATATATTGGCAGAGACCCCTGCCTCTGACTAGCTTGGTGGGTCTGACCTCTACATCATATTCAAGGATCTTAGTGATCTAATTGGCTCTTTTCTCAATAATTTCCCCCTCCATGATGTATTCCATGACACTTGGGTGGGCTACAAGTATCAGAATTTTGTTCCCTGATATCAGATGCCTGAATTTCTTGAGGGATTTTACCATGGCATAGGCTTGCCTTTCCATAAAATTATACCTAGTCTCATAATCCTTGAGAGTTATTGAGAAAAAGGCTATTGGGTGTTTCCCCTCCAGCCTATCGTTCTTTTGAGTCAAGACAACAACAATACTTGACTCTCCTCTGTAGACATACATTATGAAGGGCTTGAAAAAGTCTAGATTTTTAAGCATTGGGGTTGCTAAGATAGCCTTCTTAACCTCTTCAAAGGCTTGCCTTCATTCTATAGTCCATTTGAAGAGTAAGTCTTTCTTTAACAAGAGTGTCATTGGTCTTACCAAGCCTACAAAATCAGATATGAATTTATTGACAAAATCGATCTTCTTTAAGAAAGACTGAACTGCCTTTTTATTTACTGGAAGAGGTAAGTTCATTATAGCTACGATTCTCTCAGGATCTATAGAAACTCCTTCTTTAGATACTATATGTCCTAATAATTTGCCCTGAGGTACAACAAAGATTCATTTCTTGGGATTCAATGATATCCCAAAATCCTGACATTTCTTGAAGACAGATTCTAAATGATCAAAATGATCATCATCATTTTAAAAAAAAATACTGAGGTCATCTAGATAGACTAGGATGAACTTATTTATAAGTTCACCAAGGCTATATCCATAGCTCTTTGAAAGGTGGCTCCTACATTTGATAAGCCAAATGGCATCTTAGCGTATGCAAATATTCCCCATTTGGTAGTAAAAGCAGTTTTGTACTGATCTTCATCAGCTAACCAAATCTGATTGTATCCAGAGAAACCATCTAGTAAAGAAAACCTCTCTGATCCAGCCACCGTTTGTAGAATTTGTTCCATGGAGGGCAAGGGATAGTGGTCTTTTAGAGATGCTTTATTTAGATCGTTGAAATCTACACACAGTCTTACATCTCCATTCCTTTTTCTAACTGGTACTAGATTTGATACCTAGGTTGAGTGCTTGATTGGAAATATTATTTTGGAATCTAAAAGTTTTTGCAACTCATCTACCATTAGAGGCTCAATCTTTGGATTTACTGGCCTCTATTTCTATCTGATGGGCTTGGACCCTTCAATCAATTATATTGTGTGCTGGATAATGTCTCTATTGTATCCATGAAGGTTTTCATAGCTCCAAGCTATGACTTTGTCATATCTCTGACACAATTTGATTAGTCTTTCCTTCTCTTCTTGAGTTGCAAAATTCCCAACTTTTAGCCTTTTCCCGTCACTCACCTCCATTTCAGAATAGTCTGCTTTGTCTACCTGGAACTTTTTCTTTTCCAGGCTTACATCCTCTAGGTCAAACAAGTTTTCTAAGGTGATCAATCCCTTGGGGAGCTTATTAGTCCTTAATTGCATGATTTGATCACCATATGCCTCTTCAATTTTGGTTTGTAATTGATCAGCAAACTCATCTGATTGTTGTAAGAAAAAGACTACCTGAGCATCATTTTCAAATACTTGCCAATTCTCATCATTATCTAGAATGGTTAGCCTCACTATGACTTTTACTGACTCATTGTTAACCAATAGGCCAATTGCTGGGTTAAACTGTGAGCCAATTTGGGCCATCTTATCAGCCTTAGAGTTTTGACTTCTAGGGACTATCTCAATGTTGAAAGCTTTAAAATCTTCTATCAAATCCCAAATCCTATGCCTGTAGGATCTCATTCTCACATTTTTGGCTACTGCCTTTTCTCTATTTTGTTTTACTATTAATTCTAAATCTCTTTTTAGTTTTAGATTCTTTATTCCCTTTTTCTTGGCTAACAGGAGCCCATGTACTAAAGATTCATACTCAACATCATTATTAGTGCAAGCAAATTGGAATCGGATAGCCCTTAAAATTTTATCACCATTTGGAGCAGTAAGACAAATTCCTACTCCAACACCATGTTTACTTCTAGCCCCATCAAAATTCAAGGTCCAGATCTCTAAATCTTGAGTAGTAGGTACCTCTCCCCTTATAACATTTGGGATTTCCTGGTCTTCATAAAAAATGACGTATGTGCCCAAACTAGTAGAGTCATAGTTCCCATACGAGTCACTATGCATCATAGCCAACAATTGGCTATTTTCTTCTTCTTGATCATGCTCAGTCCAGTCGCCTATCTCTTCAATAAAAATCCTTTCTTCTTTATTTAACATAGCATGATCCACTTCTAATCTGGTTGTTGGTTCATTGGTGATATGGTCCTTTGACAGTGGTTCAAATAGAATTTTCATCTTCGAACCGTATCTGGTTCACAAGATGAGGTGAGACCAGTCAAGAGACATATATCCTCCTATTTTTGCTATAAAGTCTCTGGATAAACATAAACCAAAAATAAGAGGTATATCTATGACAACTACATCTTGGTTGACAATTATGTTGGGACATGTGTATAATTGGAATGGCAGTTGTTTGATTCTCCCTATAGTTTGTACTATTTTGCCACCTAGCTGCATAACTCCTTTCGCAAAGGGTTCATATTTTATTTTCAAAGCATCAGCTATTTGCTTGGGCATCACAATTGTACTAGCTCATAAATCTATCAATGCATTATGCAAGAGTTTATTTCCAATTATCAGAGTCAAATAAAAAGGCTTTGGCTTGGATTTACTTACTTGTGCTACATCTTTCAATAAGGTTGTTGTCTGTTGAGGAACTGTACCTTTGAGATTTTCTCTCCCAATAGGTCCTTCCTTGGTGACAGCACCTTTGGGCATTGCTTGGCCTTGCAGAGCTTCTTGTAATAGTGTCTTCTATTCAGGAATAGCCAGTATATATCACATTGATACTTGGGCTGGGGTCTTCTTTAATTGATCCACTACATTGATCGGTCCCAAAGACTGAGTTTTTTGGACATATGGGTACCTCATTTTTTCCTGAATTTGGGTAGGAATCCCTTAGTCTTGCACCGGCTGAGGCACTTCTTGTCTAACAACAACATTCCTTTGACCTTGAGATGGAAGATTATTCTTGACTTGACCACTTACAATCTCAGGCTATTCCATCATTCTCCTCTTTGATCAAGTGTAATAATCAGATTGCACCACTGGCCTTTGGGAGGTAGATGCTTCATTCAAGAAAATTGCTTCTTCATCTTCAATCCATGAGAACAAAGCATGCTCCAGGGCTATTTCTTCCTTTTGTTGCAAGGACATTCCTTGCATCTGAGCCACTAAAACTAAATTCAGTATACCGAGAGACTGGTAGTCTTGATTGTTACTGGTACTGGCAAATTGACCATCCATTCTTCTTTGCTTAGCTACCCTTTGTTGTAGATTACCCCTAGGACAATATCTGGGTGTATGAGCATCGTTGCAAGGGAAACACCAAGCATTAGTATCATCCACATAATTATTCTAACTTGGAACCATCTCCCTATTTGAGTTGGGAGGGATGGTCTGTGAGGGTGTGGGAACTACAACTAATTGATTCGCTAGCTGATTGTTAGTTTGTTTTGGAAGACCTTGACGTTGGCTTGGTTGGGACGAAAACCTATTTCCTTGGTAGCCTTGATAAGGGGGCTTAGGGAAAGTGTTCTATTGTCTTTTTATATTAATCAGCTCATTGGAGAACATCCTCAAGATATTCTTGATATCATCCATCTCAGATGACTGAGTAGGGACAGGTTCTTTCATGGATGATTAGGGGTAAGTGTAAATAGACACAAGTGGGCTTACAACTTTAGGAAATTCTTGAGGTAAGGGTAGGGAAATTTTTGGGAACATAGGCATGGGAGGCCTTGGAGGTAACTTTCCAGCATCTATTAAATGATTCTCAGCTCTGACCGCATATTCATAAGCCCCCGACAAAGTGTGTCCTCCCAGTGACTAAATCATAACAGATATATCTGAATTCAAAGCCTTGAGATAAAACACTATGGCCATACCGAGTGGTGGTTTAGCTGTAGTAGGGATTATGTCCCAAGTTTTCTAAAATCTGGTTTTGAAGTCAGTCATGTCCTCCTATGATCCCCTTTGAATGGTGATTAACTGTTGTAACAAAGAAGACTTATCACCCTTCTCTGCAAATCTTTCAAAGAACAGATCTCCGAGCTGGTCCCATGTAGATATGGTATTTGGGGTCAAAGACCGATACCATTCTAAAGCCTTTCCTTTGAATGAAGTTGCTAATAACCTTATGGCCACATTTTGCTATGTGACAACATGTATGGCACAGACATCTGATGCATCTTGAAGATATTCTACAGGTGTTTTAGAGTCCTGCCCACTAAACTTGGGCAGAGCTTTTAGAGCATTTACTGGGATAGGATCCCAAACAACTGGTGGGGTTGGGAGGATCAAAGGACTACTAATGTTCTATCTTGCATAATTTCTTAGGGTTATAGGGGCTCCCATATTTAGTATTGGTGCAAACGGGTTAGCTCTTCTTCTTGGACTTGTTACCAGAGGTGGCAAAAGAATACCTGGATTTGTAATAAACTGTGATCTGGTGACTGGTCCATAGCTCTGACTCCTCATAGCTCTCTGGTTCATATGGTCTTGAAAGAAACTTCAAGACTTGTCCCACAGGGCGCCAAAAACTGTTGATGCTTAAAATTGCGCTTGATTCTAATCAACAATAATAGGAAGTTTCAAGCTGTGGGATATTGCGGCTTGAAACAACCTCCATATTTTGGAGAAGCTGGTCTCTTCTTTTGTATCAAATGTGGGGGGAAAAGGGATAAGAAATTAAATAGAAACACAAATGTAGGAATTGAAACCTAACTATGGTGATGTGTCTGAGTGTAATTTGATCCTAATCCTGAGCACAATGAGACTATATGTAGGATTCATTTACATTTAAGAGCAAACAAGTGCATGATCAATGTAAAAGATTGAAACAATGGAAATAGAGGCTCATAACATAGGCTTCTTTTGTTGAGATACAAAAAGTGTCAACCAAGGCATAGGGTTCAATCTTCTTGTAAGAATCTTTGAATCACATAAGATGCATAGAAACACGTACAATTATGTAGAACTTCTGATTCAAAAAAATAAGACAAAAGCAAATGACATTCCTAATCACAACTCTAGAAAATCTACAGTACAGACTGCTATTGTGAATGACACAAATAGTATCAACAAAGGCATAGAGTTCAATCTTCTTAATTCATTCAGCCATATAAAAGGCACAGAAACATGCACAGCTACATCAACTTTACAATTCAAGAAAATGAGACAAAAGCAAATGATATTACTTGGTCACAACTCTAAAAAGTCTAAACTATAGAATGCTTCCTCTTTTCTTTACAATCCATCCTCTTTATAGCCTCAAATTTAGAGATAAAAGTGTGGCATTCAGTGCATTCAATGCCTTGGATGTATCTTGGTCTCATCAAGAAGGGCCATGCTAGAACGGGGCAGCTGCTCTAACTGCGGCATGACGATTCATGACTAGTACCTCCTTTCACACCTAGATTTTCTCATTCAATCCCCTGCTTAGCTGCTCAACTGTCCATTCTGCCTCCACTTACAAGGGACAAATAGATGACCCTTTTAATGCTTGCAGGCTCCAAAAATCTACCCGATGAACTGTTCCATCTACCAGAAATAACTCCCACCGAGTTTCCCTCCATTTTGCTTTGCTATAATAGATACACAGAACACTCTGTTCTATTGAAATGGGAGAGGACACTTAGTCAATTTCTTGAAATTCTCTTTTTTACTTAGAAGGCATCAGAGAACGACACTTGGTGCTTTCTACCTAATTTATCGAAGACACACGGCTCTCTTCGCTTCTCTTTAGCTATGCTATAGAATTATTTAGGGCACATATTAGGCTCTTATGGATGGTGACACCTGGCAGCTTTCGTAGACCTCTAAAATAACACCCAGGACCCACCACAATCTTTATTCAGCAATGAAGCTTGAAGATGATCTCTCAGGGGTTAACACGTGGCAACCTCCACCGTTCTTGGGAAGATACGTGGCATCTTCTACTTCTCCTACCAGGGGTATGTGGCATCTTCTACTTCTTTCAGGAATGAAGGAAAAAGGGGCTCAAAAAGTGACACTTGGCGGCCTCTGCTACTTTTTAGCATTTAGACAAAATGAAATAAATGCCCTACTATCTTCCAAAAGGGTGCCTGACCCCTTTGATTTTTGGGACACTCCATTGAACTGCCCGATGAACCAAAATGGTTCAATGGTTCAACGGTTCAACACTACGCACCATTTACATGTTAACTGAGGTATTGAACCAAAATCGTTGAACCAAGGCATTGAACTAACTGTCTCTCAGGTGTCGACATGTGGTGACTTTCACTTCTTTTAAAAAAGTAGTTCAGGGCCTTTTATGACTGCCACCTAGAACTTTTCGCTTCTTCCTGCTACTTAGCTTGTTGAAAACCTTTGCTGAGAATTAGAATGAATGTAGGTGCTGATACGAGACGTGAATGTCAACATGTGGTGCATTTTGCCTAGTTGCTAATGGATACGTGGCACGATCCGTGGCTCTCTTAAAAGTTATGAAAAGTGTCTCAGTCGGTGCCAATTGGCCGGCTTCATGTTTCAAAAAGTGACACTTGGTGGCTTCTGCCTGATTTCAACACTTAGGTAAAAATGAAACGAAGGAAACAAAAAGGGGAAATAGAACCCGTGCTTAGACAGTGACACTTGGCAGCCTCCACTGCACTTCGACACTTAGACGGGAAAGAATAGAAAGAAATAAACCCGTGCCTGCTCTGAAACTTTGTTGACATAACCAAGGTATGCGGGAACCAAAACTATAGTGCACGACTGAAAATTTGAAATGCAATATAGAGTAAAAATTTACTCTACAAATAGATCCTATATGTTAGAATTGGTACCTTCCTCAAATTGGTACACAACCTTTTGTTTGCCCTTCCATGTTTGTTCCCTCAATGTATGGTCTGGTTGAGAGTTAGTCTATGGAAAAGATGAGGCAAAAGTATTAGATTATTTGAAAATAGACAAGATATCTTCATGTGTACCATGTATATGTCGTATGTAGTCTTCAACTAGCACTGGATCACCTATAAAGCTTGATGAATGGCTTGTAGGGATAGGTGTAAATCCATGTGAGGTGATGAGTAAGATAATGCTAAAATCATATTACTTCTAATGTTATTCTAGGAATTTGTATCTAGGTATTGCTCTTGATGAATGTACCATGATCTAGCCCAGGTGCGTAGAGTACCATAAAATACATGAACCCACAAATATTTAAGTAAATATGTCTCATTTTAACTCTAAAGGTTTTCTCAAGCCTCAAGATGCGCTTTAGGAGCATTAAGACCATCATAACTTGGAGTGGTATGAACATGATTATCATGATGTAAATGATAGTGTATGATAGTGCACATTCGGTCCCAAATGAGCAAATTATGATGGTGAGTTACACAACATTGAGTAGTTATTCCTTGAAGAACATAGTTAAGTGAGCACATTTTTTCATCTTCAAACACACAAAAAGTTTCTTACTACTACACTTACTCTTAGACTTCCATGTGGCCGTGAAACCTAGGTGCTTGATCTAACTGTAGGGGTGGTCTAACCATCAAATGTTGATCAATAAGGTGAACAACCTTATGAAATTTAAGTAACTTACATGGAGCATCCTCTTATTTACCAATGATACCACAAATTTATCCAATAATATCATATTCTTTGTGAGCCCAATGTTCATAGACATTGTTGGTAGTGTTAAAAATGGATTGTATGTCCACCCATTATAATATACCATTTAGAATAGGATCAAGATGCTCAATTCCCTGAGCTATGACATTATAGATATGATTGAGATCCTCATTGACATTAACTAGTTTAATAAAATGAGGTCCCTGAGCATTGTCTAGGGAATAATGGCATATTGATCATCATTTTAAAAACTAATGTAGCACTTTTTGAAGCTCAAGTCAATGTTGTTTGCATAACACCATGACATACCCAAAAGATCCAAAAAATCACTAGCTTAAACCAACTCAATCACTTCAAAGTTAGCCTTGAAAGTGACACCCAAAATTTCAATAATGGCATCCTTAATAAATCATATGGGCAGTGCACAAGTCTTATTAGCCATGAACAATACATGAGGAGAAGGTTGCAAAGGAGGGATCACCATCTTTCTATCCTTTGTTAGTACATTTACCTCCATACCAATGTCGACAAGTATATCTCAAATGATCCAATTATCAATATCTATATTTACTAAGATTTATTTATCACACTCTATACTAGGTTGGACATGAGCCTCTTATCATTATGCATGGTTCAATCGATGATCCTTTGTAGCCTTTGGTGCTTGATGACTTAGCTAGTTCCTCAAAAGGGGGATGATGTCTTCATAAAGAATCCATTTACACAATTCACAAAACTCATCACATGTCGAGTCTTGGAGAATTGAGGATTTTTGCATTTTAGTGAGAGTAGTAGCATATCTATCCTTAAGGAACTAGATCTCACCTTGTAGTTCCCACATTAAAGTCAGTATGTCATGTAGTACTTCTTTCTATTGTTGAACATCTGGGTAATGATTCACATGAGGCTCTTCCCATTAAACCTTGTTAGTGGGTGGATTTGAAATAGACTAAAAATGAGTACCACTTCATGTAGTAATATTTACTTTGGGACTAATCAGAGTAGTAGGGTGCAGTATCCATTGAGCAGTTGGAGTTTTTCTAATCCATATCATTCCAGTACCCTTCTCATTCTAGTCCTTGGTGATGATGGCATATAAGTTTGGGCATTCCTCCAGATGATGTTCATTCTTAAAAAATACATCAGGTTAGATAAACTGGGAATTCACGTTGGTAATGCTTTGGAGATCCAAACTTATAGTAGGTTCTGGGTAGAAAATGACCACCTCTGTGTCCATGATCGTGACCTCTATAGGACTAACCTCTACCATTTTCTTAGTTATTGACTACATAGGTATGACAAGTACCATGCATGCATACATCATGAATCTTACTAATAAGGTGACAATCATCTATATCATGTGTATATACATCACATATTTTATAATATGATGATACCTTAGATTGAGTAGTGCACTGAAGCAAAGGAAATCTTGAAATCTTGCACATCATGGTCCTCTTGGTAAATCTCACAGGACTACTTTACCATGATGTGAATACTTTTGTGGGGATAATTATTTCTATTATGACCTTATACTTCACAATCAACACACCAAAACCATTACAAGTATCTTGAGTACTAATGATCTTATCCAAATGAGATGCCATGGCAATAATGTGGGATTCCATAAAGGGACTAATCCATATATCAATACTTTCAATTATTTCAGTGTGAAGGGCAACATCCAATGCTTCATGTAGGTTAGTAAAGGTCTTTTAGGATAATGTGTGTCAGAAGGGAAGTAACAAGCCTCCTACAAACCATTGGGCATGTTGAGTTTATCTTAAAATGTACATCATAATCATGTACACTCTCAGTGAGTTATTATTTAATATCATTCAGGGTAATACTACCCTATTGTTCAAACTCTGGGATGTCAAATTCTTGGAGTTTACCATAACTTGTTACGAATCAAAATTTTGGTACCATTTATGTGTATGATCTAAAAGTGTTTTGGTAAATTGAGTTGACTTTCATTTAATATAAGTAATGCGTTGTGCCCGCCAAATGAGTTCACACTTATGAACATGTTCTACTATATTTTCAACACCATGATATTCAGGTAGATGGAGTGTCATCTCAGAGTAGACATTAAGTAGATTGGGTGTTGGTAATAAAGCTTAATGAATCTCCAAGTCACCCCTACTAAGCATTGAACTCATAAGGACCACAAAAGAGGTTGCATGCTCATGTAGTATTGAGTTCCATATAATCAAGCCTATGCACAAACACTTCCCATTTGCACCTACACTCAATAGTCAACATGGGTTTACACACCAAATAAGTGTTGATTTGTGCCTATGAGGAGTTCCCAATGCATTCCCCATACAAATATCCTTCATCATACCAACATGATGCATATATCAGAACACACATGGCTCCTAAACTTTAAGTAGTGAAAGAGAGAAGTGTGTAGAAACTAGTTACAAATCATGAAGAGCATGCTCAAGATCTTCAAAATTCTTGCATGATCTTATTCAAAGGCATCACTATGACTAAATGGTGAATTCATGTGCCAAATCACATGGTTTCACATCTGTGCCCGTGTGAAATGCAGACTAAAATCTAAACTGCACACCATCTCCTTTGTAGATTGATATACATTCCAGATAGAAGGCATAGACTACAAAAACCATTAAAAGAGACTAGGCATAGGAGGAGTTAAGACTTTGTGCAACCATCTCTTTATGCATTATTTACATAGGATACATTTAGCTAACTACATGTGCAGGATGAAATGGTAGAATCCAATGATATGCCTACACAGTTCCATGCTAGTGGGCTAGTCTAGGTGGTAGCCATGAATAAGGGTGGTAGTTGACCCTGATTGGACATAAAGGGAACCAAAAATAAACATATTTGAATGTAAAGGTGTCTAGCAGAGCATTAGATAATGCACACACATCCCCTCCAACTATATAATCATATCTCCATCTTTGATAAACATGTAGGATACCTAAAGATCCAAGAATGACCTTCCAACTGCTTCTATGATCAGATTGTTAGAGTAAATTAAATGAACATGGCTTGTAGTAGTTATTACAAATATTTTTGGTGCTCTTAATTAACCATGAGCTCTAGGCATTATTTCAAATTCAAGTTCCTATTTACCACATCCAATGGCAAATTGATTATGCAGGGCCTTGCCTAGTTCTATATAAACCCTTTTTTTTTGTAAAATGGTTGACATTTCTAGGTATTATAATGCTGTCAAAATTTACCCTCCAAGAGCCCTCTCCCGGTATAACAAAGTTTTTCCCATTCAAATTTGTAATATTACCTTGTACCTTGAGATTAATAAGAAGTTTTTTACTTTTCTTCATGCTCTGTGTTCTGTGTGCATTCATGGTTGTTGATCCTTAGTTATGGATGTTTGTCCCTCTCATTATCATCCTCCTTTCACACCTCTGTGTAGAATCAAAAGTATTTACAAGTCGCATGTTGTGTATACATGAGTCTAAATAGATGTAACTCTAGACCATTTATTACCCCTCTTAATGTTGCATTTTGTTCCCTTACCTCTATGTGAAACACTTATTTAATACACCCAAGTTGAAGATTTTGTATCCAGTCGATTAGTTTTATTGTGTCATTAAGCATGTCAGATGTTCTCTTTATTCTTTATGAATCACATTTTACATTCCAACAACCCTCTTACCTTTTATCTCCATTTTACCTTTTGTTAAGTTTAGGTTTAACATTGGTGGTATATTTCATTCTACTATTCTTAACTCTACGCATTGGTCCTAAACTAGGTGCATTTAGAATAGAAGGAAGCTGACCTACTCTGAAGTTTGTCCTAAGGAGTGTAAGAGTACCATACCTTGGGAAATAATCCCATTATTATAATGAGACACTGAATCAATCTTCAACATACAAGTCCAAGGCACTAGGCATAGAAGTGCCACGTGCCAACCTTCACGAGAGCCTTTCATATACGGGTGCATATTTTGAGTGATAACAATTTTTAGTATGCTTGGTGGGACCCTTTAGAGATTTAACTAATAATTTGATGCAATTCCTAGTTTACAATGTTAAAGACATTGGATAGAGTACCTGGTGACTCTAAGCATTTCTGGTTCATAAAGATTAGTCCCTCATTTATATGCCAAGATAAATGAGATCATCTACAAGAGGTGTTGACTTCTTTTCATTGAGTTACTTGTACCCTCTAGAAGAGGAGGAGTTAGATCATCTTCATCCCTTGTTAGGAGGGTTAGTGATGTAAGATAAGATTCTATTAGAGCTTAGTCTACACCCCGATTTGGTAGATTCCCTATGTATAGAGGAATACTATTCCCCATCCTATTCATGGTTATTTCTAGAAACCAACACTTTGTTCCCTTTAATGGAGGAAACATATTGATCCTTCCCCAATATGATGATATTCTCGTATCTACTCTTAAGATCATCCCTTACTTTACTGGAGAAAATTCTACTACCCTGATAGAGAAGATACGAGACATTACAAATATTTGCTTCATCCATAATGTGACCAAAGACAACATCATATTGTGAATCCTTATGTCTTATTTAAAAGGGAGAGCACTCTAATGGTACCCCAATTTATGGCCTGGTACTATTCAAAATTGGGATGAGTTAGGCATGATACTATGCAGATGGTTTGAAGCAAAGAGTGACCACTTGTCACTAATGGAGCAACTCACGATGTTCAAAAGGGTTCCACATGAGTAGATGATTAACTTTAATGTCATATTTTAGAGGACTTGGGATTGAGTTCCACTCCTGTGAAATCCAAATCCTAACACTACAATCTTATATATTTTGAAAGCATTGAGTAGCGATGTGGCCATAATGATCTAATCTATGGGAGGCATAATATTAACAGATTCATATGAGGTCATTGTGTGCATATAAAAATTCTTGATACAATTAGTGAAAATTATTCTCATACCCCCTATGCCCTTATATCTTGATCCCCTATGTACAAGTTCACCTACCTTACCCCCCATTCCAACTATAACCCTCATTCTTATTACTATTAGCTTGCCAATTCCATCAACTTTTTGCACCTTTGAGTGAGCTACATGAAGTAAAGTCCTTATTGAAGACTTTAAAAATGAGCTAGTAATTCTCAAAAGGTGTCAATTACGACATTCCAAGCCTTATCAAACCTTCAACTAGTAATATCAATCAAAGCAGCCTCCTTATCGACATGCTATGCAGGTCAAAACCAACTCACATATAATAGACCACCCTATGCAGCAAGTTTTAACATTGTGATCACCTCTAGAGACCTTATGCATATGAAAAATAATATGACACAAGACTATGAATGGTGGTTCCCATGTGATCATTGACATGATCAAGCCATATGTGTGAATGGGATGATGAATGAGGCTCCTACAATGAAAAATGTGCAATCACCTTAGGATCCTCCATCTACTTCATATCAACCAAGGTATGAACTATAGGGATGAATATAAGAGTGGGGTGGATCTTCCTTCCTAAATTAGGAAGAGGTTGACTTCAATTATGTGAATCAGATTGAAGTGTCAAGTGCAGGAAGCAATCTAGTTTCTTTTGACACAAGATTCAAAAAGAAAGTAATGGAGAGGGAGAGAGTTATCTCCTTTATTACCCTTAACCTCTATGCCCCAAGTTTTGCATGCAAATATGTAAGGCAGATCACTTGTAATAAGTTTCTAGGAATGCATGGAAATGACCATGTAAAAAGAGAGTCAGCCCCTAGTTGGTTAGTAAGTGCGAGAGGAGGTAGCCACTAAAAAGGCATAGATTAAAGGGACTCAAATCTTGTTTAATATAGTCAAGTAGATGAAGAAGATGGGCCTAAATGTTACCATGTGGGATGCTCTTATTATTCTTTCCTAAAGGATTTTGCTATAGGATGCCCTAAGGAGCTTCTAATCTCATGAGCCACTGTAGACTATGCCTACTATGCCCTTAAGTCTATGTCAACTAGAGGAAGAGGTGTGCATAAATAACAAACCACACCCATTCTACATCTCTATGATTATCGGTAAGCATCTCATACATAATTGTATGATAGACTCAAGTGTGAGAAACTCAGTGATGCCAAAGAAAATTTCAAACATGTTAGGCATAACATATTCTCCCATCTCAAAAGGGGTCATCCAATTGGATGGGAACAATGGTTAAAACTATAAGAACTATCAAGTATCTGACTCTCACTCTACATGCATGTCCAAGCTTTTCTATTGTGCAACACATCACAATCATTGATTTACCCCCTTACTTTGATATATGCCTCTCCTGGGATTTCACTATGAATATGGGTGGATATCTATAGACACCACACCTCTTGAGGGAATTTTGGATAACCTGCTTGATGAATGGGCACATGATCACTATGAGTTTAACCCATACAATAATGTAGAGGAAATAGGGCTAGGCACATACTATATTCTTGATGAGGACACTATTTGGATCTTTAATCTTAACCATCTTTTTGTAGTATTTTTATTTAATAAAAGGCTATGGATGCATGTACTTTGTCAGATGTCCCTCAAGCTCATTATAATAGATATAATAGTAGAATGTAATAGTGTAATAGTATATTAATCCCATATTCATGGGGAGTAGTTATCTAGTGATAGATTACAATAAATAAGAACTTAGTCTAGTATGAAGGCATCCACATATTGTATTGAATTGAGATTGCTCAAAGGAGGTTGCCCCCTCGAAGAGGCCAGTGATTCTACAATTCTACTATTGTAATTCAATTATACTTGTTTTAGTTAATATATTTCTGATATTTATAGTTTGTTTCATATATATGTAATTATTTCCTAACTTGTTCAAGAATGATCCTATCAACTGGTATCAGAGCACTTTTTAGGGCCAATTTTTTCCCTGTGACCCACCGTATGGTATCACCTTGTCTTAACAGGACCCTAGTGATTAGAAAGTGATAACAAAATAAAAAGTGGTAACTACACTAGGAATTTTTTGAAGTGGTGCCATTTATTAATATATATGTTTTCCACATCTCCATTATAGGTCCAAATAAGGGTAAATACTCATCGATATAACTATGGGAAGTACTTGGGAATAAGCCCTAAACCTCATTGTGAGGAGTACCATAAGAACCCCAAGGTAGTTGTCCCATTGAGAGGACCTACCAATGAAATGGGCAACGACCCCATCCTGATTGATTAGTTTCCACCTGTGAGATAAACCAAGAGCTATCATTTAGGGGTTAATCTATGGCCAATTTTTTTTTGAAGAGTAGTACTCGATCAGATAGCATTGGTGGCTAGATCAAATTCTTAAAATCCTTAGGTAATCTAACAGACTATGGGTCCATATCTAAAATATTAGATTTTGAAGACCATCAACAAAAGTATCTATAGTTGTGAATAATGGTAACTACAAATTTTTTGACATATTTTTAATAACCAAGAAAAACTAGTTTCAATTTTATTTTTATTTTTTTGTCATATCTCTCTATCTGTATCTCCATTGGTCCTCAAACTTTACCAGGACACCTAAAATTTCATTCTACACCTTTTGCTCCTTCAGGTCCCATACCCCAATTCCACTTCCATTATCCACAAATCTCATTTTTTATTTTTTTGGTTTTGCCATAACTTCTTTAGTTTTTATCCTCTTGCTTCAAAAAATTTCCATAGTGTTCCTCTCCCTTTTCTACTCCTTTGTCTCTCTTGGATAAATTTCCCAATTTTTCCATTACAGTTCCAAAATTATCCCTGCATTCATCAATCATACCCTGAAGGTATGAAAAAACTAGTAAAATTACAATCACCCCTTTCGCTTTTGTCCAAATTAAAAATTTCCCTTACCCATGATGTCTTAAAACTTGTTTTTTTATCCATTGAAAAAAAAACATTGGTTATGGTTGTGACCCGTGTTGACACCATGACAAATAACATTGTCGAGCTTCGGTCTAAAATTGATGATCTTTGTAAGGACCTTTGCAAATAACTTTTTAACATCCATGCTAATGATCATGCACTCCAAAATCATGGGGACCATCACTCTGATGGTAGTTCTTCTCGAGCACCATTTCGTGGTCCTAAATTAGCTTTTCCTAAATTTGATGGCACTAAACCCACTAGCTAGATTTATCATGTTGAACAATATTTTAGTTTACATCCCATAGAGGAACAAGTCTCTATTGCTTCTTTTCCCCTAGAAAAATATGATGTTCAGTGGTATCAATGGTATCGTAAGACACACTAAACTTGAATGGACTAAATTCACCACACTCTTGTTTACCCATTTTGGGCCTAGTGTCCATGATGACTTCATAGGAGCATTGAATAAACTGTGTCAAATTGGCATCATGTAGGAGTATCAAACAAAGTTCGAGAAACATGCCAATCACATAGAGGGTCTCTTTGATGAATTTTTCCAAAGCTACTTCATTAGTGGCCTCAAGGATGGGATTCGATCTAAGGTTAAAATGTTCCAACCTCACACCATGATAAAAACCTTGGACCTCACTAAGCTCACTAAAGACAAGATCACCTCTTAGCATCACACTTCTAATTGGGCACCATCCAAGCCCTCTTCTAGTAGCCCCCCACTAGGATAACCCCTATCAAATGTCTCATAGAAATTGAAATGCACACATGTCAAGAAAAAGGGGTTTGTTACTATTATCAATTAGACTCGCACCCTTTTGAAGGTAATTTTAGGCCTTCACAGTCTATGGAAACGTGAAAACAATCTTAGGTTGTGGGTGGCCTAATCAACAGATTGAGTCTCTAGATTCTGAGGGATAGCTCCCTTTGGTGTATCAATTAGGATCTCTAATCTACGCTACAAACTACCAAGAAAAGGAAAAAAGGGAAACTTGAAGGAAAAAAGGGAAACTTGAACGAAAAAATCCTATCTAATGATGGTGATACACTTGTATTTTGGTTCATCCACTCAATTTGAGCTCCTAAAAATACTGATTAGACAAGAAAGAAACTAAACTTTCAATTCCAATTAACTCATATCATCAATATTTCATGAAAAGGTTCTATCTGGTGATCAAAGCTTGAGTGAAATGAGGGAATAGGCCTCATTCAAGGCACTAACCAGCCACTTACATCTGCTATAACTTTAGTGAAAAGACATCAAACATAGAAGATGACCTACATAATCTAATCAACTAGTAAATAGGTAAGAATAAGGAGTTGACAAGGAAGAACATTCTATCATGTATGCAAATCACTGACATAATTACACTATACCAGCATCCTAGAATCTAAAAATAGTCTTATTTATTTGAAAAGGTTACAAAACTCAAATTTTTGTAGAGTTTGATCTTGCCAAAATAGGGATCCTTAAAATGGCTGAAAAAGCTAACTTATATAGAAAAGGCATACAAAAGCCAAAAGATTGGCACTGGAATTAGAGAGGAGATCAACTCCCACATTACACAAGTCTAACTTGAGCTATTCAAAAATAACCAAGCCTTTCAATAATATTATTTTTGTCTTTTAGCCTGCATGAAAATCTCTTTGACATTAGAAAAGGATGGTGAGCCCATTTCATAATCATTATTTAGAATAAACATTAAATTATTCAAAATTCACTAAATGTGCATGGATCTTTGGTAATTCAATTCTCTCCATGCATGATGCTATGCCAATCTTCAAATAGAAACTCCACTTGATACATTTGGAAATTGAGTCAAAATAAGAGAGAGTCCTTCTTTGCATGGAAAATAAGGAAGATGCATGATAAGATTCATCTAGTCAGCTCCAAGTAACTCCATGCTAACTCCTTGAACAACCATCCAATGCTAAACTTATTGAACCCTTCATGCATTTGAGTCTCCCTTTTAGAACTAAGAGAGTCATGCTTAAAGGTAGTTGCATGTCTTTTCCAAGTCTGAATAATTTGATTATTGCATTAAAAACTTGGCATGGTCCTTACTGTAGTCTAATCTTGCTTGGGCCACTTTACATGCTCTGAATGTGAGCTATGAACCACATCATAGGAGTTGAAAGGATAAGTCCTCATTATCTTCCACTAATTGGCTATTGAAATCCCATTAAGATCCTTTTGAAAAGTTGGCCTTTTCTCATCCATTGATCTCCTTGCTAGATCTTGACAAGTGTCAAGTTCACAGTAATCTTGATGAACCCTTTAAAATCTTGACCAACGACTACTTGTAGGAGCTCAATTTTGATGTTTATGGGCCCATCATTAATTATTTTAGACTTATGTTTTAGACCACTTTTCCATGAAAAAGGTCTTCAAAACTTTTCTGCCTCTATTTATTTATTTCAAACTTTTCTTCCTTTCTTTTCCTTTAGACAATTTGTCCGAAGGAATTCATATCTTCTGGCTATTTCTTTCAAGATTTTTGGCCTTAGGAATTTTCTTTCAGAGTTTTTATCTCTTTCCCCTTGAATAATTCCTTCAGACAAAAAGTTTGAAGGAAATTAGGTCTTTGGGTTTTTTGCAATGGACAATTCCTTCGAACAAATTATTCTAAGGAATTCATGATATGAAAATTTGTAAATTGCCCTTCAAATTTCATAATATGGTCCTTAGAACTTTTAAAATGGTCTCTCAACTGAGGAAAGATCCTTAAAACTCTTGGAAAAGCCCCTTCAAAAAATTTGGAATGGTCCTTAGACTTTTTGTAAGTGACCTTTTCAAAGAATTTGAAAAGACCCCATTTTTTTAGAAAAATTGAACAGACCCCTCGGCAATTTTGAAAGTGTCCCTTTGGCAATTTTGAAATGGTCTTTCATCCAAGAAAAAACCCTTTGGATTTTTGACAAGTGACCCTTTGGGAAAGTTGAAAAGGTCCTCTTGCCCTTTGAAAGAATTAAAATGGACTATTTGCTAAAAGAAATGACCCTTTGGCTTTTTGATAAGTGTCCCTTTAGAAAAATTGGAATGCCCTTCAGAAAAGTGAAACGAACCTTTAAGATTTTTGAAACTGACTTTACCAAAGGAAAAAGAACCCTTCAGAATTCTTGAATGAAACCCGTTTGCCAAAAATAACCCTTCAACAATCTTGAAATGAACTTTTTTGAAGAAAAATGAACCCTTCAAAAAAATGTAAATGTCCCTTCGAATTCGTTATAAGGGACCATTTGCCGAAAGAAATGATCCTTCAACTTTTTAATAAGTGTCCCTTTAGAAAAATTGGAATGCCCTTCAGAAAAGTGAAATGAACCTTCAAAAAAATTGAAATGGTCCTCTTGAAACTTTGCAATGGACCTTTAGAACTTTTGCTTTGGACAAAATGTCTAAAGCAATCCCTTTGAAAAAGATGTCAAGTCCATTAGATATTAAAAATAACCCTTCAGATAATTTGAACAAGCCCAATTCCTTCGAACTTATGAACAAGCCCAATTTTATGAGAAGTGCCCTTTAGGAAAACTATTGAAATGGACCTTTTTGAAAGGAAATATCCCTTCGAAAAAAATTACAAAGACAAATTTTTGACACTTAGACAAAAAGGCATGTTTATGCAAAGTTTTGAATGATAAGGGTTGCAATTTGACCTGTGGGGTCAAAATTGTTAACGATTATAATTGTGATGATAAATGGGCTCTCAGACATAACTGCATAAAATAAAAATTGTACCTATGAGACATTGATTCTCCACTAGATACCAAACATTTTGAGGATACCACTGAGGACCTATCACAAGATGCTGATGATTTTGGGCACTCAGATTCCCCTCTTGAAATCTCCATGCATACTTTGGTTGGAGTCACCATTCCCCAAAAAATGCATGTCAAAGGTTTTTTTATAAAAATAACGACTCACTATTCTCATCGATTTTGGTAACACTCACAATTTTATGGACCCTTGAGTGGCTAAGCAAGATGACTATTTTATACACTCTTGTTCTAGCTTTGAAGTAATGATTGCCAATGGGGGAACCTTACCATGCAAAGAAAAGTGACATAATGTTCACATTTTTGTGGGTGACTATAACCTTAGGGTTGACATGTTTGCTTTGTCCTTAGGCAGATGTGATGTTCTATTTGGCACCCAATGGTTACACGCTCTTGAACCCATTCTTTGGGATTTTTCTAAACTATGAATGCAATTCACTGAGAATGGTCATCAATACACTCTAGAAGGCCTTATTCATGGATCCAAAAGTGTTATTAGCTCTCATCACATGGAAAAAATTATTAAACATGGCTCTCATGGCATCATTGCCCAATTATTCTCTTTGAACACTACCCCTCCACCAAATTCCATCCAGCCTATAGACTTGTAAGATGTTTTAGTCAAGCATGCAACTGTCTTTGTAAGTCTAATAGGATTACTACCTCACCACCTCAAAGACCATCATATCTAGCTTTATCTTGGTAGTACACCCCCCAACATTCATCCATACCAGTACCCATTTCATCAAAAGGTTGAGATTGAAAATATGGTTCATGACCTTTTATAGGCAGGTGTCATTCGACCCAACACTAGTCCCTATTCTACACCTATCTTGCTCATTCATAAAAAAATAGTTCTCAATGACTCTACATTGAATATCAAGACTTGAAAAAACTCATAATCAAAGATAAATTCCCCATTCTAGTCATTGATGAGCTCCTCAATGAACTACATGATGTATAATTTTTCTCTAAATTAGACCTACGCTCTAGCTATCATCAAATCTGTGTTCATGACATTGACATTCCCAAAATGGCATTTTGCACACATGATGGTCATTATGAGTTCTTGGTCATGCCATTTGGGCTCACTAATTCACCCTCCACCTTTCAAATCTTAATGAACCAAGTATTTTGGCCATTTTTATGGAAATTTATCTTGGCCTTCTTTGATGACATACTCATCTACAACCACACATGGGAGGATCATCTCAACCACCTAGATACAGCTTTGGGCATTCTTGCTACAAACCACTTATGTGGTAAACATTCCAAATGGATTTTTGGAAATTAGAAGTCAAGTACTTGTGACATATTATTTCTTTTGATGGTGTTCATGTTGACCCCACCAAAATTGAAGGTATGACAACCTAGTTGACACCTTCAACACTCAAAATTTTGTGGGGATTTCTTGGTCCAATAGGGTACTACATGAAAATTTTCAAGGATTATGGAAAAATTACCACATTATTAATGGTTATACTCAAGAAATACTCTTTTGTATAGTCACCCACATCTACTACATCATTTAATAGCCTCAAACAAACAAATTGCACCACCCCCATCTTGGCCATGCTTGATTTTTCATAGCCATTTGTTATTGAGTATGATGCATGTGGTATGTGTCTTGGTGTGCTACTCATGCAACAAGGTCATCCCATGCCATCACTAGCAAGGCACTTGCTAGGCATAATTTGACATGCTCCACCTATGATAAGGAGATGATGGTTATTCTCCATGTAGTTCACAAATGACATATATACTTGATTGGATAACATTTTTCCTTCAAAATGGACTACCAAAGTATCAAATATTTTTTAGAGCAATGGGTATCTTCCCTAGATAAAAAAAAATGGGTTTGTAAACTCATGAGATATGACTATGAGATCACTTACAAAAAAGGTAAGGAAAATGTGGTGGTTGATGCTCTCTCTCATCATTTCAAAGATCCAACGTGTCTTTGTTTAGCATTTATTTCCATTTCCACATGGCTCCATGATATTCAAAATGAATAGAATAATGATATCCCAATCCAACAAATCATTTTTCAACTATCTATTAATTCATCTGCTAAACCTCACTATACTTGGGATGACTGCACATTAATATATAAAAGTCACCTTTTATTGACGACATGCTCCAAGTTCAAACACCCTATTTTATAGAAGATGCATGATTCCCCTTCAACTGGACACTCAGGGTTCTTAAAAACATATGAGCAGGTTCACCACAATTTCTTTTGTCCTGAAATCAAATAGGATATCAAACATTTCTTGTTAAATGTGATACTTGTCAATGGTTTACTCCAACCACTTCCAATTCTAACACATATTTGGACCGAAATTTCCATCAATTTTATTAACGGTCTCCTCAAGCTTGGAGGCAAATCATTAATTCTTGTCGAAGTGGTTTGCCTTTCCAAATATGCTCATTTATATGCTCTAGCCCATCCCTACACTGATTCCACCATTGCTCAGATATTTCTTGATCAAATATTTTGACTCCATGGTATTCCTACATCTATTGTCTTAGATTATGATACTACTTTTGCAAGCCATTTTTGGTAAAAACTCTTCAAACGTTTGGGTACATATTTGAAAATGAGTTCAGGATATCATCCATAGACTAATGGCCAGACTATAATTGTCAATAAGTGTTTGGAAACCTATCTTCATTATTTTGTCATCAAAAAGCAACATCAATGGAAAAAATGGTTACCTCTTGCAAAATGGTGATACAACACCTCCTACCACATAGCTACCAAACTTAACCCATATGAGGTCATCTATGGTCAAAAACTACCTTCTCTTCTTTCATATTTACCAAAAAACTCCCTCATCCAAGATGTTGACTCTACCCTCAGTAAACGTGACAATATCCTTCACTTCCTCAAGGATAATCTTCACATGGCACAAAATTGCATGAAGTAATAGGCAGACCAACACTACTCTGAATGATCATTTCAAACTAGAGATATGGTTTTTCTTCATCTGTAACCTTACAAGCAATCCTATTTGAAGCTCAAAGGCCACCAAAAATCAGATCCAAAATTTTGTGGGCCTTATAAAATTCTTCAACAGGTTGAACCTATCACCTACAAGTTGGAAATCCCACCTTCATCATGTGTGCACCCTATTTTTCATATATTTTGATTAAAGAAGGTCCTTGGATGCAATGTCAACACTCATATAGTTCTTCCCAAACTTGATGCATAAGGGTATCTCATTTTACAACTTGAGTCTATCATTAGCAGGCACTCTCGCTCCCTCTACAATCATGTCATCATCAAAGTTCTCATACAATGGCAGGGGATGTAACCAGAAGATGCAACTTGGGAACCTCTTCTTTCCATTCAGCAACAGTTTACTCACCTCAAGCTTTGAGGTCAAAGCTTTTAAGGGGGAGGGCATGTTAGGACCCTTCATCCTAACCATATTTTTGTAGTTTATTTATTTAATAAAAGTCTATGGATGCATATGCTTTGTAAGATGTCCCTGAAGCTCATTATAATATATGTAATAGTAGAATGTAATAGTGAAATAGTAGATTAATCCCACATTCATGGGGAGTAGTAGCTATCTAATGATATATTATAATAAATAGGAGCTTGGTATAGTATGAAGGCATCCACGAATTTTATTGAATTGAGCTTGCTCAAAAGAGGTTACCCCCTTGAAGAGGCCAACAATTACCTAACTATGATATTGTAATTTAATTATACTTATTTCAATTAATATATTGGTGATATTTATAGTTCATTTGATATATTTGAAATTATTTCCTAACTTGTTCAGGAAGGATCTTATCAACCCATATGATAACACAAAGGAAATAGGGCTAGGCACATACTATATTCTTGATAAGAACACCTTGTTGCCTAACCTTGTAAAGGCACAAAAGGACCTTAAAGGCATATTATAGTTATACTTTGATGGCTCTTAAAACAAAAATGGCATAGGGGATAATGTTATAATGGTATCTCCTTAGAAGGAAAAATATTTCCATGTGTTCAGATTACACTTTAGTTGCACAAACAATGTTGTCAAATATGAGGTGTTGAGCCAGGGTCTCTAATTAACATATAAGAAAAGAATCAGGGTGTTTCAAGATTTCAAAGATGATGAACTGGTGGTAAACTAGGTCAAAATGTAGAACATGTCCAAAAATAGTTTGATAAGAGCTTACAAACACAAGGCATGTGACCTAATTGAAGAGTTTGATGTTTTCAATATCGTTCAATACCAAGGGTACAAAATGATGATGTTAATAGGATTGTAACCATGGGCACATAGTATGACCTCCTACATAGTATAAAGAATGAGTTTGAGAAGCTCATAAAACTTATAGTCATATTGATACACCTAGACAATGCAAGCAATTGGCTAGTATTTGAAAGTGACAAATAAATTATCAACTTCCTACAAGAGTCAACCATGGTTTCAAACTCAATATGAGGAGTAGATCATTCAACTAAAGGGAAACAAGCTACCTAAATAGATAGTCATGCTTGAAAGCATATTCAATTTTGATGAACAACTAAAGGGTGAGAGGAGAAACATGATGGTGAAAGAGGAAATCTTCAAGCCGGTGGCCATCTCTGATGACAAGTTCTTGAAAGTTGATAAGGTATGCTCCCCATTTGAAATTGAAGAATTCATTGGGCTAAGAAAAAATATGATGATATATTTGCTTGAAGCTACCAAAAACTTAGAAGCTTTGATCCAAGATTAACCTATCATACTATTGAGCTTAACCTAAATACCAGGATAGTCAAGCAGAAGCAGAGACTAGTTAACCCTAAGCTTAAACCCTTAATGAGGAAGAAGCTCTTAAAGCTCATTAAGTCTAACACAATATTTCCAATCAAACATTCCTTATGGGTGGCCAATCTAGTCCTCGTAAGCAAGAAGAATGGAGAGATTTGATTGTGCGTAGACTTTAGGGACATGAACAAAGCCTCCTTTAAAGACCACTACCCCCTCTTGCTAATGGAGCAAATTCTAAAAATAGTTATAGGTGCAAATTTTTTTTCACTACTAGATGATTATTTAAGATATAAATAGGTACTTGTGTGGGAGTGCAACCAATTTAAAATGGCATTTACCACTAAGTGGGGTACCTTCGTATACCAAAATATGTCCTTTGGTTTGACAAATGTAGGTGCTACCTTCTAAAGGGTCATGCATATGGCATTCAAGGGACTCTTGAACAACATCATCTTTATTTACCCTGATGATATGACTATTTTTTCAAAGCATGCAATAGATCATTTTGGTCACCTACATCAAGTCTTTAAAAAATGTTGAGAGTTTGGGATATCTCTGAACCCAAGCAAGTGTGTATTTGTTATGTATGAAGGCAAAATTTTGGGACACATCATCTCCAAAGAGGGACTCATAATTGATCCCAAACAAGTTTGAGGCCATTTTATTGCTTCCTTCTAGGTCATAAGAAGGGTTTGCAAATCTTATTTGGGAAAATAAATTTTGTCAGAAGGTTTGTGCTGAGTTTCACAACTCTGGTCAAACCCCTTATAACAATGCTCAAGAAAGGTGATGCATTCAACTAGGCCTAGGAGAGATAAAATAGTTTCAAAGTCATTAAATGAGCCATAGTAGAGCCCCCCACCCTAATAAACCCAGAGTATAGTAGGGATTTTATCCTTTATACATTTGGTAGAACTGAAGGCATCTTAGCTATTTTGGCAGAGTGAAACAAAGATCAACTGGAACAACCTATTACTTTCTTTAGTTAGGCACTCAAGGATTATGAGCTACACTATAGTTTTGTAGAGAAGCACACCAATGTAGTAATAAGATCACTCAAGAAGTTTAGGCATATGCTCTCCAAAAAAAAGATCTAGCTTAGGTTCTCACATTTGAGTATAAAAGAGTTCTTACTCACTAAGGACATAAGCAAGAAAAGATTCAGTTGGGTCATAAAGGTGATGAAATATGACATAGAAATCCAGTTGGTGTGAATCAGGGGACTCTATGAGAAACTAGTAATGGATGTGAAGATATAAGACAAATTAGTCTTTGCATTATGCAAAGACCAACCAATAGGATATGAGTTATGATGGATTGGATTCAGAACATTAGAATCTTCCTCTAGACTGGCACATATTCTCATGGATTAAATAAAGCCAAGTGTGAACATTTTAGATAACAATTCATTACTTATGTGATTGTTAGTGGTGTAATATTTAGAAGAGACATCGATGGAGTTCTCTTGTGATGCATAAAACATGATCAAGTGAATAGGATCCTTAAAGATTTCTATGATAGGCCATTAGGAGGCCATTACTTGCCTAAAACTAGTGCCATCAAAATTTGGTGAGTTGGCTATTATTGGCCAACTCTATTTAAGGATGTTCACACATGGGTGTGAGGCTCCAAAAAATATGCCTTCTTTGTAGGCAAATAAAATTTGATAGCCCTTCCCCTGTGCCCAATATAATATAATATCCCTTAAGGATAATTAACATAATTTTTTGGAATTTTTTGATAATAACACCAAATGAAAATACTCATGCAACTACAATATCTAAAAATAATAAAATCATCCAAATTTGATATTCATTCAATAACTAGAAAATACATATAAATTACTAATAATACATAAGAGAAGCACATATAACAATATAACTAGTTACATATAAACTTCTTGAAGAACACATGTAGTTTTAAAATGAAACTACCACCGACCAGCTAGGGTGGATCTCTCATCATCGAACCTAACAGATCTTATAGTGTTTCTATCCTTAAAAATCTCTTCACTCCAAGGTTTTTCATCCATGAGAGGCTTAAGAATGAACCAAGTTCAAACTCACAAAATGGGGGGTTTAATAATAAACATGATATTTACAAAGGAGAGGCTCTCCATATATAGATTTTTTTACAAGAGGGGAGAGGAGAGAGAATGGAGGAGAGAGAGGAAATTTCACCCCATAAAAGTAACCCATGAGAAGTGTGATGAAAGATATTCAAAAAGAGAGAAACAAGCTTAGTCACTCCCATATGACTCTAATCTTTGGTTCCCCACCTTCACATATGTGCAAATCTGGAATAGTGCAGTCCTCCATGTGCTTTCAAAATGAGTGGGAATCTCTTTTTCAATTTGTCTCCCACTAAATCAAGAATAGTGATTTGGTGATCCACTATCCCATGTGCATACAAAAGGATTTCACATGCCAAGACACTATTCCTCCAAAGGGTGGTGCCATAACTATTCCTCCTTGTCTTATTCAAGTATATGATTTCCAAAAGTCAAAGAAACTTATCTTTTGGTCTCCCACTCCATCACATGCATAAGATGCCCTTGTCGGTCATGCCACATCATCCCAAGCCACCTCACTTGTTACATCATTAACTACATCACTTATCACATCATCATGAATAGTGATGGTGAATAGTAAGATGTGAATAGTGATAGTAAATAATAACTTGTGAATAGTGACCCCCACACTAATGGTCCTTGACATCACCTAAAATAGCCTATGAGAACCAAATAGGCTAGTGGTCTTCTTTCAAAGGTCTAATGTGAAGGAGGGGACATTATAGTCCTCCCTCCCTATAATTTCTTGTCCCCAAACAATTACAAATCTAGATGCTGAAGTATCTGTTTGCTTTCCTAAGTAGCATCCTCAACTAACAAGTCCTTACACTTTAGTAAGTAATCCTTGATAGTTATCCCTCTTAGAATATGCTCTTTGGAGTCAATTATAGCCTTTGGAATGAGAATGGGTTTTCCTTCCTCATCCAATGATGGAAACTTGAAAAAAGGAACTACATTCTGCCCAAGTGCCTTCTGAAGGCATGCTACGTGGAAAACATTATGCACCTTACTACTTGTTGGTAGATCAAACTCATAAGCCACTTCTCTAATCCCTTTAGAAGACTTGAATGGGCCATAAAATTATGGATTCAACTTATCTAACCCACTCTTATTAAGAGTGGACTGCCCATAGGGCTGCAACCTCAAATAAACCATGTCACCCACTTTGAAAGTATGCTCAATACAATGCTGATTTGCATACAATTTCTACCTATTTTGAGCTTGCTGTAAGTTTTCCTTCAAGGATTTTATTAAATTCTGATTCTACTCCAATAAATCTTTGGCTTTTTATACTCTACTATCTTCTAACAAAAAGTCAATGAAGCTAGGGGATTCATATCCATACAGATCCATAAATGGTGACATCTTAATAGACATGTGATAAGTAGAGTTATAACAATACACTCCTAGATGTAATAATTTCACCCATAACTTTTTCTGTGCTAAGATGTAGTTGTAGAGGTACCCTTCAACCCACTTGTTTACAATCTTAATTTACCCATCTGTCTATGGGTGATAATTGGTACTCAGAGTGAGTTCACTCCCACTCAATTTGAAAATTTCCTACCAAAATAAGCTCAAGAACTTATTGTCTCTATCGCTGACTATGTTCCTAGGCATTCCATGCAACTTGAATATCTCCTTGAAGAATAAATCTGCTACTTGTGCTACACAAAATTTTTTCAAAGTGGTAAAGAAATGAGCAAATTTGGTTAATCTATCCACCACCACATAGATGCAATCCTTACCTTGCACTATAGGTAACCCTAGGATGAAGTCTATTAGATACCCATTTTTGATCAAGAATGGGTAGGGGCTACAATAAACCTACAGGATGAGTATGCTCATTTTTATTTTATTGATAGGTGAAACATTCTTAAACATACTTAAGAACTTCATTCTTAAGTCCTTTCCATGTAAACCTCTCTTAGATCTACCTGTATGTTTTGAAGAAACCTGGGTGACCAGCCATAGGTGTATCATGAAAGAACCTCATAACCTTCATTTTGAACTCTAAACTAGGTATCAAATAGATCCTTTCTTTATACATGATAATCTCATTGACCATGGTGTACCACTCATCTTGTATAATACCTTCAATGATACTAGTAGCCTAAGAGTTCTTAACATATTTTGCTAAAATTTGCTCTCTCTAATCTATTGTAATTTCTACCCAAGAACATAAATGTGGTTTCCTAGACAAAGAATCAACCACAATGTTTCTTTTTCCTTTGACATACACAATGTCAAAATCATAAGCTTGAAGCTTACTCACCCATTTTTGTTGTCTATAATTTAGGTCCTTTTGATCTAAGAAGTATTTGAGGCTATTGTGGTTAGTTTCAATAATGAACTTACCTCCCACCAGATATGGTCTAAATTGGCCAAGGCATGCATAATGTCCATCATATTCTTGTCATAGATAGAGTAGATGCTCTCAATATCCCTCAATTTTCTAATCTCAAATGTAATGGGATTTTTGTCCTGAATCAAGACAACACCTACTCCTTCTCTAGAATCATCACACTTAGGCTCAAAGGCTTGGAAAAGTCAAGAATACCTAAGACTAGGCATGAACTCATAATTTGCTTAAACTAATCCAAGCATTGTTGTGTTGTAATAGATCAAACAAAAACAACCTTTTTGGTAAAATTAGTAAGTGGGGCAGCCACCTATGAAAACCCCTTGACAATTTTTTTGTAAAAACCACATAGACCAAAAAATCCCTTTAGCTATGAGAGATTAGTGGGCGATGGCCAATCTAAAATTGCTTTGATCTTTTTTGGATCTATTCTAACACCCTTAGAGCTGATTATGTACCAAGATAAATAATCTCTATCATATCAAATTCACATTTTAACTCTTTAGCATATAAATATTCCCTCTCAAGGATGCTTATAATCTCATCTAAATGCCTCATATGTTCTTCCCATGTTTTTCTAAATATTAAAATATCATCAAAGAAAATGAAAACAAACTTGTAGAGGCATTTGTTGAATACCTCGTTCATGTAAGATTGAAAAGCGGTAGGATTGTTGGTTAGACCAAATGGCATGACCAAGAACTCATAAGGTCCAAAATGACACCTGAAAGTAGTCTTCTTTACATCTTCCTCATGAACTCATATCTGGTGATAGCCTAATCTCAAATTAATCTTGGATAAGTAGCACACACCATGTAGCTCATCTATCCATGGAATGGGATACC
This sequence comes from Torreya grandis, assembly GCA_037957365.1. Classification (NCBI taxonomy): domain Eukaryota; kingdom Viridiplantae; phylum Streptophyta; class Pinopsida; order Cupressales; family Taxaceae; genus Torreya; species Torreya grandis. Next base: position 435,973 of record JARHVA010001429.1, on the reverse strand, counting down.
TATTTATTATTATTATTTTATTCAAATCCCTATAGTCTATGCACATTCCCATAGTTCCATCTTTTTTATTCACCAACACTATTGAAGATGCAAAGGGGATCTTACTAGACTTGATGTGTCCCATATCGGTCAATTCCTTGATGGCCTTATCTATATAATCTTTATGTCTCTTTGGATGCCTATAGGGGGTGGTGCTAGTAGGTTTGGCACCCTCCTCTAGCTCAATGACATGCTCCATGCCTCACTCAAGAGGCCTCCCAGGTGGTATGCTATCAAAAACCTTGTAGTGCTTGGACAACAAAGTTTGTAACTCTAGATGGTAACTCTTCTTTTGTTTCTCTATAATGGTTGGCATAATGAGGCTTTCCACTACCCACTCTACCTGGTCATGTCTGATAAGTCTCTCCATTCTTTTAAAAGAGACTATACATAGTCCACCATTTAACATGCTTTTGAGCATAGCCTTTTTTCCAATAGCCTCAAATTTCATCTCCATGGTTTGAAAATTCATATAAAACTCTCCAATAAACTACAACCACTGCATTCTAAGAACTTCATTTGTGTCTTCTATCCTCACCACATAAAATTCATCTTTAAGCTCATGGTAGGGATCTTCCTAATGCATGTGAGGGTGAATCCATCTGCTACCATGACTTAAACCCATCAAATTCTTCTATTTTAATTCCTCTTTTGGCCATAATTCCTTCATTAAAAAAGTTGTGTGTAACACTTGTATCAATGAGAGAGACTATCCATTATCCACATAATAATCTCTTGACTTTGAAAGAAATAATTCTTTGGAAACTAGAGAGTTGGAGGTAAGTGTGCAACCACTTCCTTGCTCCTCTAATACATCTGAAGAGCTTTCCTTCTCCTGATCAAATTGTGGATCTAATTCTTTAGTAGTAAATTCATCTATCGAATAGTAATCAATTTGATTAACTTTGGCCTTAGGTGAGCACTTGAGATATGGACTGCATGGGTCCTTACAAGTGAAGTATAATTTCTTCCTCTAGAGTTCATTAAGTTGATCTGTGCTCAACCTTATGGGCTCCTTCTTAACCAAATTTGAATCTTTGTGGATGTGCTTCTTACCCTTATCTTTTTGTAACCCTTTTGTCTGTGATTTGATCTTAGAGATAAAAGACTCCATGCATCTTTCCTTTTTAATTACTTCTTGGAATGTGGATGGGCTAAGATCCTTAATCCAACCTATGAAGGGGTCAGAGAACCCATCAACAAAAATCATGATCAATCTCCCTTTTGAAATGTTAGTCACCAATACTAACAATCTTTGAAAATTAGTAATGTAAGCATCTAACAAACTCCATTGCTTCAACTGTGCCAATTCTTTAAAGTGCAACTAAGGATCTCTCTTGTCAAACCTATTGATCAACCTCTATGTGAATTCATCATAAGTGTTGATCTAATCATGGCCCAAGGTAATCAACCCATGGTATCACCATTCATGTGCACAACCTTCCAAATGGAGAGTTAAATACTTAACTACATCAATTTAAACCATATGATTAAGCTAAAATTAAGTGTCAACCTTTTACACCCAAGCTTTAGTAGTGATCTTTCCAGCACCATCAAAGTATGGAACAGACAACTTCCCCACCTTTATTTATAACTCATTATTTTTTGATCTCCCACTCCCACCTCTATGGGGCTTATGGCTTTGTCTAAACTCTAAATAGTTATTAAATGGCATTGATGACTGGAGACCTACATCAAATGTTAGGCAATCATCCCAAGGTCAAGCTAACAATTCTAGATCATTGGAGTCATCATTGGAGTTTATAAGAAGTATTGTAATTCAATGTTTTAATTTAAATATTATTCAATACCATCAATGTAATCTTTCAGTAATAATATCATAGTTTGGCATCTTTATTGTATGGTTATGATTATGTATAAGCTAATATCAAAAAATTCAAAAAAAATGAGTAAATATCCTTGTTCAAGATATTAGAGTGGTATCAGAGCATAATTATGGAGTGGTGTCAATTTTAGATTTGAGATCATTAGTCTAAGTGTGAGATTGTTATAGTTTTATATGATTGTAGTAAATATCCCACTTTTGGATATTACAGTGGTATCAAATCTATATTAGATTTGAGTTTATTAACATTAGTGATGAGTTTAAATTTTTATAGTTTGAGTGAATTTAGTAAATATCCCATTTAGGATATTATAGTGGTATTAGAGCATAATTGTGGAGTGGTGTCAATTTTAGATTTGAGAGCATTAGTTGAAGTGTGAGATTGTTATAGTTTTATATGCTTGTAGTAAATATCCAAATATGGGATATTACATATAATTTGATTAGCCCTTAGCTCAATGGGGTCTGGATTTCATTGGAATGATAAATCCACCATCAAGCACTAGATACAAATGGATCCTCATGACAATCGATGACTTCATGATGTGGATGGAAGTAATATCACTTTGTAGACACTAGAAAACCACACATATGATCCTAGTCATTGCAATACCTTTGGTTTATCTTGATCCTTTGTCGACTACACCTATAAGTTTGATAAACTTACATAGCCTAACCTACTTACCTAATTTGGAGTCAAGTTAGTCACTTGTCTAGCTTAACTCACATTTTCACCCATTTTAACCTATCTTTTTCCTAGGTCCTCGACTAACGATGGTCAGGGTGACCAATGATGGTCACCCTAACTGGTGATTATCAGGTTGGATAGCCTGAACTTAGCATAAAACCTATATGTAAACCACCATCTTGATTTTCTAAATATGGTAGTCTAAATCTAGTTACAAGCCCTTTGCATGGATAACTTATATTTAGAAGCCTTCTTTAAGTCCAGTTTGGATAACCACTTCCACCTTTTGCTTGTGCTTATAAGAGAGAGAGGCCTAGGAAGTCAAACCATCTACAATTGTTATCAAGAGCTTTTTGTATCTAGAATCTCTTTTTGTAGGTCAATCAAGTCAATATGCATTGTTAAGTACTATTAGCTATTATATAGGGAGCCTATTTACTGTCAACCCTCCATTGAGCTCCAAAGTACTGTTACACTACTAAAATCAACTCAAATTCTACCAATAGGCAAATCTACATTAATAACCCACCAACTAATTTTTGGTAAGACAAGTATTCATTTTATTATATTCTTTACTAGGTTTTCATTCTAAGCCTAAGCTATCTCCTAAAATCCACTTCCTATATCTTGTCAATTAGTAAACCTAGACCCCAATTTCACTTCCACATTTACTGAGAGGCAACCAGTGATGGTTACCTAACCGGTGATGGTTATCCTCAACTAGCGATGGTCACTTGATCGATGATGATTACCATTGACCAATGATGATTGCATGATCGATGATGGTCACTTGTGGTACCAAAACCAATAAGCTAAATTGACCCCCTTGTACCCAACCAAATTCATTTTTTTGTGTTCCTACCTATTCATAGACCCCTTTCTAATTTTCTGAGCCATACCTCAACCCATTAACACTAGTACATCAATTTATCACTAATTAGATCATTTTTAGTCTCTTTTTTTAACAAGCTTTTCTTGTATTCAATTTTAGTAATCTACTATTATTTATGCAAGTATCTTCTTTCCAATTTTATCGAATTGATTATTTAAAATAGGCGGATTGAAAACCCTTAAGGAAGCTCTTACTTTTGGGATCTAACTCTCACTAGGCAATCCACTCAACTATCTGTCTAACAAACAAGTTTGCTTCAGTGCTTTCTTATCTGTAGGTCATCCTCCCAAGCCAAAGAGTAGCTATCACAATCTTTTGATTCAATACATGCACAAACAAATATGTATTCCTACCACAACCCATATTGAGTTTCTTTTCTCTCTTTCTTTAGAACCTAAGAGAAAATTTACATGAAACACACTCAAAGAGGCTAATGAGGTTTCTATCTTTGACTTCTATGGAAACATTGTCATAATATTTGGTATTTTAACTACTATTATCTTAGCTAATAAACCAACTTTCCTTGGAGCTAAGATTAATGAATGGGCAGTCAGACATAGCATCCATCTAAGCACCTCCTCAAATTATTTGTTAGGGTGTGAGGCCACTATTCATAGGTCACTATTCACTAGCACTATTCATGGTGACATGACATGTGGGTGATGTGGCATGTGGGTGTACATATGATATGGCATGAAGGTGACATGGCATGCAAGTGATGTTGTAGAAAGGTGATGTGGTGGTGGGGCCCATGGTGGGTCCCAAGTGTGATCATGATGATGTGATATGTGTGGGGTATAATACTCCACTAAAGGACATGGGTTTTGTCCTTAGTGAGCCACATGTGGGTTATCACATGGTGAAAAAGACAAGGGGTCAGGGTTGAATTTTTAAGGGGCCTAATGATTCACATTTGTAGAGAAAGTCAAAAGTTGATTGCAACACCTTTTGGACTTGTGTGGTCATATGGAATAAGAAGACAAGAATGCACTATTGCAAATTGGCCTCACATGGGGTGGTTTGGATCTTGTCTAAAGTAGAGCATCTAATTTGTTGACCCTTGGAAATGAAGATAAGAATAACACTATTGAGTGTGTGTCCTCACTTGTGGAGTGGGGGACAATGTTTGGAGCCACATGAAAGTGGAGTTAGATCTTGTCTAAGTGGAGGGTCATTTTTGATGACTTTTAGCACATAGGGATAACCACTATTATAGATCACTATAAAACCACTCAAATGTGGTGAATTTATTAGAGTATCCATGAAGTTTTATCCCTCTCTCTCTCTCATCGTAAAATGCTATAAAGCATTATGTTCTCCTCATTATTTGTTCATCCATTTAGTGGATCACTTGGATCCTTATAAGTTTGAACTTGCATGATAAAAGGTTGGAGTTTGGAAGGCATGCAAGCCTAACTCAATTATATGCTTGGGTTGTAGACATCATCATGCTTAGGTGGTTAGAACCTATAAGGTTTAGATAACATGACTCACCTAGTGTATTAGAAGCATGGTATGGATCCTTGTAGATAGAGGTAAAAGCTTGGAGCTCCCTTGGATGCTATGGTAATAACATCATGATGTTAGAGGTTGGAGTATATAAGGCTTGGTTGCAAGCTTGGTTCACCCAAGTGCCTATAATCACTAGAAAGGAGTTGTTAAGAGGAACTATTGTAGAAGAGAGTTTTTGATGGAAATATGAAGTCTAGATGCTGCCTTTGCCCTATGGTTTTTACCTATTTAGTTTAGTTAGGTTTCCACGTATATCTTGTGTAATGGTTTATCTCTCATATTTTGTGTTTTTGTAGCTTGTTTTTATTTTTGCATTTGATTCTTTCACATCTTAGGATTAGGCCTATTTTAATCCTAACACTATTACGCCCAAGGTAATGGTTTAACCGAATCAACTAACAAGAACTTGATTCACATTATTAATGAACCGTGGAAGATATACAATGATCATGATACACCAAGCTCATGACATCCCTCTGGGTAGATCAAATAATGCTAAAAAGAGTGCTGGGGAATTCACCCTTCATGTTAGTCTATGGAAAGGAAGAGAGGTTGCCCACATCTCTTGAGTTGCCTTTGATGGAGCTAGTCCATCAATTAGAATTAATCGAGAGTGATCCCATGATAGTAAGGTTAGATGAGTTAATGGAGCTCAAATAACTTAGGGCATATGCCATGAACATTATGGAGCTTAGTCAGCACAGACCAAGAGAACATTATATAAAAGGACTACTGACAAAAGCTTTAATGGAGACTTAGTACTTAAATGGGATGTAGATAGAGAAAAGGCTTGGAAGCATACAAAGTTTGACACTATATGGAGTGGCCCATATACCATATCTAGTTGTAAGTAATCCAATGCATACTAACTTACAAGGCCAAGTGAAGAAGTGTTACCTATCCTCATCAACGGGATTCATCTCAAGCACTATCTCTAATGATCATGAACACCCTTATAAATAGTAGGTTAGATGTTTTAATTTCCTTAAATGTCATGTGCACATATATATTTTTAGATTAGTTTTATTTCTTCCAAGTGCTTGTACATAATTCTGTTAGCTTAGATTTGTCCTTCCTATAAGCATCATTCAACATAGTTGTTTGCTTTGTTTATTCTTATGGAAGTTATCTTAGTTACTTTTAAGGCCATATGGGTTTTTCACACCAATTACACTCTAAAGAAAGGGTCAAGGGACTCTAGATGACTCTATACCCAATGGATTGCTTCAAGGATACTAGATTTCTACTTAGTAGGTAAGTAACCCACATAAGTTGCCAAAAGTGTTGATTCTCTAAGTCAACCCCCAACAAGGGCTAAACTCATAAGGACCACATAAGAGGTTACATGCTCATGTAGTGCAGAGTTCCCTAAAAATAAGCCTATGTGCATATTCTTCTCATCCACACATGCACTTAATAGTTAGCACATGTTTGCACATGAATTAAGTGTTGATTTGCATCTTTGAGGAGTTCCTAATGTGCACCCCATGTAAATATCCTTCATTTCACTAACACAAGATACAGATTAGAGTACGTGGGTCTTCCAAAATTCAAGTAGTGGAAGAGAGAAGTACATAGAAAATAATTCTAAATCATGAAAATAATGCTCAAGATCTTCAATCTTCTCATGCACTATTATTCAAAGGCCTCCCTATGATTTAATGGTGAAGTCCCATGCCAAATCATAGGGTTTCCCATATATGCCCTTATGAAATGTAGACTGTGATATAGGATATGCACCATTTACTTCATAGACCGATAGACACTCAAATAGAAGGTGTAGACTATGAAGATCATCAAAAAATATTAGCCACATGAGGAGTTAGGGCCTTGTGAATTTCTACAAAAGATTTCCCTTAATTCCCTTCACAAGCTTGTAGCTTCACTGTGCAACTATCTCTTTGCACAACCTTTAGTATGCACCCTTTGTGCATGATACATTTAACTAACTGGGTGTGCAAGATGACATGGCAGAACCCAAAGATATACCTATGCAGTTCCATGTTAGAGGGCTAGTCTAGGCAGATTGACAGGAGGCGACTGTGAATAAGTGTGGTAGCTAAGCTTGATTAGAGGTTCAAGGAGTTGAATTTGAATAATTTTGAATACAAGGGCAACTTCTAGAGTGTTAGAGCATGCACACACATCCCCTACAACTGTAGAAGCATATCTCCATCCTTGATAAACATGCAGGCCACCTAAGATCTAAGAATAACCTTTTCGCTGCTTTTATGATCAAAATGTCAAAATGAGCATGGACTGTAGCAGTTATTGTGAAGACTTTTGGTGATATTGATTGACCTTGGGACCTAGGCACCATTTCAAATTCATTTCCTATCTAACACCTCTAATGGTGAACTGATTATGCAAGACCTTGTTGTTACATCCTGATTTCACCCTAAGTATTATAACCTTTGAATCTATGGATTATTATGTTATAATTTGATTATTATTGTTTTAATTTCAGATTTATGACATATGATAGTTATGGGATAGTTATATACTGATTAGTTTACATTCTAGTTTAAACTATGTGACAACTATACTTTCTTATTTTATACATTAAGGATGTATATTTGTTAGTTATGCATCATTAGTTTTTGATATATATGATGACTCAGACTAACTACCTACTTGTCGTGAGGTGGATGCATGATTTCTTTTTCCCCCAGAGCATGGAGGGAGAGCATCATCAGAGAGGATGACATAGATGGGAGGATTGGGGGATGATATAAGAAATGCTAGTAACTTAACACACACCGCAATAGAATGTTTTAACTAGTTAGTATGTGTTTGAGTGTTTGTGAATTTTTGTAGTGTTTATGTTTTTTGTATATACTTATGGTTGATCTAATTAAGTGATTGCATCATGATACAACATATAGTTAGATTTGTATGATTATTTCTTTCTAATTATTGTGTCGAATATGTTTGGATGAGTTGATGCTTAATCAATCAGTATTTAGATTCTTTTAGCTATCTTTCAGTTGGCTATAAACTAATGGTAATGTCTTCAAAAAATTGCTACCTCTAGTTGGACTTAATACAAAATTGATAAGATATTTAGAGACAATATAATTAGTTTATATATGTTTATCAGATTGACAACCATTATGGTAAAAACTTAGTGTTATGAGATGTGGCCTAAACATTGTTATTATGACAACATTGGATATGCTACACTTATAAATATGAAATGGTTTGGGACACTATCTTTATAATTATTAGCATGTAATTTTTATTGTTTGGGTATATTAAAAATCCTAAGCTACACTATGGATCACCTTAATTAATTAAGAGTTTAGCCTAATTTAAAGAGGACTCTAGGTATTGTTATCATGGCCTATTATTATGATTGAGGCATGATTATTAACCTTAAGTCAAAATGCGTGCATGGTTATTTTGGATATGGAAATTATTATTGCATTTTTATTAGAAAAACTTAGGCTTTAGGGTTTTTAAAACCTAAATTGATCTAAAAGATATCAATTAGTTACTTCAAACTATTTGGGTTTTTGGAGTGACTGCATGTTGGAACTGTTTATTTTTGGAAGAGTTTGATTTCTTTGAGCTTGTTGCATGGCTCAGTTTATTTAGAGTTTTGTCATTGATAGTGGAAGGAATTTTGCATGGAAATAATTGTGGTGGTAGTAAAAGAGATTTTAAAGAGGTAGGGAAGGGATGTTTTTGAGACATGGTGGTGAAGAGAAAATAAGAAAAGGACATAGATTGCAGATTTGAGAATTAAAGGTTCTGAAGAAGAAAGTTCTATTTATAGGGTGGTGATGTTTTAATATTCTTGTGTGTTGTGTTTTAATTGGAATGAATTTAAATTTTGGTATATAAGGGTATTCTCCTTTTCGAGGGTTGAATGGAGAGCCCTATAGATGGTTCAGCCATCTGCAAAACACTCCAATCAACTCGAGTTTATCCCCTTAGTTAAGGAAAATGAACTATAAAGCTATGACATGAATGCTTGTTTGATTGGAAGTTATTTTGGCCTTTGAAAAGCTTGAGTAGGAAATTTTGTTGTTCTTTGCATTGTTTGTTTGGGGACTTACATTTTCTAGGGTCTCGATTCAACCATTAAACCAATACTAAGGTATGCATTTTGACATAGCCATTGTTAGTGCTATATATGACCATTTCCTTGATTAGATTGGATAATGAAGAAATAAATTTTGAGTTGCAATTTTTTATACACACAAACACAATATATATGTGTGTGTGTGTGTGTGTGTGTGTGTGTGTGTGTGTGTGTGTGTGTGTGTGTGTGTGTGTGTGTATACATGTATATATATACATATGTATATATATACATATGTATATATATACATATGTATATATATACATATGTATATATATACATATATATATATTTATACATATGTATATTTATACATATATATGTATATATATACATATATATATTTATATATATGTATATATACATACATATGTATATATAAATTATGCATATACATATATATGTGTATATATACATAATATACATATGTATATGCACGTCTACATATATATGTATATTTTATACACACACACATATATAATATATACATATGTATATATATATATATGTATATATACATATGTATATTTATACATATATATGTATATATATATTTATATATGTACATATGTATATGTACATATGTATATGTATATTATGTATATACATATATATGTGTATATATACATAATATACATATGTATATGCATGTATACATATATATGTATATATTATATACACATATATAATATATACATATGTATATATATATTTACATATGTATATACATACATATATATATATATATAATATGTATGTATATATATATTATATACACATATATATAATATATACATATATATATTTATATATAACATATATACGTACATATATGTGTATATATATTTATACATATCTATACATATGCATAGACACACATTTATATGTATATATACATATACATATACATATACATGTGTATTACATATGTATATATGTGTACATATGTATACATGCACATATATACACATGTATATGTATATATACATATACATGTGTATATATGTGCATGTATACATATGTACACATATATACATATGTATATATGTGTACATATGTATACATGCACATATATACACATGTATATGTATATATACATATACATATACATATACATATACATATACATGTGTATTATATATGTATATATGTGTACATATATATACATGCACATATATACACATGTATATGTATATATACATATGTGTATATATACACACATATATATACACACATATATATGTATTTTTAGATATTTATATGTATATATGTGTATACACATACATACATATGTATATTTATATATAAATATATACATATATATGTATATATACTTATGTATATAAATATACATATATACTTATATGTATATATACATATATATGTGTATATATTATATAGACATAAATATGTACATATATATGTATATATTATAGACATAAATATATATATGTATATATAATATACACATACATATGTATATGTTATGTATATATATACATATACATATGTGTATATATACATATATATACATAATATATATATATATATATATATGTATATATACATATATTTTTGGTTATTTGATTAAATTTCAGACTATTTAAAAGAATTTCTAGATTATGTTCTTCCCCTCAAGGCATCTGAAGAACTTGATGTGCATATTGCTCCAGATCAGCTAAAGAATATTTTTATTCCTCTAAGAATTCCTTTCAGGATAAAATTTGAATTGTTTTCAGTTCAGAATCATTAGATAAATTTGCACAATAGTTTGTTTTCATCCCAACCTTTAGCGGCTCTATGGAAAAGGTTTACGATTACTCATGAAACCGTATTTCCTCCAACACCTCCAGGACATCTAGTTCATGTTCTATTAGCTATGTACCTTGATGATGATGATCATACTGAAGAAAATATGATATACTCTCCATTTCTAGATCATCATTATGACTTTGAAGATAATCATTATTCCCCATAAGGAGAATACAAATTTGTTGATGATGACTAATGTGATTGAATGACTACTTATGGGGTCTATCCGTAGGTGTGAACATGGGCATGATATCCCTCTTTTATTATTCTATGGACCTTACCACTATCTAAATATGATATTCTATCAGCTGTGTTGACAAATATTTTGTACTATTTGATGATATATAGTGGACCCTGTTTTCCACTACTTTATTGCTTTTATTTTTGTTCTTTGATCTCACATCTTGATGACAACCGTTGATCTATTCTCTATCCATCTATAAGTATGTACCTCTAAATAAGTATGTCTATATATATACGTGTGTGTGTGTGTGTGTGTGTGTATGTATACACATACACACACACACACACATATATATACACATGTACATATATATGTATGTATACATATACACATATATATACATATGTATATCTATAGATACACACACACACACATATACATGCACATGTATACATATACACACACACATATATATGTATACATATGTGTACATATATATACATGCACATGTATGCATATGTAAATATACATATGTATACATATATATGTGTGTACATATATACACATATACATAATATATATATGTTTATATAAAATATATACATATGTGTGTATATATATTTATACACATCTATACATATGTATATACACATATATACATACATATACATATGTATACATGTATACATAAGTACACATATATGCACACATATATACATATGTATATGTATGCATATATATAGATTTATATACACATATGTATATATGTTCTATATAAACATATATGTATATATTATATATATGTGTATATACATATATATATATATATACATATATGTATATACATATATATTTATATGTATACATATATACATTATATATACATAAGTATATATATGTATATTATGTGTATATATACACACATATACATATGTATATATTATATATATGTGTATATATAATATATACATATATATGTATACATGCATATACTTATTCTTCTTTATACATATATATGTATACATACATATATATGTGTATATATATACAAACATATATATGTGTTGAGATATATATGTATATATATTCATCATTTATATATGTATATATAAAAAAACACACACACACATATATATTTATATGATTGGATAATAAATATATAACTTTAGATAAATATATTATATACATATATATATATTATATATATGTCAATAAAAGAAATATATATATATATATATTCATCAGTTTTGTATATATTAATGATTAAATTAATATATAATATAATTATAATTATTCATATTTGTTTATATTATATATACTATATAATATATATACGTGTATATATTATACATACATACATACACCTATATATACATACATATATATACATATACATATACATACATATACATAGATATACATATATATATAAATACACACACACACACACACACACACACACACACACATGATCATGATAGGATATGATGGACCTATATATGTGTGTATATCTATATAAATATAGCTACACATATTCTTATGTATAGTTATAAATATATACATATAAATTTATACTACCTTATTTATATGTAATATATGGAGTATATATATTTATGTATACTATATTGAATCTATATATGATCTTTTCTCTATCCATCTATAACTAGACGAGGCTTCTCATATTTCATTCAAGTTTTATTTGAGATCATGATCCCTATATATATATTGACCTATATATATATAAAATATAATATAGAGGTTATATATATATATATATATATATTCAGACTACTATATATATAGTTTATAGAATTAAACCTTATATATAAGTTATATCTCTTTTATATATAAAGTAGTTAATATAATATATATTATTATATTATTATTATAGTTTAATATATAATAGGAACTAAAACTAGTATGTCGATTATCAAGGATAGAATCTAAGAGACTAACATTAAGACCTCTTTGAAATAAAGGAAAAATATCAATAGTAACAACACCTATATGAAAAAACTTATATTTAGTCTGAGCTTTTAATTGATGAATAGTTTTATTATCTACATTCCGAAGATGATAACATATGATATACATAGAGATAATATATATGCATGGCTAATGACTACTAGAAGGACAAATGGATATATATCTAGGTTTATGTGTGTGTGTGTGTGTGTGTGTGTGTGTGTAAAAAGTAGTTAATATATCTCTTATAAGATATTTTGATGATAATTATGTAACTATATATATATCAAAGGTGTTGCTATCATAGGTATACCCATTAGACTATAATAATATCATATAGGTATACATAATTATAAGGGTACCCATTATAAACTTATCATAGGTATACCGAATATATAATACAAGACTTGCCTGATATATACTCACGTGCCTATGTGTACCTTGTTTCCATTCATGATGAAGACAATCTCAACAAAGTACTAAAGCTTTTTTTTCAAACTCATGGTTTAGAAATGATCCCTAGATCTTGTTCCTTTGCTATTAAATATTAGGACATGTATCAATTAACAAATACCTTACACCCTACTGTTAAACATAGTCACACACAAGGAAAAATCATGGTGTAGTGAGTTACCAAAAATAATCAAATCGTTCTAGCCGAATGTACTGAGCTAATACAAATAATCAAATCATTCCAGCTGAATCTATATCCTGGAATGACTTGAAATTTCCAAGAAAATGGATTGTTGACATAGATTTTGTTCAGAAGCCTAGAAAATCTTTATCTCTGGATACCTCTATCAAAGAATTACCTAATAAATCTATAATCAAATTTGATTCTCAGAATGGGTTAAAAGATCATATGCAAGCCCTGCAACTACAATCATCTCAATCCTCTTGTAGTAATCCTTGTCTACATTTGAGAAAGATTCATGATCCTCAGGTGGACTCTTTCTATTGTACTAAATATCAAAAGATAATTAGCCATCCAAATCAATCTAGTATCCATATGACTAGAAGGAAGAAAAAGGACTTTTCCTGCAAGTGCTATCTTCAAAAAATTTTCCAAAAAGAAAGACAATGGAAACCTAGATATAAATCTAGGAAAGATAAATTCATTCCCAAGAGAATTTTTAGAAAGAAAAAACATGTATATCAAAAAAAGCCTGTTAAATATTTCTTGTGCCAAGGAGATCATTATGCTAATAAGTGTCCTAATAAGAAGAAGGAATCTAAGAATATAAATTTCTTAGAAAGCCATGATCTGAATGAAGATGAATATATTTTGATTTTTGATGAAGAAACTTTATATGAATCAAATATTATTTGGGATACAGATGAATTAGACAATTAGGTCAACATGAATTTTATCAGTAGTGACTCTAAACCAAAATCTTCAAATTATGATTCAGAGGTAGGGTTTTAGATTCATATGATTTCAAGTCCATTTCTTGATGCACTTACTTTATCCTAGCAACTTTCATATCTGAAAGATAAGTATGATCAAACACCTATATATCTGATTTCTACATGAATGTCTATTCAATAACAAATCTCTACATTAGAACAAAAATATCAAATGCAATTGGCAAATGAGAAAAGGGAAAAAGAAGTTCTTGTAAAGAAATCTTCTTGTATGTTTCCTCATGAGCATTTTAATTCTAAGATTGATGCAACTTATCATCCTGATACTTATGCTAGATCTTTTTGGCATAAGAAAAGAATTTATCAGTTCTAAATTTTCTTAGATAAATCTCAGAGAGAATTAGAAACTCTCATAAAAAAAGAAGCTCTTGCTGATGAAGAGGAACAATTATTCAAATAAGAGCTAGTCCAAGTCATAAATGAGATAGAGTCTCATTTTGAGGAGGGAGAAAATAGTCATGAATTAAATTATTATCAAATCCATTAGATTTTTGCACACTTCACAAATAATCCTATTTGTAGAATTTAGATTAAATAGGAAGGTTTCAAGCCTTACAGTCTAGATGTCTTGCTAGACACTGGTGTAGATATTTTTTTTACTAGATTTCATGCTATTCCTTTTGACATGTGGCAATCTGATTTTTATAAGTTAACATTCAACACTAAGATTGTTATATCAGAATTATCCACATTAGTTCTAGTATAGTTTGAAGAATCTATTTATATATTTAAGATTATTTAGAATAAGATGCCCTCATATGATATAATGATAAGATCAAATAATTTGTCAAGCCTATATCTTGTTATTATTCAACCCCATGAAATCATTCTAGCTAATAAGTATTCTTTGTACAAAAAAATAAAATATGAGTAGAACATACCTCTTAAAGAAAAGCCAAAGAAAGCTGTAGATACAAGATGGATCCAAAAAAAAAAAATCTTTGCAGTGCTAATATTGATCCCATCATTAAGAAAATAAAAAAGGATTGCTGTTCGGAAAATCCTTTAGCCTTTCAGTCTAGAAAAGTTCATGAATGTAGAATAAAATTAAAAATGATTAAGGATAAAAATGGAAAAGATGTTGAACCTAAGTTCAAATCTCACCACTTAGGTATATCTCCTAGCTTACGTGAAGAATGTTTCAGATAAATTGATCAATTAAAGAAACAAAGATTAATTAGAGATTCTACTAGTCCTTAGGCATGTGAAACTTTCTATGTAAATAAAAGATCAGAACAAGTTAGAGGAAAGAAAAGATTAGTGGTGAATTATGTACCTCTGAATAAGTATGTAATCCCAGTCCAACATTCTATTCCTTCTAAAGATGAAATTTTTCAAAGAGTCAATGGGAGTAAGGTATACAATAAGTTTGATTTAAAATTTGGATTTTGGCAGATACAAGTTGCAGAGCAAGACAGGTATAAAACAACTTTTATCACTCCATTTGGACATTATGAATGGAACGTTCTTCCTTTTGGTTTAAAAATTGCTCCAAGTATATTTTAGGAGATGATGAACAAAATATTTTCATCTCATTCTGAATTCATAATTGTTTATATTGATGATATTTTGGTATTTTCTAAATCTCCAAAAGCTTATATAAATCATCTTGAAAAATTGTATCCGACTGTATATGAGAACGACTTGGTACTTTCTAAAAAGAAGATGATGGTGTTCAAAGATGAAATTGAATTCCTAGGTTTTATTATAAAATATGGGAAAATTGCTATTCAAGAACATATCTTAAAAAATATTAATAATTTTCTTGATATTCTTAGAGACAAGAAAACGCTTCAAAGATTTCTTGGTTGTGTAATTTATGTAGCCGGTTACTACTATAATATTGCTCAAGATAGATTGCTACTCAATAAAGATTTTCCAAAAATCCTCCTGCATGGAATAGTGAAATGACTAAGGCAGTTCAGAGAATTAAACAAAATTGTTAGAAACTTCTTCCATTATCTTTACCTGGCAATGGTTTGAAGATTATAGAAGTTGATGCATTTGAAAACTTTTGGGGTGCAGTGTTAAAAGAAAAATTGGTAGATGGTATAGAAAAACCCTATAGGTTTGCTTCAAAAATTTTCAAACAAGCATAGAAGAATTATCATTTAAATCATAAAGAAATTTTAGCTGCAATAAAATCTATTCAAGCTTTTATGTTCTTTATTAGATATGAGAAATTTTTACTTAGATCTGATTTGAATAATTTTATGAGTATTTTAAATTCTTCTGATAATTTGAAAAAATAGTTAATCATTAATTATATATATTATTGATTAATTATATATAATTATATATAATAGATTATAATTATATTATTATGTATAATCATATAATTATATATATACATATATATGTTAGTCCTCTATTTACATAAATATATAATATATAATTATAATCCAGCATATCGATCAACTCTTGTTATATATATATATATATTTATATTTATATAATTTATTCTATAGTTATATTTAGGCCAAAAGGGTACGCGCATAGGCACACGAGTATAGGATTGATCTTAAGCACATAGAGGATACTTAAGATATTTGAGATAGACTTAAACATACTTGTTGGACTTCCTAAAAGAAAGCTTTTAATTTGCAAGATCTTGAAAGGGCAAACAAAGAGCATACACTTCCTTAGACACAAACTAGACTCAGACTTTGATCTCAAGCAAAACTTATAAAAGAATAGTTGTAGATTCATGGTTCTTATCTAAGAATCTAGGGGAGGCCTAGAAGAAGAACCAATTTCAAGATTGAAGTATGCTTCTA
Source organism: Torreya grandis (assembly GCA_037957365.1). NCBI lineage: Eukaryota > Viridiplantae > Streptophyta > Pinopsida > Cupressales > Taxaceae > Torreya > Torreya grandis. Next base: position 418,746 of record JARHVA010001429.1, on the reverse strand, counting down.
CTTTATGAGGTTCTATTTTAGCCATACCTATTTGGAAAACTTTATCCAAAGATTTTTTTATGTCTGGCAAACTCTTAGCCTTAGCCTTTGTAAAGGATTCTCTTTGAATTTTAAGCACATCTTGCCAGGGTTCAGTGCTTTTGGTATAATCTTCATCATTAAGAATAATAAACTCTTTAGATGGTTTAGTCTATCTAAGATGTTCAAATTTTCTCAAGACCTCTAATATTTTTGGAATGGAGGAGACTTTAGGAGCTTTTTCTACCATTTCTCTAACAATATTATCTGAAATGGAACTTATCTGACTTATTTTTTACTGAATTTGAGTTTGTTTTTCTTCAATGACTTCTATCTGAGGTAGTATTTTATCTATATTTGGATTTTTCTAAATAACATTATTTTTAGAAGATAAACTATCAAATACTATCTGCTATTGATTTCTTAGACTAGTAATAGAATCATCAAGATTTTGTATGATTTGAGTATGATGAGTTGCAGTGGATTCATGTAGGTTACCAATGGCTTGAATAATATTTCCTTTCTGATAAAAGTCTATACTTCTAAGCAACTTTGAAACTTGAGACAAACTCTCTTATATTTTAGAGACCTTATTGTTTAAACATTTAGTTACCAAGTTATTCCAGTTCATCAACTTTGTTTCTATGGACTGATCAAGGATTTTATCTGTAGACCTTAAATAATACATTTGGGCTCTAAACTTGTCATCAAGAGAATATTGATTAAAATATGTAAGTTTTGGAAAACCTTTATTTGTATAAGATTCATCTCCCAATGGAGTTTTCCAGATATGGCCTATTTTTTAAGATGATGTTCCCTCCATATTACTTTTCTTAGCCCTACCTATGAGTTTTTTATTTTTATCTATCAGTTTCTCTAGATCCAAATCTCTTCTAGTCATATGGATACTAGATTGATTTGGATGGTTGATTATCTTTTGACAATTAGTGTAATTGAAAGAGTCTACCTGAGGATCATAAATCTTTCTCAAATATAGACATGGATTACTACAAGAGGATTGAGATGATTGTAGTTTCAAAGCTTACATATGATCTTTTAACCCATTTTGAGAATCAAATCTGATTATATATTTATTAGGCAAGTCTTTGAGATAAAGATTTTCTAGGCTTTTGAACAAAATATGTCTCAACAATCCATTTTTTTGAAAATTTCAAGTCAGTCCAGGATATAGATTCAACTAGAATGCTTTGACTATTTTCAATAGCTCAACACACCATGCTTTTGCTTTGTGCATGACAATGTTTAACAATAGGGTGTAAGGTATTTGTTAAGCAATACATGCCCTGATATTTAATAGCAAGGGGACAAGATCCAAGGATCATTTCTAAACCATGGGTTTAAAAAAAAGCTTTAGTACTTTGTTGAGATTATCTTCACCATGAATAGTAATAAATTAGTTAGGATATGTAGTTATATATATAAGGCCATCATGTAAACCAGTCTGGATAGCACTTTGCAAGTAGGAACTAAAACTAGTATGTTGATTATCAAGGATACAACCTAAGAGACTAACATTAAGACCTCTTTGAAATAAAAGAAAAATACCAATAACAACAACACCTATATGAATAAACTTGCATTTAGTCTGAGCTTTTAATTGGTGAATAGTTTTAATATCTAAAATCTGAAGGTGATACTTATTATGATCATTTTGCTTAACTTTGATGATGTTTTTAGAAACTTTAATATTATTTTTGGCAAGCAGATGAAAAGGAGAAATCTTATCATATACTTCTATGGCTTTTAGAGTAGGTAATTTACATTTAGGGCTAGGATTTTCTTCATTAATTTCTATAGTTGCTTCATTTGTAGTGTAAAATGAATCAACAAATATATCAGAGAGAGAGAGAGACCATATCAATTATATCTATGCTATCTGTAGCTATCTAATTTGATGCATCTATAGTCTTTGTATTGTCGGTACTATACATATCCATAATGATGCCTTCCTCATGGATTTTACATGATCATTTTCTTCCCTATCATCAAAAGAACAAATGGATACAGAATGCCAGAATAAAAATAAGACAAAATATAGGTAACCAAATATATTATATTATATTGATATATCAAGATGTTTATAGAAACAACAATAAAACATGGCTCTAATACCAAAAGGGTACATGCATATGCACACAAGTATAGGATTGATATTTAGCACACAGAAGATATATAAGATATTTGAGATAGACTTAAACAAACTTGATGGAATTCTTAAAAGAAAGCTTTTGATTTGCAGGATCTTGAAAGGGAAAGAAAAGAGCATATGCTTCCTTAGACATAAACTAGACTCAGACTCTTATCTCAAGCAAAAATTGAATGAAATATGAAAACCCTCCTTTATTTATAGATGGATAGGGAAAAGATCAATGATTATCTTCAATATGCGAGATCAACGAACATAAATAAAAGCAATAAAGTAGTGGGGTAAAGGGTCCACTATGCATCGCCAAATAGTACAAAGCATCTATCAACATGGTTGATAGAATACCACCTTTAGATAGTGGTGAGGTCCATAAAAGATATAGAAGGATATTGTGCCCATGTTCATGCCTATGAACAAACCCCATAAGTAGTCATTCAATCATATTATTCATCATCAACAAATTTGTATTCTCCTTGTGGAAAATAATGATTATCTTCAAAGTCATAATGATGATCTAGAAATGGAGAGAATATCATATCTTTGATATGATCATCATCATCAAGGTACAACTAATGGAACATGAACTAGATGACCTGGAGGTATTCGAGGAAATATGACTTCATGGGTAATGGTAAACCTTTTCCATAGAGCTGCTAACGGTTGGGATAGAAACAAATTATTGTGCAAATTTATTTGATGATTTTGAACTAAAAATAATTTAAATTTTATCCTAAAAGGAATCTTTAGAGAAATAAAAATATTCCTTAGTTGATCTGGAGAAATATGCACATCAGATTCTTCAGATGCCTTGAGAGGAAGAACATAGTCTAGAAATTCTTTTAAATAATCTAGAATTTCATTAGATAACCAATTTTTTTCCCTTGTTATATTATATTATGGCAAAAAAGAAGACCACCAGATAAGAAACTCAAATATTTGCCTTAGTATGAAATTTTTAAATGAATTATTGGGTCCACACAGTCTAGGATTGTTATTTTCATGATAGAGCACAATTACTGAAGACCATCTTTTGCCATTAAGTTCTTGAAACTGAGATGTCCATCCTAGATTTTAATTATTAAGATCAATAAAGGTTTCATAGGATTTTATTACCAGAGCATTGGCTTCATTTTTCAACTGATTGGCCACTGAAGGAGTTGATCACCAAATATGTTCATGGAATTCTTCCCATATTTTTGTCACAACCATGTTGACTAAATATTTTGAATTTGCTTCTATGGATGCAAAATCTGCTAAGCAATTTCTTTTTCTAGTAATATGCTCTACTGTGAAGTCAAAGTCTGATAGAAATGTAGCCCACCTAATTAACCTAACCTACTCTGCAACTTGTATCTTGTAGAATCTAGATTTTAAATCAAACTTAATGTATACCTTACTCTCATTGATTCTTTGAAAAATTTCATCTTTAGAAGGAATAAGATGTTGGATTGGGATTACATACTTATTTAGAGGCACATAATTCACCACTAATCTTTTCTTTTCTCTGACTTGTTCTGATCTTTTATTTATATAGAAAGCTTCACATGCCCAAGGACTAGTAGAATCTCTTATTAATCCTTGTTTCTTTAACTGATCAATTTATTTGAAACATTATTCACATAAGCTAGGAGACATACCTGAGTGGTGAGCTTTGAACTTAGGTTCAACATCTTTTCCATTTTTATCCTTAATCATTTTTATTCTATTCTACATTCATGAAATTTTCTAGACTGAAAAGCTAAAGGATTTTCTGAACAACAATCCTTTTTTATTTTCTCAATAATGGGATCAATACTAACACTGCAAAGATTTATTTTTTTCTAGATCCATCTTGTACTATAGATATCTTTGGATTTTTCTTAAGAGGTATTCTACATTCATATTTGGATTTTTTGTACAAAGAATACTTATTAGCCAGAATGATTTCATGAGGCTGAATAGTAATAGGATACAAGCTTGACCAATTATCTGATCCTATCATCATGTCATATGAGGGCATCTCATGCTGAATAACCTTAAACATATAAATAGATTCTCCAAACTGTACTGAAACCAATGCAGATAATTTTGATATAATAGTCTTAGTGTTGAATGTTAACTTATGAAAATTAGATTACCACATGTCAAAAGGAATAACATGAAATCTAGCAAGAGAAATATTTGCACCAGTGTCTAGCAAGACATCTAGACTGTAAGACATGAAACCTTCCCATTTAATCTGAATTTCACAAACAAGATTATTAACAAATATTATATATATATATATATATATATATATATATATATATATATATATATATATATATATATATATATATATATATATGTAACTTTGATATGTATATAAGAGATATATTAATTAATATAATATCTATAAGAGATATATTAACTACTTTATATATAGCTCTATACATAACTTGTAGGCTTAATATTATATATAATAATAATATATGTTATATAATTATATAAGGATATATAATATATTATTTATTATTATATATATATTATGCATATATATATATATATATATATATTCTATAATTATTATATAGAGCTTGAATATAATACATTATCTATATATATATTTATATGATTATATATATATATATATATATATGTAACTTTGATATGTATATAAGAGATATATTAATTAATATAATATCTATAAGAGATATATTAACTACTTTATATATAGCTCTATACATAACTTGTAGGCTTAATATTATATATAATAATAATATATGTTATATAATTATATAAGGATATATAATATATTATTTATTATTATATATATATTATGCATATATATATATATATATTCTATAATTATTATATAGAGCTTGAATATAATACATTATCTATATATATATTTATATGATTACATATTTACATATATATCATCAATTAAACTATATACATATCATGATTCACATATCATTAATATATATATATATATATATATATATATATATATATATATATATATATACACACACACACATACACACACACATATGTGTGTGTGTGTATACATATATATATCTATATATAGATATATGTATGTATATATACATACATATGTATATATAATTATGTATATATCAATATATATATATATATATATACACACATATACATATACATATACATGTATATATACATATATATTATATATACATAAGTATATACATATATATATGTATATTATATATACATACATATGTATATGTTGTGTGTATATATACATACATATATATATATATATACATATATATGTATATCATCTATCTATATATATATGTATATGTATATGTAAATGTATATATGTATGTATGTATATTAATTGGTTTAGGTATGAGAATAATGGTGCAAATATTCTTATACATGAGTCAAGATTTTATTATATATATTATATACATATATATATGTGTGTGTGTGTGTGTGTGTGTATGTATATATAATATATATGGATATGTATACATATATATTGATATATACATAATTATATATGTACATATGTATGTATATATACATACATATGTATATATCAATATATATATATATATATATACATATACATGTATATATACATATATATGTATATAATATATACATACATATGTATATGTTATGTGTATATATACATATATACATACATATATATGTATATCTATCTATCTATCTATATATATGTGTATGTATATGTAAATGTATATATGTATATATGTATATTAATTGGTTTAGGTATGAGAATAATGGTGCAAATAATCTTATACATGAGTCAAGATTTTATTATACACCATATATGCATTAGATTTTAAATGAAAGTACTAGAGGGAAGGTTCTTTGTGTAAACTTATTATGGACTTTATTTCCAGACCTATGCTTTCTCGAAAACTGAGTTATGAGTAATTATTGCCTATTGATTTACATAAAATAATTCTATTAAATTCTAGTTGTATCAGATAGTAATTTGGGAAACTTAAACTTTGTCTTCTACCTTATATTGGGTTTGGTTATCTGTATAAACCAAATGCAAGTTGAGCTCTAGATTTATTGATAATTGGTAATGATTGTGCATAGAAAGGGTCGATAAAATTGGACTGAGTATGTGTGTTGTTCCTATCCTCAAAATTATGATACGTAAGGACTTAAATCAGATTTTTGGGGATTGATTCATATAAATTTAGGTTGTATTTGCAAATGGATATAGATGGAGTTTTCCTTAAGTTCTGAAACAAATCAAAGGGTCAGTTAAGTAAAATCCATATCTTAGCAAATCTGGTTATTTATTCTTACTAGGCAAGAAAAGCAACAAAGTTCTTTTCCTTTTAACAATAATGATTATGGAAAGGGACTTAAATAAACCTCAGAACCTCTATGTTTAGTCGTGTGTACTATTTTTTAGGTATTTATCTTTTAGATAGACTACATGTTAGTAACCAAAATGCAAGCTTAAAAACCAGAATGGGTTTGTTGTAGTATGGTTTTGTAGATGATTTGGATAGAAAGTAAAAACATCATTTATAGTTATTCACTAACAGATATATGATAAACATAGTCAAGTCTTAAATTATATATATATATATATATATATATATATATATATATATAAACAAATAGATATTTGTAGAAGCTATATGTACTTTTGATGCATGCTCTCTTATAGATATATCACTTGGATCTTTTTTCTCTGCCAATTAATCTACTGTAGATATTGAAGAAAGTAATCCTAGTCCATAATGGACATTACTTGATCTCAAGGCTACTAAAGTTTATGATAAACTATCTCCTTTTCATTTAATGGCTAAGACTACTATAAAGGTTTATAAAAATGTTATTAAGGTTAAACAGTCAGAGGATTATAAATATCATCTCCATATAGTTGATGAAAAAAACATAAAACAACTTAAGTCTAAGTCAAGGTATAAATTTATTCATATTGGTGCTATTGCTATTGGAATCTTTCCTTTATTCAGAAGAGGTCTTAATGTCATTCTACTTGCTTGTGCATTAGACAATAGACATACTTCATTCTCTGCTTGTCTTCAAGTCACAGTCCAACTTAGTCTCCATGATGTTTCAATATACACCACTATATATCCCAACTACCCTATTGCTATTCATGAAGAAGCTAATCTGAATAAGGTTTTAAAATTATTTATTTAGATTTATGGCTTGGATATGATTAAAGGTTCTTATTGTCTAACCATCCATTATCAGGTCATGTATAGATTAACTAATACCCTACATCCAATAGTAAAACATGATCCTATACAAGGCAAAAGTGTGGTGCGTCGAGCTAATGAATACAGTCAAATTATGCCAACCGAAACCATATCTTGGTCAAATCTTAAAGTTCCAAAGAAATGACCTATAGATATAGATTTTATACAAAAACCTAGAAAATCTCTATCATTTTCCACATCTGTGAAAGACTTTTAGGACAAAGCCATTATAAGGTTTGATTCCCAGTCTTCAGGATGAAAAGATCATTTACAAAGTCTTCCAACCTCTAGCATACAGTGTCTCTATCTTAGGAAAATCCATGATCCCCAGATTGATTCATTTTTCTATACTAACCATCAGAAAATAATCAATCATCCAAATCCTTCAAGCATTCATATGATTAAAAGAGACTCCTCCATTGAAAAATTACTTGAAAATAACAGGAGGCTTCTGGCAAAACCAAATGTCATCCAGATGGAAGGAACTTTAGGAAAAGAAGAAGAAGAGTAAGGCCATCTTGGAAAACCCCATTAGGAGATGAATCCTATACTAAAAAGGGATTTCTTAAAAGTTTTGATTTCAATCAATACTCTCTTGATGGAAAGTATAGAGCCTAAATGTTATACTTAAGATCCACTAATAAAAGCCTTGATTAGTCAACTGAAGTTTAATTGTTAAATTGGAATAATTTGGTAACCAAATGTCTTAATAGTAAAGTCTCTGAGATATAAAATAGTTTGTCCCAAGTTTCAAAATTGCTAAAGAGTATAGATTTGTATCAAAAAGGGGAAATTTCTCAAGCCATTGGTAATCTTCATAGCCAGTCTACAAGTCAATATGATCAAACAATACAAAGATTTGATGTTCCTGATTCACAAAGTAATATTATTATTAAAGATTAAAGCTAGATTAGTAGATAAGTCAATAATATAATTATAGGAATAAGTTTATAATATTCTAAGATAGATCAGATCCAACAAAGCATAGGTCAATTATCCTTAGAATTTGATAGTTTGGTAAGAGAATTACTAAACCAAGCCCCTAAAGTTTCCACCATCTCTAAAATCTTAAAAGCTATAAAAGGATATGAACAAGAGAAAAAACAACCTGAGCCTATTCAAGAACCTGTTATAACTGCTCACAGTGAAGGTTATGTCAAGAGTAATGAAACTTTGCAAGATGTAATTAATCTCCAAAGGTAGTCATTCAAAAAGGCAAAGACAAAAAGTTTGCTTGATATAGAAAGATCTTTAGATAAGATTTTTCAAGTGGCTATGGCTAAAATTAAACCACAGGAAACATAATCATATTTCATGAATCTTGATGCCAACTCATCATCTTGACACCCTTTAGATTTTTAAATTAGAACATTAAATTGGTAGCCATTCTTTTCAAAATTTAACTGTGAACCTCCTAAGAGAAGAAAATAAATGATTCATGTTATATTAGCATGGGCCCATAATCAGATATTTGGATTAAGAAAGGATCCAGTCACAGTTACCTAATCTATTGCTAGTGGTTTCATAGGAAACATCAAATATTGGTGGGATGCTGTTGGTGATGAATTTCATCAATCCATTTATGTTCAGGATCAACCAATTAAAACTTGTGTAGTTCTCTATATTCAAAATTTGTTGGCACCATAGATAATGAGAAAGAAGCCAATAAATCTAAATTTATGAAAGCATAATTATGTGACATGTCTAGACTAGATGAATACATGTGCTATATGAAAAATCTATTTTACAATTTTGGTGAGATTTTCAATCCTACATATAAGCTTCGATATATTGAGTCATTTCCTGAATATTTTTCCAACAAATATAAGTCAGATATGGGTGATCAGCTAACTTCCATGTCATTTGGAAGAATCAATCAAAATATTAGAACAATAAATGCCTAGTTATGTGCAAATAGGAAAAAGCATAAAGAAACCTTGAAGTTTTATAAGCAAATTGGTGCTAAATTTTGCAATGAATTTGATGATCAATTTGGATGCATTGATGCATACAAATATAAGAAATATAGAAGGAAGAAAAATAATTATTCATGTCAGTGTCATCCACAGAAGAATGCTCAAACACCAAGTCCATGGAAATCTAGAAAGAAAAAATTATTCCCAAAAATTTTTTTAGAAAAAGAAAACATGGTTTTCAAAAGAAACCTATTAAGTGTTTTCTATGCTAAGGTAACTACTATGCCAATAAGTTTCCAAATAAGAAAAAAGAATCTAAGAAAATAAATTTCTTAGAAAATAATGATCTCAATGAAGATAATTATGTTCTACTCCCAGATGAAGAAGTAATTTATGAATATGACATTGTTTAGGATTTAGGAGAAGATGAGTAAGAAAATCAAGTAAATATGAATTTTGTTAGTACTGAATCATAATCAAAATCTTCAGACTATGATTCAAAAATTGGTTTTCAAGTTCATATGCTTAATACTCCTTTTCCTAATACATTATCTATATCTCAACAAATTGCACATCTAAAAGACAAATTTGTTTAGACCCCAGTCTATATGGTTTCTACCAATATGTCTCTACAACAATAAATCAATGCATTAGAATAGAAATATGCTGTGAAGATTGCTAATGAGAAAAGATAAAGAACAATTTTCATAGACAAGAACACTAAAAGCTTTGATTCTAAAATAGAAGAAGCCTACTATCCTGATACTTATGGTAGAACATTTTGGTGTAAGAACAGAATTAGAAAAATTCAAAATTTTCTAGCTAGGGTTCAAAATGAATTAGAAATTCATCTTAAAGAAGAAGCATTAGCAGATGAAGAAGAACAACTATTTAAACAAGAATTAGTGAATGTCACTAATGAGATAGAATCTCATTTTGAGGAATGGGAACCTTTTAGATAAATACTTCTTAAATACATCGAATTTTAACACATTTCACAAATAATCCTATTTGTGAAATACAAATCAAATGTGAAGGTTTTAAACCTTATAGTCTAAATATTTTGCTTGATACTGGCGCTGATATTTCACTTGCAAGATATCATGCTATTTCATGTAATATGTGGCAACCTAATTTTCACAAGTTGACATTCAATACCAAGACTGTTATTTCAAAATTGTCTACTATGTTTCCAATACAATTTAGTGATTCTAACTATCATTTTAAAATTATTCAACATGAGATGCCATCTTACGATATGATGATAGGATCTGATAGTTTGTCAAGATTTTATCCAGTTACCATCTAGCCACATGAAATAATACTAGCAAATAAGTATTCTTTATATAAAAAATCTAGATATGAGTGTAGAATTACTCTTAAAAAAAGCCAAAAAAGCTAGTTAATACCAGTTGGATTCAACATAAAATAAATCTTTATAGTTCTTATATTGACTCTTTAATAAGTAAAATTAAAAAGGATTGTTCTAAAAATCCTTTGGCATTTTAGTTCAAAAAAGTTCACATTTGCATAATAGAACTAAAAATGGTTAAGGAAAAAGAAGGTAATGATATTGAACCAAAATTTAAGGTGCATCACTTTGGTATGTCTCCTACCCTTAGAGAAGAAAGCTTTAAGGAGATCAGTCTGTTGAAAGAACAAAGACTGATTAGAGACTCTAACAACCCTTGGGCTTGTGAAGCTTTTAATGTCAACAAAAAATTAGACCATGTAAGGGGAAAGAAAAGGTTAGTGGTAAACTATGTTCCTTTGAACATACATGTGATCCCAGTCCAACATCTTATTCCATCTAAGGATGAAATTTTATAGAGAATCAGTAACAGTAAGGTATATAGTAAATTTGATTTGAAATTTGATTTTTGTCAAATTTAAGTTGTAGAATAAGACATATATAAAACAACTTATATTACTCTTTTTGGTCAGTTTGAATGGAATGATTTACCTTTTAGTTTAAAGACTACACCAAGCATTTTTCAAGAAATGATGAACAAGATTTTTGCTACAAACTCAGATTTCATAATTGTGTACATAGATGACATCTTAGTCTTCTCAAAATCTCCCAAAGATCATATTCAACATCTTGAGAAATTTTATCAAATTATATATGATAATGGGTTAGTTTTGTTAGAAAATAAGATATTAGTATTTAAAGATAAAATTGAATTTCTAGGAGTGACCATAAAATATAGTAAAATTGCTGTCCAGGAACATGTTTTAAAGAATATCAAGAATTTTCCTGATATTCTGAAAGAAAAGAAAATGTTGCAAAGATTTATTGGATGTGTAAATTATATGGTAGGATACTATTATAATGTTTCTAAAGATAGGTTATTTATAAATAAAATATTGTCAAAAAATCCTCCTATTTGGTCCGAAGAAACGACAAAAACTGTGAAAAAGATTAAACAAAATTGTGAGAATTTACCTCCTTTAGATTATAATGGCAATTTGTTAAAAATCATTGAAACAAATGCTTTATATCAGTTTTAGGAGCCATATTAAAAGAAATATTACCTGATGGCTCAAAAAAACCTTGTAGATTTACCTCTAATAGTTTTAAACAGACACAAAAAAATTATCATTCTACTCATAAATAAATTTTAGTTGCAATAAAGGCTATTCAAGCTTTTATGTTTTTTGTTAGATCTGAGAAGTTTCTTATAAGATCTGATTTAAATAATTTTATGAGTATTTTGAATTCTTCTTATAATATCAAAAAAGGTGGTACTAACAGATTGATCGGGTGGGCTACTTTTTTGGCTAACGTTGATTTCACAATTGAACACATATCTAGGAAAAAAAATTGTTTAGTAGATTTTGCATCTAGAGACGCAAATTTAGGATATTCAACCATAATGACAATAACTATCACAAAATTAAGAGAAGAATTTCATGAACACATTTGGAGATCAACTCCCTTAGTTTCAAATCCGTTAAATAATGAGATTAACAAGATGATAAGGAAATCATATGAAGCCTCAACATATTTAAATAATTATCATCTTGGATAGACTTCTCAATTATCAGAACCTAATGGTAAAATATGGGGCATCCGTTATCATGTTATATAGGGAAAATCACAATCCTAATTTTACTAGTGTCAATAATCCTTTCAAAAATTTGATTTACAGACATGGTTTTGAGTTTCTTGTTCAATGGTCTACTTTTTGGCCTACTTACGATCCATCTATTGATTTTTTTTGGATTTCAAATGAAATATTATATTATCTCAGAGAGTTCCTTGATAATTTCATGATTTTCAAAGCATCTGATGACTTGAATGTTCATATTCATCCTGATCAGATTCATAACATTTTTATTGCATTAAGGATACCTTTCAGGATAAAGTCTGAATTATTCTTTGTTCAAAATCACTAGGTTAATCTTCATTCAAGCCTATATCTAACTCAACCAATCGTAGCTTTGTGGAAGTGGTTTAAAATCACTCATCAAGCTATTTTTCCACCAACACCACTAGGTCATTCCATAAGGATTCCATCACCTCTTTACATTCATGATGACAATGATGATAGTACTACCTATCTAGACCATTATCATGATGAATATTTTCACTATTCTCCCCAAGGAGAATATGAATTTTGTGATGATGATTAACAAATACTTATGGTTTTTATTTGTAGGTGTGAGTATGGGCATGGTATCCCTATTTGCTTTCATGGGCCTAACCATGTTATCAAAAGTACTATGCTGTTAGGTATGTTGATAGATTTTCTGCTATGATGCTGGGCATGTCGACATAAGAATAAATCCAAGTTGGTGTGTAGTGGACCCATAAACCACTATCAAAATCATTTAAGGCAAGAGTATCTATCCGTATCACTCCTTATTTCAAGTGGGGAATCCTGACACATTGGGAAGAGATAGGGATGGTGGAGGTGGCTTACTTTTCTAGATGCTTCTACTATTCATCAAATTTATGTCCTTATCACCTATGTGGATGGGGTTGTCATCCACTTTTACCGGCTACCTAGTTTGCTTAGATGATCTGGTATGCGCTTTCTTGAAATTATATAAATAAGAGACTAAGGCTCATTCTTGGATCATCGTGTCTTAAAAATTGAGTTTGGCTTAAGGACTAAGTTTGTCTTCTAGAGTCAAGAAAGTGTATGCTCTTTGCTTGCCCTTCATGGGAACCTGAAAATCAAAAACTTTCTATTAATAGTCTATGTAATTTATGTGTCCAATATGTTCTTCTAATCTTTTGTGTCGATCCTATAATTTATAATATACATATGTATATATATGTGTATATATACACATACATATGTATATGTATGTATGTGTGTATATACACACATATGTATACATATATATATATATATATATATATATATATATATATGTACATATATAAACATATATACATATTAATATATATACATATATATATGTATACATATATATAAGTATATATATACATATGTATATGTATATTACTTATATATATATATAAAATATACATTTACATATGTATATGTATACATATAGATATGTATATATATACATATATGTATATACATATATATGTATATATATATACATATGTATATATCTATATAAGTATATATACACATGTATATATAATATGTAATATACATATACATATGTATATGTATACATATAGATATGTATATATATATATATATTCATATATATGTATATATACACATATGTATATATATACATAAGTATATATACACATGTATATATATTATATACATAGACATATATATATAATATATATATATATACATATACATATGTATATATACACATGTATATGCATATATATGTATATATACATACATATGTATATTTGTGTGTATGTATGTGTATATACATATATATACATATACATATATGGATATATACATGTATATGTATACATTATATATATATATATACATAATATATATGTATGTATACATATGTATATATACATATATAGATATATATATACACACATATATGGACATATGTATATATATGCATATGCATATGCATATGTATATATATATATATATATATATATATATATATATATATATATATACATATACATATGCATATGCATATATATACATATGTCCATATATGTGTGTGTATATATATATCTATATATGTATATATATATATATATATATATATATACACATATACATATGCATATGCATATATATACATATGTCCATATATGTGTGTGTATATATATATCTATATATGTATATATACATATGTATACATACATATATATTATGTATATATATATATATATAATGTATATATACATATACATGTATATATCCATATATGTATATGTATATATATGTATAGGTATATATAGGTATATATGTATGTATGTATATTAAATGGTTTGGGTATGAGAATAATGGTGAAAATATTCTTATACATGAGTCAAGATTATATTATACACCATATTTGCATCAACTTTTAAATGAAAGTAGTAAAGGGAAGGTTCTCTGTGTAAACTTATTATGGACCTGTGCTTTCTCTAAAACTGGGTTATGAGTAATTATTGCCTATTGATTTACATAAAATAAATCTATTGAATTCTAGTTGTATAGGATAGTAATTTGGGAAACTTAAACTATCTTTGACCTTATATTGGGTTTGGTTATTTGTATAAATTGAATGTAAGTTGAGCTCTAGATTTATTGATAATTGGTAATGATTGTGCATAGAAAAGGTTAGTAAACTTGGACTTAGTATGTGTGTTTTTCCTATCCTCAGAATTATGATAATAAGGACTTAACTCAGATTTTTGGGGATCGATATATACAAATTTGAGTTGTATTTGCAAACAGATGTAGATGGATTTTTCCTTAAATTCTAAAACAAATCAAAGGGTTGGCTAAGTAAAATCCATATGTTAGTAAATATGGTTGTTTATTCTTTCTAGGCAAGGAAAGCAACAAAGTTATTTTCCTTATAAAAATAATGATTGTGGAAAGGGACTTAAATAAACCTCAAAACCTCTGTGTTCAGTCATGTGCACTATTTTCTTGGTATTTATCATTTAGATAAACTACATCTTAGTAACCATAATGCAAGCTTAAAAACTAGAATGGGTTTGTTGTAGTATGGTTGTTTAGATGATTTGAATAGAAAAGTAAAAAGATCAATTATTGTTATTCATTGATAGATTTATGATAAACATACTCAAGTCTTAAATGTTGAATACTTGTATTAATGGATGTAAGTAATTCTAAATTAAGTTCATATATATGAGGTACATATATATAATGATATATATAAATTTATACATAGGAGAGACGTATGTGAAAGTGAGTAAGCCATATGATCTTCTTTGTACTGTGGAAAATCAACTTAGTAGTATAATGGAATATATATGATTTTCTACTGGAAACTTTCCTTTACATTAGTAAAGAGTGAACAAAGTGTTTCTAAATTTTTATTATTATTCTGGGTAGACTCTTGCTTGACTTACTTATAGTTCTTTGCACTGTGATGACGACCAAACATGTTGTGAAATGAAATTTATGATATAAAGATGTTAATTTTTTGATTCACATTTGTTTAAGACAATGTACCTTAAATGACTTGCATAGTACCCGTATGGTAGATTAACTTGCTTGTCATAGATATTGTTTATGAGATAAATAATATAAATTAGGTTCAATCATATATTTGATGGAGTAAATGTTTGCATAGTAATTATTTTTATACTTAGCATGTAATTATACTTGCTAATAGAAATAATTGCATGAACCTATTGGTTATAACTATATTTTAACCAAATCTAGAATTGATGATTCTAACTAAGAAGTGAAATAGAATTCACTAGCTTAGCTAGCATCACCAATGCTAGATGAAGGTAATTTGATCAAGTGGTGTGTATGAATTGATTGATCTTAAAGATCATATGTTATTCAAAAAATTTAGCTAAAATAATGTTAGATAGACATTGTCATTCCATATGTTTGATTTAAATGTTTGTGTGATATCATGTTATAATGCATTTTATTTATGATACACATTATGTAATAGAAATATTACAACACACGGGGTACTAGCATGTCTCTCTGGATTCTTGCACTATCACTATCTACCCATTTGTGAAGGGAGGGTCATTATATAATGGGGGATTATGTGGAGGATTGATGGTCAGTGGTTGGTATGAAAAGTGCTCAAATGATGCTCTCCCTCCCCACTATAGTACTTACTTGGAGACTACACTTGAGATTATCAGAGATACATGAGTTAATTTGACTTGAGCTCTATGTAGCATAGTATCTATTTATTGTATCAAGGCTAAATGCCTAATGGAAATGTAATTGTATTATTTTTTATACTTTAACAACAATATCTATATAATTGTACCATCCATGGATAGAATTTAATGCGATTACTTTCCTTACAATTATGTTATGTTGCATAAAATGATAGTGTTTGGAACTATTATTGTTATAAGTTGCATTAGTCTAATATTCTTCATTAGTATATTATAAATCAATAATATGATTCTCATATGAACCTAATGAAAGAATAAATGTTGAGTAAAAAAAATACTAAAAAATTTTATTGCATAATTCTAGTAAACCCTTGAGGGGTTTTCATACTTGCCTAGTGCTATATAAACCCTATTTTTTATTATAAAATGGTTGAAATTTCTAGGTATCATAGCACTTCTAAAATTTTCCCTCCAAGATCCCTCTCCTGGTATAACAAAACTCTACCCATTTGAGTTTGTAATATTGCCTTATACCTTGAGATTAATAAGAACTAATTTAATTTTCTTCATGCTTTATGTTATGTGTACATTCATGGTTGTGGATCCTTGTATGTGGATGTTTATCCCTCTCATTATCATCCTCCCTTTGAACCTCTATGTAGAACCAAAAGTCTCTATAGGTTTCATGTTATGTATATATAGGTCTATATAGGTGTTATCTGTGGATTGTTTATCACCCCTCTAATGTTGCATTGTGTTCCCTTATCTCCATGCATAACACTTATGCAGTGCCCCATTTTAAAGATTTTGTATCCAATATGTTAGTTTTATTGGTCATTAAGTGGGTGAGGTGCTCACTATATTCTTGGTACATAACCTTTTACATTCCATCAACCTTATTATCTTTTCCCTCACTTTTACCTTTTATTAAGTTTAGGTTTAGCGCTAGTAGTAGATTTTAATTTGATTTTTATAGGTTTGCACACTGGTCCTAAACCAGGTACATTTAGAATAAAAGGAAGTCAACCTACTTTAGAAGTTCATCCTAAGGAGTACAAGATTCCCACACATTAGGGGACAATCCCATTATCACAATGAGACACTGAATCATTCTCTGACGCACAAGTCCAAAGCGCTAGGCATGAAAGTGTCATGCACTAACCTTCATGAGAGTCTTTCATATACAGGTGCCTATTTTGAGTGAGAAAAAAGCCTATTGTGATGTACCTACAGTCCCTTCTAGACCTTGTGGTGGAGGTCCACTAATGCCTCTTGCACTACCTCTAGATCCTCCAGCTGAACCACCATCGATACTGCCTCCTGCACCTCCTATGGTAATAGAAGCACTTGACATGTTGGGTGTAGAATTAGGTTGATTAATTATGGAAGGGTCAATACTCTACCCACTAGCTATATTTTTTCCACCAGGCATTCCAAAGTGAGCCATAGGGTTGAATTGAAATGGAAAATAAATAAATAACAAATCACTATCTTAATTTTTTTCTTCAAAAGTTTCTTTAATAGGTTTAGACTCTAACTCTACACTATATTTATCCTAATTTCTTACAAGAACATCATCCAACTCAAAGACATGAGCATATACGTTAGCCTATCTAGATTGGGTACTACAGTCACTAATATTTGACTTGTTTCTCCTGCATGTACCTATGATAGTTTTAGGTGTGGTCCAATGTTTGAGGATTCCTCATTATACCTTTCTACCTCCCTGTAGATCCTCATGACACTTATAGAGTCCTCCTAACCCCTCCCTAGATCAATTCTAATCATAGCCCTACATCTAGCCTCATCATACTTGCGTTTACGTAACTCTTATTGACTGGCTACCATGCTGAACCAATAATCTTATATCAATGTGTGCCCCTTCATTTCCCCACTGACTATACTACTCATGAGGGAGAGTTTATCTATCCATGTGGTAGTTTTCAAGTCCTGAGTTAATTATAAGATTCTTAATCTCTAATGAAAACTACTTGAGATACCTTCCATGTGACTCCAAGAGGAAGTTAAACTAGGCTCCTTAGGACAAGAGTACATGAAGACTGCATATTCCAAAATATAGCTATTATGTGTTCCTCACCACCAAATATCTTTCACATGCATCCAAGACACTCCCAATCTTTCCAAGGCTAACTAACACTCTAATTACCAGGAGATTTTCCATCCATAATTATTTGAATGATCTTACATATAAGCTGAAAGCTAAACATGAAAGTGAATGATCACTTATACAAAGAAAGATTCATAGAGTGAGTCATAAAGGTGTTATTCTACCCATTCATGTGAAAAAAATCTTGGTTTAAGATACTAAAGTGTAAAATTATCTTCTATGTTAGTAACCCAATGTTTAACATTTTCTAGATATAATTGGTCGAGTATTTTCCCACCATCATGAAAATAAGTGCAACGAGTCCCAATAATGAAACCAAAATGTTGGGATCTTTTCCTTTAGTCTATCATGTCTTTCCCTAGTTTTGTGCCTAAGATAACAAGAGATATGATGAGCTAGCATACCGACATATCACATGAAGAAAGGTTCTCACGTGCTCACCTAAAACACAAAGCTTAAGATCAGTTCCTATTGGTTTCATTATGAGATGGTGTATTCATTAGTTTTTTAATCTAGGGTGATTGAATAAGCACTTAGTTCTAAATTGATACTTATTTCCAAGTCTAACTCTTAACTACTCACTTCTTAATTAATCACATAGAAAGAAGCTGGGCACAAACTAAGAACAAAATAGTAATAACTCCATTATATTCATGAATAGATTACATAAGTATTTCATCAACACATAAGATTTCTCTCATTACATTCATATGGCATATCCGTAATTATGATGGCTGCAAGATTATAATTATCAACCAACACTAAGTAAAATAAGGGGGTACTTATACATGGTTCTTCCTTGACTATTCAATTACAAAATTAATTACAAAAAAATGAGTCACCAATGACCATTACGAGTAATGAGTCATGGGAAGCCCTTTACATTAAATTCCTAAGGACTCAGGCCTAACTACCCCTATATTCTCTCTCTATGCTAGATCCTTATTTTCATGCACCTATCTTCTCATGAACTGGTATTGGATTCATACTTGACTATTCTTCTCTGATGTTCATGTAAATCATTCCCTAACCATCTCTGCTTTACACACCTTTGCCCAAGGCTTTCACTATTGTCTGCATCCTACATTCTTAGTTTCTTCATGTTTCATGTTTCTTGGTTTTGCATGATTTTCCTCTTATGTGCCACATTCTTCTACATTGTGTCTCTTTTGTGTCATATCTCTTCCATGCCACTTGTCTTCAAAAAGTACTTAATAAAAGTAGATAAAAAATTGAGGGCCCAACATGGTTAGAGATAATAATATAACTTCTCATATTGAAATAATACTAATGTTATTATTATAACAATAATTTTATTTTTATAACAATAAAATCTGAACATACATTATCATGGGTGTCATTAACAAACTAAACAATATTAAAAAATTACATAACCTACTAACACCTATGTATGTGGATATAATATTACTATGATGTATTAATAAATATCCAATATTTCCCCTTAATACATTATAGTCTAAAGAGTGAGAGAGAGAAATTCATAATGCCTCAAACTTCTTATGTGCAAGTGATTTAGTGAAAATATATGCACATTGATCTTGAGTGAGGTAAAACTGGAGCTGAATATTGTATTGTCAAACATACTTGTACATGAAATCACACACAACCCTAATGTGTTTCATGTGTTCATGGAATACTAGATTATGAACAAGTTATAGATCACCCTAATTATTACATTAAATGATCATTGGCTATTTGTATGACACTTATGATCCTAAAAGTATAAGATGTAACCATATGTTTGACCCTTTTTGGAATTAAGGGTTGGGGGAATAGGATATTCAAAAGTGATAAAACCTATTTCTTAAAACATGCCAATTAAATATTTCAGTTTATGATATTCAGTTTCAGTACTGAATTATGAAAATACTAAATATAGAAAGTATAATGTTAAATAATATTTTGTTGCACAATCATAAAGAAGAAATAATACTTAGTTTATGCAATGATGTGCAGATAGATCTAAAAAATATACAGGTGTAGAAAAAAGCTGTTTGATGTTTAATAAATAGTCTTCAGATTTTAGAAATATTCTTTTTGGCTATATAGACACTTATGTCAACCTATGGCACTTGCATCGATGCTACTATCTAAATCATGACACAACAGTCTTGTACAAAATATTCATTATATCAAGATGTTATAGCCTGGGTCTTTCTAGGTTTTGGATCACCTTTCATTTGATGTATCTAGATATCATGCACAAACTTTAAATTATTATTTATAGCTTAAAGTTCTTCACCTTAGGTTATGTTACCTTACTAAAAATGGGTTAGTGGGCTCACAATGTTGAGCTAACTTTGAAGACCCCTCTATCAATGAGCATTGCCTACATAATCAATACTCCAAAGAGGGCCTTAAAATTATGTAGTTGTCCCTTATGTGTGGAATGTGTGTGCACAAGGGTGCAATATACTATATAATAATGCATGTAGTGATCTAGCTTATAACTTGACAAATATGGCTCATGGGCTATCTTTTGAGTGCTTTAGACCTATAGTATAATTTTGAAAGTATATATATAATTTGGTGCAATTACACCTCAAATATGTCTCAAACTTAAGTATATGTCAAAATGTAATATTTGATCTATAACATATATATAATATGTATCAAAAATCTAAAAATCTTTGTCCTAAATATGTGCCCAATACATAGAATTTTATCCCAAATGTATATCTGAATCATGTAAATTATGTAGCTGAATTAAATTCTTCTCATTCTGTCAACTATGTGTATGTGAAGTCATATCTTCTATGACATGCCCCCCTTTTGAGGGGAGGAAATTACAAAATTGATACTCACCTTATCTCAAAAGGACAAGACAACTATATTGTATATGTATGAATCATGTAGTAAAGAAGCATATATTAGTGTCATATCAAAGTAGATATATCAATGAAGCTCAAAATATACACACATAACAAGCCTTGATATGCATGATATGAATCATGAAAACGTCTAGAATATAACAAGCTCAACAAATAATCAAACAAACACACAAGAGTACTTAAATGTCACACAAAAAGTTGGGACCAAGGACACTACAAACAAAGGGAATATTCAAATGTTGTACACTCAAGTGGAGGGCATGTGAAAGTGTCCACACAATAAATAAACAAATAACACTTAGGTCACTATGGCCAAAAAATAAATTAACATGTTAAAATGTTCCATAAGCAAGATAAAGAAGCAAATGAGAGGTGCACTCAAGTAAGCTAATGTAAAAAGATGAAGTCATGAGATATAAGCAAATAGTAAAAGCATGTCACACTAGTTCCTACATATAGCAAAATGTCATGTAGGATAACATATCAAATACAATGTGTAAGATATAAACATGAGTATAGGCATGTGTAAGATATATAATCTCAAAAAGATAATGGGAAAATGATCATAAAATAATAAAACATGTGTTAATTGTGATCATATAGAAGTAAGATGCCCACAATGTAGTGTATCACGTTGGAAGAGGAAAGGTCTAACATCTTCATGTTTGATATATCATGGGTCTAATGTATGCATGTATCACACTCAAGTACCATGAAACATATGTTTGTAAATAATGATATGCTATCTACTAACATAAAGTAAACAACATATGCAAAATCTAGAAAACATGTGAAATGCTATTTTTTTTTGGTATTTTTGAATTATTTGAATGTTTTTATATTTTTTTGAATATTTAATTTTTTTAGAATTTTAGAATTTTTAGAAATGTTTGGAAAGAGATTTTTACTTGATGATCCCATTTAAAGGATGATCTTAGGGTGCTCAATACTCTAATTTTGGTATAATAAATTGGTCATGCTACCAAGAATCATGTATATGTGCAAAATTTGAATGTGTAGAATCTGTGATGTTCTACATAAGCCTCATAAGAATTTGTGGTTGTGAGGTGGTAATAAAAGGTGTAGTGGTTCATGAAACCCATTTTTTTAGTGTTATGTGGTAAAGCAATTTCAGTTGTTTATTTAGTTTTATTTAGTGATAACTAAGTCAATCACTACAAACAATGGAATCCAATTGGGAATAAAAATGCTCGACTATAATGATCATGTGGTAATTGCGCTTCTAATTTTTATTATAACATAATATGTTAATGCATATAGTGATCTAGCTTGTAACTTGATAAATAGGACCATGGACTATCTTTTGAGTGCTTCAGACCCATAGCATGACTGCCCATATGTTTGATATGAAAATAGGGATGGATAGGGTAGAATAGCTTAGTTGTGCAATTGATAGATTGAGCTTGAATGTGTGATCTCTTGGTAATTTTTAGGTGTCTAAATGAATTACTTGACTTGTATTTATACTCTTTTTTTTAAAATGATACTCATGGAAGGGTTAATGACATTCTTATGCTAATTTGTACACTTTGAAAGATTTGTAAATTTGAGTGTTGTAAGGTAAGGACACTTACATTGAAGTAGGGATGGTTAGGTCAATGTTACTATCCAAACCTAAATGTAGCTATCCATGATGAAGGAAATTTTTTGAGGTTATATAACTAACTGTGAAGGATATATCAACTTTTAGGCATTATGTGGTTACATGTGATCTGTATAATCATAATAATCAGGGTTGGACTAAACAATAAGTAATTAGACCCAATGAGGTGGTGAGTGAGAGACTTTTGGCTATAAGGAAGGTCAAACTAAATGGTAGAGATTTGAGATGTATTTGTCATCTTTACAAGTCTAATTTAACATACAAAATAAGATTTAAGCATCTACACCTTATCACTTCATAAATAGCTCCTCCTAATACAGAATATTTGACTTAGGTGGAAGATTGAGAAATAATGCCTTGTTTCTTACTTCCTAATAAAATTTAACTAGAAATCATAAATATAATAAATTTTAATATGGATTTGTCATCAATAGATCCTTCAAGGTTTATGTTTGTGTAGCCAGTCACGAAGAATTGGCCATTTTTATTATATTTTAGCCTATGTTCTATAGTACCATGAACATATCTCAATATTCACCTTACTACCTCCTAGTGACTCATCTTTGGTTCCTACATGACCCCTAAAATATAGTTGATATCATAACTAATATCTGGTCTAGTGTAAGTTAAGTAAATGAGACTCTTAATTAAGTAATGATAGAGAATGGAATTTACTTGTGGATTTAGATTAGAACAAGATAGTTGAAGTCTTGTGGCCATGGATGTTGTAGGTGGAATTTACTTGTGGAGATGGATCAAAACAAGATAGTTGAAGTCTTATGTCCATGGGTGTTGCAATTGGCTTACAATCCATCATCTGAGATTTCTTAAGTATAGTTTCAACATACTTCATCTAAGATAAATAGATGAAATGTCTCATTTTCCATAACTTCAAGCCAATATAATAGTGCAAAATCCTAAGATTAGTCATGCTAAATGATCACTTAAGTCCATTATTTTTAGAATCAATCATCTTCACTAAACTAACAGTGATGATTAGATCATTGACATACATAATGGGAATCACAACCTCCCCCTTTGCTCTTTAAAGAGAGGTTCATATCATATGAATTTCAATAGAATTGTAGTCATTTAATGCAATGAGAATCACTTGAGACCACCTTATCCATAGCTTAGCCTTAGACCTATCTTAGGGCCTCTTTTAACCCTTTTCCAACTTATATGCACACTCAACACATGACCAAATATACCAAAATATACATTAAGCCATTTCCTAAGCATCCCAGACCTTTAATGAAATGTACTAGCCACCTAGACATTAGCATGGCCCCTTTGGTCTATAGTGTAGTGCGTTATTGGCAAAGGGGGTAACTTTATTTTCCCTTAGGTCTTTCTACCCCCAACAGATATATTTCTATTCCATGAAGCATCCTAGGGTTAGCCTAAACTCATTTCATGTCTTGAATAACATTATAACACTAGAAAAAGACCACTCTCATTCATTCATCCCTTAGATGGCATTTTTCATGAACAAGCTTATAAACAGTTATGCAAATCAAGTTCATTATTCCCTATTTACCCTTATTTATGCATACATCCATATACAATAACCCAGAGCTTAGTTTTACTTAGAATTTTGGTTTTGAGTCACACTCAAAGAATTCAAATCTACATTCATAATCAAGCATACTAGAATCACTTTCACTTGTACCAACCCTTGGATTAGGAGAACTACATTGGACTTCATCCCCTTTCAAGGTATTGGTATGTAGGCAATGCTCAACACATGGAGTGTTGAGGTCACATCCTAATCACCCTATTAACACCACTATTTTCACACTTATGTTTATCAAAACCCTAGAAAGCATAGATGCTTAGGGTTCCATAGTGAAATTAGTCAAAACAAAGTATAAATGATGATACAAGTCTCAATCATGCAGGCACAGGCTTCCCAAACTAGGAAAAAGGTCTACCCCAAGTTTCATTATTTTATCTGCATAAGATTAATAATGTAACACAGGAGGTCATTAACATAATGAGCTATTAGAAAATAGAGCCATGCTACCATTCAAAGGGGATTTTGATGCATGTTTCTGGTTGGCAACACTCTGCCTAATTCTTAAACCCATTTCTAGCCTACCACTTATCTGTTCTATTCCTATTTTCTAGCTAAGTACACCCTTGTCAATTCATTACTATTTATAGGCTAAGTAAACAAATTAATTACCACATAAATTAGTGGCTATTGATACTATAGTATTTTATTCCCTAATTTATCTACTCATCTCTTTATCTACTTAGGGTTTTACATTTAATTCCCAAAATAGTTAAATATTTTGGTGAACCTGACTTACTTCAAATAGTGTTTAGACCCTAGCCCTAGATGCTCCTTGGATTTGTATCCTTCTTTTTCTTGTTTCCATTTGCCATGTTAGCCTTTTAATATTTCATATATTCTATTTTAGTAACACTCTATCATTTTGTTTACTATATTCCATCTCGAAAGGTTATATCTCTTCCTTTAAGAAGGTTCAATGGTAATTATATTGACCATACCTAGAGTCCTTCCATTCAAGCTTATACCATGGATAAAGGACCAATTACAAGCCCTGAATTGATCCTTCACATCCTAATTATGCGGACTTTTATGATAATACATCAAAACATGAGAAATGCAATCAACATCTTGATGATACACAAGAGAGGACTCAAGACACACTCCCACCCTCCATGGTGACAACCTTATAATCAATAAAGATGAGATATTTCAAAGTTTTAGAGATAGATTTTGGGAACAAACCCATGATCATGTACATATTTTGCAAGATATATTGGAAATAAAGAATACATCACTTGGTTAATCCTCCAACCCCATAGATGCTAATATTAATACACCTACTATGGGGGTAACTCAAACTCTACAGAAACCTATTATAACTATCCAACTCTCACTAGTGGAAACACCTCCTATGTCTAGTACACATCCTCCCTCTCTAGATGTAAAATCCCTTAGGCAAGAGATCCATTCTTTGTAGGCCAAGGTGTTAAATCTTAAATAAGGTACCATTAGACCATCTCATGCCTTAGAATCTCATGTTTTCTTATATACATGTTTGACACAACATATAGTGGTAACTCCTTTTCCATCTAGATTTTTGGCACCCAAACTTACTTTGTATGATGGTAAGGGTCATCTAGAGCATCATATATGCAATTTTCACATAACATGTTTGGACCACATGTCCAATGATTAGATCTTAACTAAGTTATTCTCTTATAATTTAAAGGACTATGCATTACAATGGTTCTAAAATATCCCAAATGAGTCCATTACAACATTTAATCTACTCGCATATATGTTTTTGGGACACTTTTTGATTAACATAAGTGACAAAGTTTCATACACTCAATTTGTTCAACTAAAGCAAAAATATAATGAGCCAATAGCTGGATATGTCTTGAGCTATAAAGCCATATTAGCAAAGATGAATATCCCCATGGTAGATAGAGAACTCTAGGACATATTCAAGAAAATTTTACTACCAACATTACATGAATCTATATTATACAAAAGGTTTCCATCATTTATAGATTTATGCCATAGAATGAAGGAATGGGAAGTCAAACTTCTCTCCATGGGCAAGTTAAAGTACACAGTCATATCAAATTCCACTAATAAGAGTTTAAATGAGCTCCCATACAAGGTGAGGCCCAATGAAAATAAGAATGAGCAAAAGATGATAATTAATGTAACATCAGATAAGTCCTATCTCAGAGAAGATAAATCTTATAATTTTGATTGTTGATACATTAGATATTCAGGGTCATGACCAAGATGGATCTGCTAGACCTAATCAAGGGATCTCTTACCACAATAACATCACTAGAGAGGTTTCCAGAGCCTCTAGTCAAGTAACACCATGCAATAACCCTAGCTAGGTCCTATGTTTTCATATTCACCAAGTAAATGATAAGTAAAGCAAAATCTAATCTAGTGCTCATTAAATATTATGGCAGAAAGTGGGGGTAATAAACATAAAAAAGTAAACATGCATAAAATATCTATACTCACATTAATGTATAGAAAATCCTAATGCATGGGAAAGAAGTAAGAATGTAAATCTATCTACTCTTATAGAGGAGGAACAAAGTTATGAATACTTACCTTTGAAGATGAACCCATCGAGCCTCAATCTCTCCCTTGGCCAAGGTGGTTCACAAGAGGTTGTTGTGGTATGTAACAATAACAAGGATAAGTCATCTCTAGGCTAGACAAATTCTGTATGCATCCAAAATACTTCTCCACAAGATAAGATCTATATCTTCAAAGAAAGTATTGAAAGCCTAAACTATGCTCCTCAAGTAGAATGATGGATAATCAGATGTGCAATATGATATCCTTCTTCTTCTCTTCTCTCTAAATGGTCTAAATAGATGTGTATATATAGCTGGATCTAATCCTAAATATTTTTGAAAGGTTGACCCAATTGACTCTATATTTTTAATTGATAAAAACAAGTTAGATCCTAGTCTAGGTTGGCTAGAGCTAACCTAGACCCATAACATGTTTTTAACAATTTGAATATAGGGTTGGCCAAGGTCGACAGTGTAACGTAAAATGTCAAAAAAGGGGTTTTTGGCTTAGGAAGGGGTTAAGTAAGGTACTGAAATTTTTGGAGGAGTGTACAAGAGAGGAGACAAAGCTTAGGGGAGTATATAAGAGAAGATTGTGTAGATAAGAAGTGGTAGTATAGGGGACAATAATCCTATGAAGCACCAATGGTCTACCCACCCCTTTTTTGATGCACCCTTTAAGGCATGCACTCAAAGAGATTAAGATTCAATGGGTTCTAATAAGAGGGAAAAATTAGTAATTAATAAATTTTGAAAATATTATGTGTCTATATATGCCCCACTCAAAGCTCATCATGTGTCAAGTAGGTGCAACAAAATATGGTGCTTCAAGAAAAGAACATAACAACACACAATGTTGAAGTTAAATAAATTGTACTAAGAAGTAAATAAGATATATGAAATGATAAAATTGAAAAACACATACCTTTACTTGCCCTAATGTTGTAGATAAGGAATGAAATGAAAGAAATGTGAAGGTGTCTAATGTAGGGAACATTAGGTGAACCTATAGAAATTAGCAAAAAAGAGAAAAAAATCATTTTTTTGAAAAAAATAGATGTAATATGTGAAGAGATTCTCTAAATATCAAGATTCCAGAATATCTTAGGTTTGGAAAAAGATCTAATAAAAATAAAAATATGATTGAAAAATGTTATCTACTTGTAAATATTTGACAAATAAATAATTTTAAATGGTAAATATAAATAGGGTGAAAAATAAATCATTTGTTATTTTTACTATTATGAGAAAACAAAGCCTTGAGAGACCCAGTTTGAGACTAGAGAGCAACCATGATGAGGAGATGACCGCTGAGATGAGGAGGATGCCTAGTGGCCACAGTGAGTGAAACACAGGTAATAAAACATGAATTTCAATCTTTTTGAGTAATTTGATTTGAAATTGTGATAAATATAGAAAATTGACTGGTAGGAAAATATAAACACTAAAAATAACTGTAATAAATTTTTAGGTAGACTAGGGGCATAATGGGGTATTGGGTAGGAAACATTTAGACCCATAAATGCCTAAGGAATTTATGGTAATTGATCAAAAAGTCCTCACAAGTAAAGAACAAAGTCAACCTGATTGACTTAGTTCATAAGGCAAGAAGAAAATAAGGGGTCGATTGCATAGTAGTGGGCTAACATAGTATTGATTAAGGTGGATGACTATGTAGCAGTAGGCCAATGTAGTTTAAAATGGGAAGATGGCCAACTATGTACCATTTGGATGATGTAGTTGGTAGTAAGTGGTTGATACAATTTTCTAAATGGGTCTGACTATGTACCATAGGGTCAATGTAGTACAATAAAATGAGTAAAGGGTTGATTTAGTATCAAATAGGCCAATATAGTCTAAAATAGAAAGGTTGATTTAGTATCAAATGGGCTGATGGTATAGAAAAATAAGAAAACATAAGAAACCAAATCAAACCAACCTAATTTTTAATTTTTTGAGAATGTATTTTAATTATTTGACATAGAGATCTGATACATCATTTATTATTTGATATTTTGTAGAGATGACAGAGATATTGGTACATAGTAAATGCATCATGGCTACCAAATCTATTATATCATTTAATTGACATGGACAAAGCTCAACTGGTTGCCTTGAGCTTTAGAAACATCATGGAGATGAGATGGATCCCTTTAAGTGTTGATCTTTTTTTCATGTTCTTAGGAGCATGGGAATGGTTGACCAACACTTTTTGATGGGAGGTAGATGGGGACACCATTTATGTGGTGATTAATCTGGAGGACATCCACACATTGCATGGACTTCATATATGTAAGATATTGGTGATCATTGATACACTAGATTCTGAGGATGACATTTGAGCATTAGCCTAGTGGGATACCTACTCAAATAAGATCCACTTCGAGTTAAGGTGAGCTTATTTTGATGTTTATATTATGGCCATTTCATATATTCAAAAGGTAGTGATAAGATTTATGATAACATGAGTGTTGTGTCACAAGTCATATGGTAGGGTATCACTGTATGTGATAGCCTTATTCTAGTCCATATTGGATCATGGAGCACTCTATGATTTTGGGTCTATCATTTAGGTCTAGATCATACATGATATGTATGGGATGTTGTCTAAAGGGTAAAAAATGATGTGACCAATGATTTTACTTAGTGTGTGTATATATTAAAGGTTACCCATGTATCAGCCAACTAGGACTCCCTCATTTGATGATTCCTCTAATACTATCTACTTATTACACATGACATGCTAAAGAGTTGAGAGAGAGAGGAGGTAGAGGGGTACCTATGGAGATACCAGTGATCAAGCCTCAAAGTGATAAACCATGGTCCAGTTGAGCATGATAGAAAGAGGCAATGAAGCCAGTAGGAGGATATGTAATGAATGTGGATGTAGGATCACAAAAGGCACCATAACATAGGCAACAATGACCATTACATGCTTATCGAAGATAGAGGTACTGCTAATGTGAGGAGATGCAGGTGCTAGCTATTGTACAAAGGGATCTAATAGCCACTCCAAGACATAGTTGGTCCATAGAGGTACCCTTAAATAAAGGATCACAATGGGCTTGGGTGGTTACTCCTAGATTTGCATTAATGTGGAGTTGATCGATAGAGGAGGTGATCAATAATTGAGCAGATGGGGAGACCATGATCAATAACACCAACATTGGTGAGAAATATTTTAAATTTGATTGAATTTTTTGATATAGAACACTTGTTACATTATGATTATGATAGATAGAAGATTTGATATGTGTGTGTGTGTGTGTGTGTGTGTGTGTGTGTGTGTGTGTGTGTGTGTGTGTGTGTGTGTGTGTGATTTGATGTCTATCTAGTTTTGGTTTTATAGATATTATAACAGAGGAGGTCATATGGGGAGCTCTAGTTATGGTCACACATTATGACATTTTAGATGGGTTGCTAACACCATACGACCTGACTACTTTGGATGATCTTGAGGTTCCATCTACCCTAGCCTAGACAAGATGGTTTAGAGTGGTCGGAGAGGCCATAAGGTAGTTTTAGGAACATAGTGATGGGTTACATCCACTAGTAGGGGTTAGAATAGGAGAGGCACAAGCCTAATAGGCATTAACATAGGAGAGAGCCATACACATGGTGACCACAATCCAACTAGGATAGATGTAGGCCCAGGTGGCTAATTTATAGGGATAGGTTACTAAATTGAGATCTTGAACTATCTCTTTATAGTGCATTATTCAGAGGGGAAAGTTGTAAGAATTGATGGGCAGCATGGCTATGCCACAAGATAAACATGATAAAATACAACCTTAGAATTGTAGCAATTGTATTTTTTACCTTGTATTGTGTGTGTGTGTGTGTGTGTGTGTGTGTGTGTGTGTGTGTGTGTGTGTGTGTGTGTGTGTGTGTGTATTTTGATAGTTGTATTGATCTCATGAGTTGTACTTAGATTTAGATGTGGATGCAAGGATACATTTTCTTTCTAGTACATGTGTTTAGCTTTTGTTGTATATGTTTATGGGAAATATATGATGTGTGTTTTCTTTTCTAGCATTATTTGAGGCACATGCATGATTAAAAATAAAAAAGAAAAATTTATTTGGAAAAATATAAGTAATCAAAACAAATATAATACACACTATATCACGATTGGAAATGTGTAATAATAAAATATGACTAAATATAATAAAACAAAGATGGTGAAAAAGGACAAATGTTTTTAAACCATGTAAAGACTTGCACCAAGTTAAAACAAAAATTACACTATATCACATAGGAAATTATGATAAATTGTATCAAAATGGAAGGTACAGGAAAGACCAATGGTATAAAAATAAAATAATTAAGTCAATTAAGCATACTAAATCACATTGGGAAGTATAAAAATAAATATAAAATGTATAAGGGGATTAAATTAATCACACCAATTCAAGTTGAAAAGTATGAAAAATTTAATAAAATGGTTATAAGAATACACACAATTGGAAAATAAGAAGATAAAAGTGAAAGAGTTATGAAGTAGGCATAAAACATACTAAATCAAGATGAGAAGTATGTCAAGGACATGTAACTCATAATTGAACACTACTTATCTCGATTTTGACACATGTAATTTCATTGTCTTGGTTATAGTAGGAACTAGGTATTGGAATAGTTTGTGAGGAGGGCCTAGTCCTATCTATGGTCTTACCTAGCAACTCACAAAGGGAACACCATTGAGGTGGAAATAACCAAAAGAAAGTTTTTAAAGGATGTTTGTAATGTAGTAATTTTTAAGGAAGGCCTAGTCCTATCCATGGTCTTACAATAAAACTCATAAGGGGAACAACAATGAGGTTAATGGAAAAATGAATGTTTTATTATGGTAATTTGTGAGGAGAGCCTGGTCTTATCCATGGTCTTACACTTCAACTCACAAAGGGAACTCTAGGGGGAATGATCAGTTAAAAAAACAATATCTCTCAAGGGAAAATATTATTAATGTTATAATGGAAGAGGGAATGTAAAGTCATGACATAGGCATCTATGAGAAGACCTTAAGAAACATGAGGCATACTAGGTACAAAAGAGAGACACTAAGAGTCTAGTGACCATCAAAATAAAAAAGATACCTACTCACAATAAACACGAAGTGGTATATGAAAATAGGTGAGAGACTAAGATTGATTCATGTTGGTTATATGAACAAGAGAATTAAAATGGACTTACCTTCCCACAATATGTTCTTGATTCATCAGGACCTCTTATAGAACCATTAGTCACTACAAAGATTAGTTACTTGTATGAGAAAGTAGGTAGCACTAAAAGATTTTTTTTAATCTCCTTTCTCAATCTACTGGCCTACCACACCCGAATGGACCTTGAATATATCATGAGGCCAACTATGGACTTTGAGCTTTGATTAGAAAAAGGAGATGTGCTATGAATCATGTCTTTTAGTGTGATTTAAATTTTGATTTTGTATGTTGCCTTTTGTATCATTGCCTTTTGTTTAATGATTTAGTTTTTAATTTTTATGGCTTTTATGATCCCTCCTCCATATGGATTTGGAATAACCAACATTAGTGATATAAGTGATACACACAAATGAGCTTTAGACTTTTGTTAAAGGAAGCTAGGTCTCCAAAGATATGACTGACTAAACACTTAGGCTTAACTATGAACTAGTATGTAATCTCAATTTTCAATTGTATGTATGCTTAGTATGTGAAAGGAATACAAGGTAATAAAAGGGAGATCTAAATTAGATTAGTAGAATATAAGTACAATGAGATGTCTTTTTTGGTAACTAATCATGTGGGAAAGAAATATTACTAAGGGGATCAAGGTTTGTATAACCAATTCACAATAATAATTATCTGAGTTGTTGAGATAAGATAACAAATAATCAAAGAGAAATCCAAGAAAAAAATGAGCTCATAGATGTAAGTGTGAAATCATGGAAAGAGTGAAAAAAATCCATAAGAAAGGATGAAAGTAAATGAAACCATATACAACACATAAAACATAATATAAAATCCAAATAGATAGGTGAAACCGAATTTGACACATAGTCAAATGATATAAGATATATAAAAGTGGATCACAAATCCAATTAAAAATTATAGTGAAGAACAAAGTGAAAGAACACCATGCTATGTTCACAAATAATGGTAAATTTATCCATAAATATTATCCATGACATCTGAAATATCTCTTTGAAGTTGGATCCTAACAACAACCAAAGTCTCATCAATCCTCATAAAAAGTTGTGTAAAGACCTCTCTCCAAATCTCCTCAATAGTAAATGTAGATTTATCTAAAGAATCATGATCTTGAGGGCTCTTGTGCATAGAGTACTAAAGGAGAGGAATAAGTGTATGAGTAAGAATTGTATTTATGGGATAAAAAGGAGGCACCACCAGTGGAGAAGGAGCCATAGTTGGGGAAGGAATCACAGGTGGGGAATAAACCATGCGTGGGGGAGGAGGTTCCATGAGTGAATAGGGATGGGTGACCTATGAAAGGAGGAATAGTGGGTATAATAATTGTCAAAAGGTGATCATGAAGGTGCTACTGGAGAATGCAGAATCAATCAATCAATTGATATGATGGGTACCATATTGGTGCTAAAGACAATATACCTCCCCATATTTATGGATATACTTGGGTAATTGTTAACACTCCAAATTACACCCCTAATAGGAGGTTGTTTAGGCCTACTTCCAAGTTTGGGTGACACGAGATTAGCCCAAGGTTGTGGGTGACCTATGGCTGGGCTAAACCTCTAGTTTATTAGGCTAACTCCCCTAGTGCATTTGTTATGGATAAAAATCACTAAGACCTACTGATTGTTGGGATGAAAAGGGATATAAGGGATGCATAAAAGGAAACCTAATATAAATATGGTGATTCACTAATATAGTTATCCACTATATTTCATCTCTAACAACACTAATGAACTAATTCTAAACTAAAACACTCTCTCCAAGGCTTTTATCCATCAATACTTCACATGAAGGTTATTTTAAATGGCTATAAATTGGAGGTGATGGATGATAGGTTTTTATTGAGAAACTTCCAACCAAGTTACACTTCAAATATAGTCACCAATCTTTGACACATCATATGACCTGCATAAAATAACCTACTAACATTTAGGTGTGGTAAGGACCTAAAAAGGGATAAATTATATCACTTATTCATATTAAAAAAAACATATATGCACAAGATACTAACATGAAGAAGCTGCAATAGTCCATTTATTAGTCTAAAAGGTTTACAAGATATAAATCTAGGCAGAGTTTCCTCATACCTAGGTGAGGGAAGCTTATAATGACCTAAGAGCTTGAATATATAGAAGAATGAGAAGGTGAGAGAAGAGAGTATGCCATGTAGAAGACATGGTGAGGTTATGAATAACCCTTATTGACTCCATCATCAATTATAGGTAGCCATAATAGTCCCTCATCCCTCCTTGCATTGCCTTGGTTTGTGGTCTTTAATAAGTATATTTGGGTATTCAAGTGGAGTGGTGGTGTTCATTCAAACTTGTTTGACCTCATGAAGATCATGTTTACACTGTCCTAGTTAAGCACTCACTTCCTTGGTAGTTACAAAGTAGAAAATGGTGTAAATAGGTCTCCATGAAGTGTTTAACAGTCTACCTTCTCTTTATGCATGTCAACTAGGCCAAGAAACTACCCATTCTTCATAATGACTAAAGAATGTATGCCTATTTCCTTCAATGCATAAATTACTAGGGTTATAACCCTACATTGACCCCCTTAACAACCCCTTTATTCCATTAGTCCTTCTCTTATTTGACCAAGTCTACTAGGATAGTAGACCAAGTCTACTAGGATAGTAGACCTAGTCACTTAGCATCACCTATTTGGATGGCCATAGAACCCAAATAGGACATTAAATACTAGTGAATAGTGTGTTTTAGGTATGGAAAATGTTTTATACCATGACATAGGCCTTTACAATCAATATACACCTACAAATTTTCCCATCTAGGTGACTAGGTCACCTTTTACTAGCACTTGCATACTGGCTATTTGGTGCAAACCTATAGGGACCTTTCTAGGATGAATTGAGAGTGTTTTATTGGTTTAAAAGGTGGAATATGCCCCAAAATACCAATTTATATGATTTAAAAACTTTCAAACAAATCTGAACCTTATTTTCTACTTAAAAATTTGAAAAAGTACTATTTTTAACAAGTTTATACAAAAGTCCATACAATCCAGTACCATGGATGTGAATTCCTCTAAGTGTAAATCTAAGCTTCAGGTTTTTACCAAGCCAATCTAGGGTGTTTGATTGCAAATATCTTAATTTTTCTCCCATTAGGTCTATGTTAGGGTTTATGCAAGGTTTTGGAGGTCTACCATCTTAACAATGGTTCATAAAGTACAGACCTCTAATCCAAAACCTCTTGCCATGGATTTCTAGCCCATAGACCCCCTAAAATATATTGAAGTGCTCTTATTTCCATGCTACTTGTATGGAGAGATATGAGTGAAAGTTAACATACATCAATTCCTTGGAAATATTTCTAAGCATGATTACAATCTTAAATATTGTTCATAGAGATGGGATGTTAAATCCCACTCTCTCTTCCATGGACGTTGAGTGTATAAGTTTCCCCAACTCCTCTTAAGAGTACTAGCTTTGAGTCCCTTTGCCATAAAAGATATGAATATTTGAGTTGGTAGTTCAAAAGGGACAATGAGATTAATATAACCTTTTCCTCACTTTCCTCTATCTAAAACATCTTCTTCAGGGTCTAAAACATCATCATACACCTTTTTATGGCCTTAATTCTATTATGGGGATTTGATTGTGCCACAAGGTGAAGGTGGGGTCTTGGGTCCTTAGAGTGGATTTAGGTCTTATAGGCTTGGATTGAGTTCTAAGACCTCTAAGTGAGTTGGTGACCTCACCATCATCATATCACCCTTATCTACTTGATTTATACCCCTTTGAATTTACTCTATCTATCTGAACCATCATCTCTACCCTTCTCTCTTAGGTATACCCTTAAGTTTCATTGCCAACCGTTACTTCCATGCCCAGTCTGAGTAATTGACTAACTAGGTTAGGTACTTACGTAGTCTCTTCTACCCTTTATAATATTAATGAGGTTAGAATCTCTATAATTTTAGGGTCTAACAAAACCTTTTGATTTGGACCTTTCTTTAACTTTTTCTCTATATACTCCTCATGCTCTTGCAGTCAGACCTAGGGTTTGTGAGCAACTATGATTGTGTAGCCCTAAAGCTTAGTTTGGTGCCTTCTTGCTTCAATTTGAGGATATTAATTTTTTTAAAACCCTATTACACTTTTTTAATTTCTCCTTCTAATGTTTCCATACTTCTAATGGCACCAAAACATGTAAATACCTTTAATTCTTATGCACATGCATGCTTATATTAGTTTTAGGACTAATAAGCCATTAAGCTCCTTTTGTTTGTCTCAAGGACCAAATATATTAATTTGGACTAAAATATTTAAGAGATAAAATACTAATACTCTATTTGACTCACTCATTAGTCACTTATTATGTAGGTTTGAAGACACTTAGCTCTTCTTACCAAGGTCTTGCCTGAAACTATCTATTCAGGCCTAAAAGTCCTAACAACATGTCAAGATTCTTATTGATTTAGAGGGTTGGATCATTAAAAATAGATTTATCCTAAGAAAAATATGGGGATAATTTCTTACCTTTATCTCACTTCACTATTGTGAAGTATTCTTGCCAATCTCACCTTCTCATCTCCTTGCCTAGGGTTTAGGAATAACTAGGCCTATGCAGCCATAGTGGCACGGTTTAGGGTCTACCTTGATTAAAATTAAGACTATTATCTTCTCATAAACCTATTATAACTCTTCCAAATTATTTTTTAGGTGTCTACAGACTTTTAAAAAACCTTTAAACAAGCAAAAGTACCTAGTCACTATCCTGTACATGTTTGTTTTAGGCCTGATAGGCCTAATAAGCCATTAAACTCTTCTTTTGTTTGTCTCAAAGGCCAAGCCATATCCTATAGACTAATGAAATATATAAATACATTAATATACCATGATTATAGTCTTATAACTTCATTTAAGTGTAGTATTTGACACATTTTAGGTCTTCTTCTTATAAACCTACTTGTAGGTGGCGAATGGGGTCTACCTGGACTGTGTAGGTGCATTAGAGAGGTAATCTAGTGGTTCAATTTTCCCTTGAGCCATTAACACATAAATTAACATTAATAATTCTTATTATAACTCTATGGATCTCTTCATAACCTCAAAACCATCAGTTTTTCACCTACCCTATAGTCATAGGCTTGTGTGCACTCAATGGGGTTTCGACTGAGCTTGTTTCCTCTTGAAGTGGATTTGGTGTATTGATATTTTATGGGACCTAATTCCTCCATCCCATAATTATTTATATTCTCCTGTTATTCCTTATATTATCCTCAAAAAATCCCACACTTTGACCCAACAGTTTCTACCTTACTTGCTCAGTCTGCCCAAATAGGCCTACAGGTGCTTAAATGAGCTTGTCTATCCAGGGCTGAGGTGAAGGGTTGATCCTTATTGGAAAAAATTTAATCCATATACCATGTTTATTTATATACCCTTATGATTATCCTTTAGGTATATCAACCTTTTATACCTCATCCTAATTGCCAACACTCTATTTACTTAGTTTACCTCCATAGGCCTTATGTGACTGTGAGAACTTGTCTCTGCATAACAGGATGATAATGGTTTTAAACATAAGGAAATGATAGGCATGAGGGAAAAATAATATAACATGACCATAATATGGGTCCAATTCATGTTTTAACCTATCTTTATGGCTCTTCACAGACACTATAAAGATACCTTGTTTACTTGCAAAGAGATCACACAATATATACATGACAATCACGTTAGAATATAACTTGAGGGAGTTATTTGGTCTTATTACTGAGATGAGTATTTTAGGATAGATAAGGATTGAAACAATAATCAAATCATCCACTTAAACCATTAGTCACTTCCAAATTTTAAGCATTGAATACTCTACATCATGAGTAACACTATCTATAGCCTGCACAGGTAATAACCTAAACGTTTCCTTGATCATTAAGGATCACACATGTGAACCATGGGTGAAGAGTGACGGAGATGGGATATGAGGACATATAAAATACATATACAAACACTTAAGAATTGAAAGTTCACTAAAACCATTGCAAGTTTGACCCTTTCATAGATGAAGGCAACTGTGACTTCTTAACTTCTTAGTGTTTGATCATAAAACACAAGGGATAAATATTGAAACCAATGACAAATATTGGAATGGAATTTAACCCCCTTCCTTTGGTCAAGATATTGGACTCTCACCTTCTCTCTCCTATAAGGACCGAGCATAAACTTGAAGTGCTATCCATGGCTATCAAAGTGTTTGGTGGAAGAAATGGACTAGTTCTTGGCTTGTTTTGAATCTTTTGAACATGAATGCCTAGGATTGGAAGGACATTAAACCCCCTTCCTCTAGTCAATATATTGGACCCTCAAATTCTCTCTCCTATAAGGACTGAGCACAAACTTGAAGAGTTATCCATGGCTACCAAAGAGTTTGGTGGAAGAAATGGACTGTTTCTTGGCTTATTTTGCATCCTTTGAATATGAAGCTTCTCTGTCATACTTGCAAGAGACCTTTCATGAATTACTTAACCTTCCCAACTTTGACACGATTGTATGAATCTATATATGGGCTAGAAACACCTACAAAGCCTTTATTTTATGCATTTTTCCATGTTTGAAGCTTTATGAAGCCATTGGAGGGCATAGGGAGGAAAGAGAGGAATCAAACATGTTTTGAAATAAAGTATTATGGATGGGTAAGATGAAAGGACATGTTTCTCATGTGTGGGGCCCATTTGATGAATAAAATGTGGGTTTGGCTTCTAAAAAAGAGACCTTTATGCATAAAACCACCTTATCATGACCATAAGATGGAAACGAGACCTTTTAAGACCTTTTAAATACAATAAGACACTTAAAAATTCCCCTTTGTAAATGTTTATAATGCAAATGACTCATATGAGGTGTTTGAGGGTCATTTTATGCCTTTGAAGGCCTACTTAAAGCATGAAACATGTTTGGGTGAGTATACCATAGAAAATGACCTTGAATAAGTATACCATGGAGAATGACCTTGAACACATCATTAATTCTTGCATGAAAACTCAAACATGGTTTAGTCACCCTTATACATCTGCTAACAAGGTTTTTGTTACAAGAAGTGGCTTAAAACATGCCTAAAACCATGAGAACTAAAAACCTTAACTTTATCAATTACCTTAACCTTTGTTAAAGATCCTTAAATTTTCCAAACACAAAAAAGACTAATCTATAAGCTTCATGAGACACTGGCACCCTTCCAATCACTTCAAGTACCATCATGATAGCTTAACACATCCTCTAAAGGCCTAAAACAACTATGATATGATGACTTCACAAGAAAGCTCCAACATATAACATGACACCTCTAACAAGTGCTAAAAGGATTTCAAGGAGCATTAAGATACTATGACAAGATCTAGAGCATCATGCATAGGCTTCGAGGGGTTTCATGAGAAGTTTTTGATTGTAAGGGTTGACATTTGGCCTGGGAGGCCAAATTATCAATAATAATTGTTGGCATCCTATGTTACACCTTAGCTGAGTAAAGGGATTGTTCAGGTCCTCTTGCTCAAACCTAGTCCAACATGGGACTAACCCTAGGCTGTGGGTCACCTAAAATTTGGTCATACCTCTAGAGAAGGCCAAATTCCTTTTAGATCTATCACATAAACTAGACCTAAGCTATCTCTTGCTTGGAAAAGGGAGAGGGATTGACAATAATTTATGAAATCCTATAAAATGAGGTGATGCACCAATTTTTTTGATCTATATACCTATATAAGACAAGTTATAGGATGAATTCAATATTATTAAACATCACTTCATTCAATATTTGATCAATTTACACATAAGTATTTCATAATAAGGCATAGACTAGCTATTAACCTAGCATGGGAGGGCAATTATCCACTTCCATACTGATCAACAAACTATATATGCACTCAGAATGACTTGTGAGAACTACCAAAACACTACATGAAGGTGAGAAAACTCAGACAGAGGCAAGAAAACATATATTAACTTAACCACATCAATGAATTCATAAGACACACTTCAACTTAGCTTGTAAAATAGAGGAATTCAGTCTTTTATTGCATCAAAGAGGTGCTATCGTATAAATCTTGACAAAGTCTAGTCATGCCAAAGAGAAGGATCCTTTTCAAGGATTAGGATCCTATGTTTATAGTAGAATGGGATGAGAGAGATGGGGAGGGATGCCTAGAATAATGGAGAAGGGGTCATTATGATCAAAATTTCCAATCATCTGGCATTGATTCAGTTAGAAAGGATAATCATGCTAAGATTACTTTTGGAGAATGGCCACAAAAACTGTATCAATCCATTTCATTCTATTTCTAGCCTACATGATGCTAATTATAGTTACAATAATGGGATCAATTCATTTATAAGTTAAATTTTGACATCAAAGCAATTACAACAACTGGATCAATTTATTAAGATCTTGTTTTGGTGTGGATTTCTCCTTATTGGTTCATCTTTTACATGCAAGAATTGAGAAAAGGGGTCATAATCATGTTTTTGGCTTTGGAAATGAACCTATCAAAGATAACATGTTGACCTTCATGGTGTACCCTTGAAATATTTACTTTAGTTTGACCTAACCTGTATTTGACCTTTATGAAGTCCTTGGCTTTTGACTTTTAATTTTGACCACCAATCTTCATCTAGGCTTCTCATACTGTGTCATCTATCAGATCTACATTCATTCTTGAGATCCACTATTAGTCATGGCTAGTTCCCACACTTACACCATGTGGAAGCCTCACATTCATCCTAAGCTTATTGCCGTCTTGAGCTCATGCACACCATCGATCTCCCTAGAGTGATTGAATGTGTACCATCAATCTCTTTACACTTAATGGAATGTACACCATTGGTCTGATAAGTCACTAAGATTATGTCACTAATTATCCCCCTGATTGATCTTTAAATCCATTAATTTTTTAATCTAACTCATATTATTAGATCTTAGATATATGATCAAATGCATGCCATTGAATCTTTGGGACCAACTGGCTTTGTCAGTCACCGCACACCGTAAATATTTTACTCGAGCTCCTAAGATGTTGACATCTGTTAGCTCCATATTTTTCCTTAGAACATTTGAATTTAAATGGATATTAACCAAAACTTAAACTTGATGTCTGTGCACATGTCTTGAATTGCTTATTCAACTTTGAAGGCCTATATCTTGCGATAACAAGCTCATCAAGATACAAAATTTGTAGAGCATGATTTAGGCATGAATAACTTCATGTCCATACAATCTTTTGGCTTGATAGGATTTCTAAGTTGCATGTATCAAATGTGAAACTAGATTGACCCATTCATTGTTACAAGACATGTTGTGACAATTTGGTTGTCTAAAATCACCAAATTCACACTTTAATCTTACTTAAAGTGTTTCAAAAGATTGCAAATGCTATGTGATCACATATTGAAGTCCATATAATCCTTGTGATATTAGATCACTCTTCAATTAAGACCTTACTCAACTCCTTATTCTAGATTAGGCCAATTTTGGTATGTAGACCAAATTTGGCCAACATCTTTGGTGACTCAGCTGGGTAGCATGCTTGATATGCTTGAGAACTTGGACCATTTACATGACTCTTGGATTCACTGATAATGATGAGGTTGATCCATGATTGAAATAAACCTTTTGACTTGAAAAGATAATGAATTCTACAAAAATAAGGAAGGAAACAAATAAAATAAGGAAGTTAACTAAATAAAGCAAAAGCAAACAAACTAATGTGATAGGATAACACTTGGATGAAAGCCAAAATAAAATATGTATAGGGAACTCAACCTTCAATAGAAATGTTTCAAGTGCATCCCACTAACTGGGATGGGAAGCTCCTCACCATCCATCCTTGAAATTTGGAAGGCATTATGGGATTTGTAGCTAGAGATTATGTATGGACCAATCCATAGTGAGTCAAACTTTATATTCCTTCTTGGATTAGATCTATCATCATCCCACTTGAGGACCAAATCTTCTTCTTTAAAACTTCATGAAGAAGCTCCTTTGTCAAAGTCTCTCTTCACTTTTTCTTGATGGCTTTCCATGGTTAGTATGGATTGATATCTTGTCTCTTCCAACTCCATAATCTCAGCATATCTAATCTCCATAGGCTCATTTTCCAACAACTCAAGTTGATGCATCATTTCTAGGGTAGGAAATTCAAGAGAAATAGGCATTCTTGCTTCCTTACCATATACCATCTTGTAGGGGGAGTTGGCTATTAACTTCTTATGGATGATTCTATCAACCCACAGAGCTAACTTCAATTTGAGATGCCATGACCTTTGATTATCTTCAATGGTCTTTCTTAAGATATTCAACAAGTTATTATTAGTGGACTCAACAAGGCTATTACCTTGGGGATAGTAGTTTGATGAAGTGTTGAGAAATATGTGATGCTAAACTACATATTGGCTGATTTTAGACCCCACAAAGGCCATAAAATTGTCAGAAATGATGGTTAAAGGCACTCCAAATCTAGTACGCAAACCTTTATAGAAATTTAGAACATCAAACTCATTTGCTTCTTTTAATGTCACTGATTCTGTCTATCTAGTAAAGTAGTATGTGGTAGTTAGTATCCATTTATGACCTAAGCTTGAAGGGGGATCAATGAGACCACTAAAGTCCAATCCCCATTAGACATAGGGATAATCCACTACAATTGGTTGGAGAGGTAAGGCTACAAGTTTCACCTTTTCAACAAACATAGCATACTATATACATTTCCTAACCCATGCATGATAATCACCAAATATGCTTGACCAATAATACCCACCTCTCATGATCTTATGGGCTATGGTCCTTGATAAATAATGCCCTCCACTATGTCTATCGTGGAACTCTTCTAGTAGTCTTTATGTTTGATGTGGCTAAATGCATCTTAACATCATACCACTGATGTCTTCTTAAACAAAACACCATCAACAAGAAGAAAAGGAATGGATTTCAATCTAAAATATCTTCTTCTTGAAGTATTTAGATGAGAGGGATAAAGATCATTCTGAAGATACTTTACCAAATCATGATAACCACCATAACCACCTCATCAATTAACACCATAACCACCTCATTGTCTTCTTGTAAGTCTTGGGATAGACGTTCACAAAGTCCTTTGTCTCTAACCAACTTTATGACCTTGATCTACACATAATACTCCATTACCTTTATTATCCAACTAGTTATTTTTTCATTTATGTCCTTGTTCAAGAGAAACTCCTTGACACTTGGATGTGCAACCATTAGGTGTATCTTACTGTTAGACAACAAGTATCTAAATTTATTAAGAGACCTTATGACTAAAAGCACATATTTTTCAACAAAAGAGTACCTTTTTTCATATTCTTCCAAGCCTTGAATGAAGAAGGCTATTGATTACTCTAAGGCCTCA
Source organism: Torreya grandis (assembly GCA_037957365.1). Taxonomy (NCBI): domain Eukaryota; kingdom Viridiplantae; phylum Streptophyta; class Pinopsida; order Cupressales; family Taxaceae; genus Torreya; species Torreya grandis. The sequence continues at coordinate 374,886 of JARHVA010001429.1, read as the reverse complement.
TGGTTCTATTACATAAGAATGCCTGAAATGGTGTCAATATTAGCATAGGTGTGCATAATGAATTCCTTTGAGAAATCTAGGTTCATGAGCATAGGAGAACTAGCCATGGCTTTCTTAATTTCCTCAAAACTCCCTACTTCTTCCTTAGACCAGCGGAAGCTCTGATTCATCTTTAGCATGGTTATAAGTGGCTAAGATAAAGTGGCAAAATTAGAGATGTACCTTCTGATAAAATTGATCTCCCCAAGAAAATTTGCAAAGCTCTTTTGTGCTTGGGCAAAAATAGTGTAAGAATTAAAGATATTCTTCAAGATCTATGCTTAAACCATGATTTGAAACTATATGTCCAAGGAGCTTACCTTCATGAACTAAGAAGACACACTTTTTGGGATTTAGGGATACCCCAAATTGCCTATAACTTTCCAAGACTTGCTCAAGGTGAACTATGTGCTCACTTGCATCCTTTGAAAACACTGTTACATCATCTAAATAGGCCAACACAAATGTGTTAAGAAGGCCCTAGAATGTCATATCCATGGCTCTATAAAAAGTTTATCCAACATTGGATAAACCAAAGGGCATATTTCTATATGCAAATGTCCCCCACTTTGTGGTGAAGGCTGTCTTGAATTGGTCTTCTTCCTTGACCAAAATCTGGTTGTAACCACTATAGCCATCCAATGAGGAGAAAGTTTTTGATCCTGTAACCAATTGTAAAATCTATTCCATAGATGGCAGTGGATAGTAAGGGATCTTGTTCAAGTCATAAAAGTTAACACATAGTCTAATTTCACCATTCTTTTTTTATACTAGAATAAGGTTTGCCACCCAAGTTGAGTGCTTGATTGGAAATATAATAGCTAAATCAATGAGATTATGAAGCTCAAATCTCATCAAAAGCTCAAAATTAGGATTAATATGCCTTTATATTTGTCTTATTAGCTTAGTTTCATCTTCTAGATCAATGGTGTGTTGAGCTAGACTTGGTTCAAATCCATTCAGATCACTATGTTTACATGCAAATACATTAGCAGAACTTTCACACAACTAAATGAAAATTTCCTTCTCTGTATAAATGCATACCTTACCAAACTTTAGGTTCTTACCAGGTGCAACTACCACATTGGCATATTGTTCTTCATTTGTTGAAAAAGATGACTTTTCTCTCCTCAGCTCATCATCACCATTGAATATGTTTTCAAGTGTGACCAATCCCTTGGGTGAATTATTTATTTTTAGTTGCACAATCTAATCACCATATTGCTATAAGTATTTTAACCGATTTCTTAAACAAAACTAATCTTCCTCTTGCAAGAATCTGACAATATGATTATCATATTCAAACACTTGCTAATTATCATTGTTATTTGGAATAGAAGGCCTTAAAACCACATTAATGTGTGACTAGACCTATTTACTTCTTACATCAGCTAGGATACTAAATTGTGCCCCAATGATAGCCAATCTATCTACATGTTTGTTCTCATCTCTTAGTATTGCTTGAATATTGAAGGCCTAAAAATATTCAAGTAAGTCCCATACCCTATGCTTATAAGATTTAGGTAATGAGTTTTTTCATACATTAAGACCTCTCACTTGGTGAACTACAAGTTCACTATTGCCAAAGACTTGTAGGGCATTGACTCTCATCTTCCTAGCCCATTGTAAACCATGAACTAGTACCTCATATTCTACAACATTGTTTGAAAAAACAAATTGAAACTTGATAGGTGAGAAATACCTTTGATTTTGTGGACAAATCAAAATAATTCCAGCCCTAGTACCATGCTTATTCCTTGATCCATCAAAGTATAATTGCCAAATATCATCACTAGACTCGTCATCCTTCATCAGGAATATAATTGGTGCATCTTTCTCTTGAAATCAATAAACACCAAGTTCTTATTATTAAATAAGGATCATATTCATGTGAGCTAGATACCCACTAATCAAAGAACAAATCTAAAATCCCATCTAAAGGTGATCCAGTTTCCTCTACACTATCTTCTATCACCTCATCTGAGATGAGGCAATTGGTGTTCACAACACTTGGCATATATGAATCCATATGGAACCATACAATAGGTTTAGAATGTATGGTTACCTTGGTACCATACCTAGTCTTGAACATTAAATATGTTCAATCAAATGATAAATATCTTCCAATCTTTGAGGTAAACTCCCTTGATAGGTACATGGTAAAGTAAGGAGGCAAGTCCACCACAACCACATCTTGTTGAATGGTAACATTGGGGCAAGCATGTAGAGTCAACTTTAAATATTTGATGATGACTACTATCTTTGTTTGTGACCCATCTAGTTGAAATACTCCTTTAATATTTGGTTCATAGATAAGACCAAGCTTATATATAATTTATTTAGGCATGACAGTGTTACTGGCTCCACTTTCCACCATACAGTTATGAACTAAAATGTCACCAACTATCAAATAGAGGTATAAGGGGGAATTTTACTTGACTTTACCTAAACTTTATCCCTTTTTTCTATTTTTTCTACCTATTGTACTTGATGCCTCATTGGCTAGTCTAAATTAGTTAGGATAACTCCTTGTTTCTCAACTGGTTCTGGAGACAGCTTGAGAGCTAAAATATCTTGGATGAGCATATCTTTTTGTCCTAGAATATCAAGGGATCCCACATGCTAATGCTGACATTAGATATCTTCATTTGATCCACTATAATGAATGAATCTTCACTAACCTTTGGTTTCACCCTTTGAACCACTAGTTCATGGATTAGAGGTATTTAAGGGACCTTCCCAGCATCTATATTCTGATTTTTTGTGTTATAGGGGTAGTAGGTTGATATTTGGTACTTTTGAAAATAACATTAAGAATAATTGAAGCATTAATCACTTCTTGAGCCTCATTAATGGCTCTTATTTTAGCTCCAGTTATAGTTGTAACTTGACCACTTAAACTGATAGTGTCACCACCATGATTGAATGCAACATAATCATCCATTTTCCAATTTACATTAATGGCATTAGGCTGCCCTTGAAATTTTCAAGCCTCCCCTTGGGTACCAAATTTGTCTTTTGATACTGACCTCCTTGAAGAGAAAACTCTTCTTATGTCATTTGTGGCATAGTAATATTCTGTGATACCTAGGCTTAGTTTTGAGTATCATTGGGATTAAATGGATTCCATCTGAAATCTTGCATCAATTTGTTTTGAGGAGGTATAGGAAAAATTTCTTAAACTTGTTGGTACATTAGGGTCAAGAGTTGTGTATGGTTTAGCTTGGGTTATGGCTCTTTGTGTTTGGTAAGGTGGTTTATTCTCTCTGGAACCTTGATAAGGAGGCCTTTGATTTATAATAATTCTATTGCTGATAATGCCTACCCTATTATTTATATCTTTTGAGTTAAACTATTTCATTCCCAAAAGATGGTAACAAACTTTTCAATTCTCCAATCTCACTAGCTTGATTAAAAAGGGCTACAACTTTATCTTGAGGAGGTGGAATAGGGATTAATGATGGAAACTAAGGAACTTAAGGGGGTGGAAGAGATTGTAACTTTGGGAATATAGGCATTGGGGGCCTTGGAGAAAGCTTACCATCTTGTATCAAACTATTTTCTACTCTTATGGAAACCTCATAAACATTTGGCAAGGTATTAACACCCATGGACTATATCATTACACTAATATCAGAAATAAGGGATTTTAGATAGTACAAAAAGGCATATTCTAGGGATGGTCTAATCACTACAATAATCCTAGTCCATGCTTTTTCAAATCTAAGGTTAAAATCAAACATAAACTCATGGGGAACTCTCTAAATGATAGTCAACTACTGAACTAAAGACAAGTGATCAGATTTATCTTCAAACTGCCTGACTAAGGCTATACCTAACTCATCCCAAGTATCAATGGAATTCAAATGAAGATTTCTATACGACTATAATGCTTTTCCTTTGAAGGAAGCAACAAGCAATTTGATAGCTACATTATCTTGAATAACATTGTGAATGGAGCAAAGGTTGGAAACATCTTGGATGTGCTCAATAGTAGTTTTTTGATGTTCTCATAAGAATAATGGGATACTCTTAGGGGTAGACATAAGAATGTCATCATAATGGGCCAAATTTAGTGGACCACCTCTATTGAATGGGATGAACACTTGATTCTTGATATCTATTAAAGTTGTGGGGCTTGCACTACTTAAGATAATATGATGACCAGGGGACAAACATTTATTTTGGGGATAAGGTCTTATCCTATTAAATCTTTCTCTCTTATATGAAATAGAAGGTAGATCAATGAATTTAAGGGGAATACCTTATTAGCTAAACTCGTAGTAACCTTTGGCATGAGATTGCTGTCTGAATGGTGCTATGAACTCTACAAATTTAAACATATTTAGTTCTTGATGATGATGGATATACTTTAATACTGTATATGCTTCTCCTTATCTCCAAATTTCAATTCTTCTAGGAGACCTGGTCCCACCAGACGTGCTAGAACTATTAGCATCTTAGGTTGCACCCTAGTTGAGCAAAGGGATTATTCAGGTCCTCTTACTCAAACCTAGTCTAACATGGGATTGAACCTAGGTTATAGGTCACCTAAAATTGGGTCATAACTCTAGATAAGGCTAAATTCCTTTTGGATCTATCATCTAAACTAGAACTACACTAGGTCTCACTTGGAAAAGGGAGAGAGATTGACAATAATTCATGAAAGCCTATAAAAATGAGGTGATGAACCAAATGTTTTGATCCATATACCTTAAAAAGACACACTATTAGATGTATTAAATACTACTAAACATTAATTCATTATCTCTTTGATTAGCTTCAACACAAGTATTTCATAACAAGGCATGGACTAGCTATCAACCTAGCATGGGAGGGTAGTTGTCTACTTTTACACTAACCAATAGATTATATATGCACTTAGAATGACCTATGAGAAATACCAAAATGCTAGATGAAGGTGAGAAAACTTAGACATAGGTGAGGAAAACATACATTCACTTAACCACATCAATGAATTCATAAGACACACTTCAACTCAACTTACAAAATGGAGGAATTTAGTCTTTTATTACATAAAATAGGTGATACCATATAAATATTGGTAGAGTCTAGTAATGACAAGGAGAGGGACCATTTTAAAGGCTTAAGAGCCTATATTTATAGTATAATGGGATGAGAGAGATAGGGAGGGATTCCCAAAAGAATGGAGAAGGGGTCATTATGATCAAGATTTACAATCATCTAATTTTGATTTAGTTAGAAAGGACCATCATGCTAAGATTAGTTTTGTAAAACACTTATAATAATGATATTAATCCATTTAAATATATTTTTGGCTTTCATGATGCTCCTTATGGTTACAATAGTGGAATCAAGTCATTTGGAAGCTAAATTTTGGTGTCAAAGTAGTTATAATAGTTGGATCAATCTGTTAAGATATTGTTCCAACATGGATTATTCCCTATTGTTTCATCTTTTGCATGTAAGAATGGAGAAAAGGGGTAATAATCATGCTACTAGTTTTGGTGATGAACCCATCAAAGCTAACGTGTCTACCTTTGTGGCATACCCTTGAAATATTTGCTCTGGTTTGACTTTGACTGTATTCAACCTTTATGAAGTCCTTGGATTTTGAATTTTAATTTTGACCACCGATCTTTATTTGGGCTTCTCATATTGTGCCATGTATAAAATTTTTATTCATTCTTGGGATCTGTTGTTAGTCCTAGCTAGTTTTCATACTTGCACCATGTGGAGACCTCACATTTATCCTGAGTTTATTGACTTCTTGATCTCATGTGTACCATCAATATTCATGGAGAAATTGAATGTATGTCATCGATATATTTCCTCTTGATCAAATGCATAATATTGATCTAATAAGTCACCAATATTGTACCACTTGTCATCCCCTCACTTGATCTTGAGATCATTTGACTTGTTGATCCAACTTGTACTATTGGATCTTCAATGTATGATTGGATGTACACTGTTGCATCTTTGAGACCCACTGACTTTGTCAGTCACCATGTGCCATAGATATTATACCCAAGATCCCAATATCTTGACATCTATCAACTCCATATCATCCTTGGAACATTTGAATTTAAATGACTATTTATCAAAGCTTAAAATTGACATTTGTGCCCACATCCCATACTACTTGTTTAGCTTTGAAGGTCTATATCTTGAGATATCAAGCTTATCAAGATATGAAATTTTAAAATAATGATTTAGGCATGAATAAATTTGTGTCCATGAAATCTTTTGTCTTGATAGGATTTTCAAGGTGCATGTATCAAATGTGCAACTAGATTGACCCATTCATTCTTGTAAGACATGTTGTGATGGTCTGGTTGTCTAAGATCACCAAATTCACACTTTAAGTTTGCTTAAAGTGTTTTAAAAGATTTAAAATGATATGATATATCTTCTTGAAGTCCATGTACTCCTTGTGACATTGAATCACTCTTCAATTAAGACCCTACTCAACTCTTTATTTTGGATTAGGAAAATTTGGGTATAGCTTTGTCTTTGGGCTTAGCAAGGGTAAGACATAATGTGTCAATTTATTATTTAAGATTATAATGGGTGGAAGAATGATTATCTATTCTATAGAAGTAACATATACTCTTGTTAGTAGACTTTGGGGATCTACTTACAGAAGAGGTAGAAGGAAAAGTTGGGGAAGTTTGATATAACTGGAAGTCTTTGGTCCAATGACTAAAAACTTTGTGAATATCATAGTAGGGTTGATTGAACCATTGGGTAGGCATGGGATTAAGTTATGATAAAGGAAGAAGGTCATCACTAGGGAAAGGTGGGGTAGAAATAAAAACTGGACTAGGCTCATCTAAAGGTAAAGTAGGATAAAAACATGATGAGGTTCAAATAAAGATAAAGTGGGAGTAAGGACTGGGTTAGGTTTAAAAAAAGGTGAATCAAGATACACAAAATCCTTAAGAGCAATAATTAACATTTATGGGGGAAGCAAACAAGAAGGATCTTGGTAGAAGGTAAAATGGTAAGGGCTGGTCATGCCATGATCCATGAGCATGCTTTGAAGGGGCTCTACTAAAATTGGAGGTGTACCATGTGATTGGTCTATATCTACCCTACTAAAAATAGGAAAAATACTATAATTATGCACTATAAAGGAAGGAATGTGATAAGATAAATGAAAATACTAAAATAAAGTAATATGATATCAAAGGATCTCAACATCTCTAGCTTGGACAAATCCTCCCCAAAATAGATCATATAAAGCATAACCATCATCATAATTAGGTGTATGGAGGTCAATGGTATAGGTAGGTATGATATTATCATCAAAATTCACATGATTAATATAATATCTAGTTGTAGTTAAGACCACAGGTATATCATTGATAGGAGGTTGATGGAAGCTAGGCTATAGGGATGGCATATGTTGGGTGATGATATGAGGGGATATATCAATTTTTTATATCTTGACACTTAGTGGTATGTTACAAATTGAGGAGGTTAGGTGGTATGTTACCAATGAGTTTTGGGTGACCATTATAACATTGGGTAGAATTGATAGGTTAATTGAAACATTGAGATTCCCTAAATGAGATATTAGGCAAAGGTTCAAGGGTAGGAATTTTAAAGACACCACATTCTTGGAATTGTTTAAAATTATAAGGGTTTATGTCTCCTTGAATATTATAAATAACACCATTATGGGGGAATTTGATGCATTATGTAATGTTCCCTTCCTCACAATAATACTTTTTAAGAAGACTGTTAACCTTTTTGGTTCCCATAGGCTATTTTGGGTGATGTCAGAGACCATTAGTGTGGGGGTCACTATTCGTAGGTCACTATTAATTGGTACTATTCATGAATTATTATTCATCATCACTATTCATGGTGATGTGGTAGGGGATATAAATGATGATGCAATAAGTGAGGTGGCTTAAAATGATGTGGCATGACCCACAAAGGTATCTTATGCATGTGAAGGAGTGGGATACCGAAAGACAAATTTCTTTAACTTTTGGAAATCACATGCTTGAATAAGACAAAGAGGAATAGTTTGGGCACTACCCTTGGAGGAATAGTTTCTTGACATGTGAAATCCTTTTATAGGCATATGGGATAGTGGATCATCAAATCATTATTCTTGATTGCAGTGGGAGACAAATTGGAAAAGAGATTCCCACTCATTTTGAAAGCACATGGAGGACTGCACTATTCCATATTTGCACATGTGTGAAGGTGGGGTGATAAAAATTGGAGTCACATGAGAGTGAATAAGCTTGTTTCTCTCTTTTTGACTATATTTAATCACACTTCACATAGGTTACTATTATGGGGAACAATTTTCTCTCTCTCCTCTCATCTTTTCTTGTAAAATTATATATATGGAGAACCTCTCCTTTGTAAATATTTGAAAGACCATTACTCCTCCCATTCTATCCACTTGAAATACTCTTTTGAAGAGTATTTTGGATTATTCCTATATTACAAATTTTAGCAATAAAAACTCAAAATGTAAACAACTTTAAAGAAAAGGATAAAGAGATAATTAGATACTTACATTAGCATCACTTACCATCCTCTTATCTCTTATAGCTCCTTTCCAAGATTTCCAAACTTTTTTTGAATGCAAAATGAGTGGATTGTTGGATTTCTTGATTGAGCTTGACAATGGGTTCAATGGATTCTTGATGGCTTGTTAATGGCTTTGACAAGGCTAAGAGAATGCAAGAATGGCTACAAGTATGCTCTCAAGGATTCCAAGGTTGAAGTTAGTTGGTCATAGAGGTATGGCTTATTTATATAAGCCATGAGAGGGAAAATCAATGGATTAAATTTAATCTTGAGCTCATTGAGATCAATGGTTAGGGATTTTCCAAGGAAGTTTTAATTCCTTGGAAACCTCTAGAATAGAGGATACTAGAGGAGAAAGGCCAAATTAGAAGATATTCTATAATTCTCCAATTCTAGAATCTCCATTAAGGCATTGGGGTGTGGGAATAACTAGTTTATTAGGGTGGTAGATGGGTAGGTGAATAACAGCTATGCTTAAATTGGCAAGTGGGTTAATAAGTAGCTTAATAGGTAAGTAGGCTTAGTTAGTGGGTTAATTTGGCTGATTAATTGGTTGCAAGGGTAGAATAAGGTTTATGGGATATAAGAAATTTGATGTAGGGATTAGGATATTAGTTAATTGGTTAGGGAATATGACTATGGGTTAAATTAGTAGTTTCAATGGGATTATTAGGACGAGTAGATTTAGGTACATATAGTAATTATCATGTTGATTATTATTAAACTTTCCCATTTTATGAGTTTGAACTTGGTTCATACTTAAGCCTCTCCTAAGGATGAAACCCTTGGAGTGAAGATATTTTTGAGGTTGAAAACCCTATTAGATTTACTAGTTTTAGTTGTGAGAGATCCTCCCTAGCTGTCTTGGTGGTTTCATGCATAAACAACATTGGTGCTTCAATAGAGAATTTTATGTAAGAAGTTGATTTGTAGTGTTTCTATATTATATGTATTCTAGTGGATTTTTATGTATTTTCTCTGGTCATTAAATGAATATTAGAATTGAAGGATATTATCAATTTTAGATATTGTAGTTGCATAAGTGTTTACATTTGCTTGTTATTTCAAAAAATTCAAAAAATTGTAGTAAATATCCTTGAGGGGATATTATAGTGGTATCATAGCTGGTGATCTTGATAACCTATAGGTCTTGTGTTTTTTGATGTTTCCTAGTGATAGGGAATTGAGGTATTTACAAAGAGAGCAAAAGAAATTATAATTAGAAGGACTTGTTGATTCAATGGGAGAAAGAGATGAAAAAGCTAGTAGAGACCCATTTGAAGGAGAAGATATATTGAAGAGTATTATGAGTAATTTGGCACATATAATGACTCAATATTAGTAGAAAATGACTCTTCCTCATCAACAAATTACTTAGATGCTTTCTCAAATGATGAAAAACATTGGCAATAATGGAAATAAAGACAATATTGTCAACAACGACAATAATGTAAACAATAACAATCTTAGCAATAATGACATGGATGGAAGTAACTAAACTAATAATAGGATTAATCATCATGGGAGTTTTAGTGGATTAGTTCACTTGAGGCCTCTCATTCCTAATTTTATTGCAAGGAATAATCCCCCAGAAGGGATTGATGAACTAAAAGATTATCAAGAACTGAATAGACAAGCAATGGAAGAGTGGAGAGAAATAAGAGAAAATTTTTAGGCCAAGGTAACATATGTAGAGTACATGAACATTAAGAAAAAGTAGAGGCCTTGTAGAGGTAGGAGATGCCAAAATTAGGACTTGTAGGGAAAAGTGGGTGAATTATTCATTCCCTTTTTTGATGGAGCTCGTAAGACTATTGCTAGAGCTTGGGTTAAAAAATTAATACTTGCTTTTAGCTTAACTCCATGGTTAAAGATGAGGCAATCAAGTATGCAACCCTCCATTTGTATGGTTGTGCACATGAATGGTGGTACCATGGGTTGATTAATCTAGGTCATGACTAGATCAACTCTTATGCTAAATTCACGAAGAAGTTGAGTGATAGGTTTGATAAGAAAAATCCTAAGTTACACTTCAAGGAGTTAGCACTGCTGATTTCCAAAGATTTTTAGTAATAGTGACTAAGATTTCAAAAATAAGATTGATCATGATTTTTGTTGATGGACCCTTTGATCCTTTGAGAGGTTGGATTAAGGATCTTATCCCATCCACATTACATGAAGCAATTAAAAAGGTAAGAGACATGGAGTCCTCTATATCTTGGAGCAAATCTCAGTCAAAAGGGTTCTAACAAGACAAGGGCAAGAATCACATCCACAAAGATTCAAATTAGGTTAAGAAGAAGTCCATAAGGTTGAGTGAAAATAACTTTATTAAAATTTGGAAGAATAAATTGTGCTTCATTTGTAATGACCCATGGGGTACATATCACAAATATTCACCTAAGGCCAAAGTTAATCAAATTTAGTACTATTCAGTAGATGAGTCTGCTACTGAAGAATTAGATCCACAATCTAATTAGGAGAAATAAAGCTCTTCAAATGAATCAGAGGAGTACAGAAGTGGAAACACATTCACACAACTCTCTAGTTTCCAAAAAATTATTTCTTTCAGAGTCTAGGGAGTATTATGTGGATAGAGGATAGTCACTCTCATTGACACATGTGCTACACACAATTTCATTGATGAAGGAATTATGGCCAAAAGGGGAATTAAAAATAATAATTTGATTGGTTCAAGGTCATGGTAAAAAATGGATTAACCCTTACATACACCAGGAAGATTCTTAACATGGGCATTCAGTTGGGAGATTATGAGCTTAAATATGATTTTTATGTGGTAAGCATGGGAGACACATATGTAGTTCTTGGAATGTAGTGGTTGCATTTTACTGGAGAGTTTTATATTAACTTGCAAACCATGGAGATGAAAATTTGAAGCTATTGGTTAGAAGGCTATGTTTAGAGGCATGTTAAATGGTGGACTATGTATAGTCTCTTTAAAAAGAATAGAAAGACTTATCAAACATGACCAGGTAGAGTGGGTAGTAAAAATACTCATTATGCCAACCATTGTAGAGTAGTAGAAGAAGAGTTACCATCTAGAGGTGCAAACTTTATTGTCTAGGCACAATAAGGTTTTTGGTAGCATACCTCTTGGGAGGCCTCCTGAGTGAAGCATGGAGCATGTAATTGAGATGGAGGAGGGTACCAAACCCATTATGACCAACCCCTATAGACATCCAAAGAGGCACAAAGATGAGATAGAGAAGGCTATCAAAGAGCTCATTAACACATGACACATTAGACCTAGTCAGAGCCCCTTTGCATCTTCAGTAGTTTTGGTATAAAGACTACAGGGATCTGAATAAGAAGATAATAAAAAATATGTATCCCATTCCATGGATAAATGAGCTCACAGATGAGCTACATGGTGCATTATATTATTTTAAGATTGATTTGAGGTCGGGCTATCACCAAATACTAGTTCATGAGGAGGATGTGGAAAAGACTACTACTTTCAGGTGTCATTTTGGACACATGAGTTCTTTGTCATGCCATTCGGTTTAATTAATGCTCTTACCACTTTCAATTTTTGCATGAATAAGGTATTAAAAAAACAACTTTGTAAGCTTGTTTTGATTTTTTTGATGATGTTTTGATATTTAGCAAAACTTAGGAAGAACATATGACACATTTAGATGAGATTCTAAGCATCTTTGAGAGAGAATATTTGTATGCCAAAGAGTCAAAATGTGAATTTGGGATGACAAAGATTATTTACCTTGGTCACATAATCAGCTCTAAGGGTGTTAGAATGGATCCAAAAAAGATCAAAGCAATTTTAGATTGGCCACCGCCCAGTAATCTCTCATAGTTTAAGGCATTTTTTGGTTTATGTGGTTTTTATATAAGATTTGTCAAGGGGTTTTCACAAGTGGCTGCTCGACTCACTAATTTGATAAAAAAGGGTGCCTTTGATTGGTATAATGCAACAGAACAATGCTTTGATCAGTTTAAGAAGATTATGAGTTCATGCCCAATCTTAGCTCTTCTAGTTTTTTCTAAGTTTTTTGAGCTTGAGTGTGATGCTTTTGGAGGAGTAGGTGCTATCTTGATGCAGGAAAAGCATCCCATTTCATTTGAGAGCAAAAAATTAAGGGGTGTTGAGAGGAACTACTTTATTTATGACAAGGAGATGCTGGACATTATGCATGCCTTGGCCAAATTTAGACCTTATTTGTTGAGAGGTAAGTTCATTGTCAAAATTGACCAGAATAGCCTCAATTATTTCTTAGATCAAATGGATCTAAATGACAAGCAATAGAAGTGGGTGAGTCAGCTTCAAGCTTATGACTTTGACATTGTATATATCAAAGGAAAAAGAAACATTATGGTTGATGTTTTGTCTAGGAGACCACATTTATGCTCTTGGGTGGAAATTACAATGGATTAGAGAGAGCAAATTTTAAAAGAATATGTTAAGAACTCTTGGGCCACTAGTATCATGGAAATTACTATACAAGATGATAGCTACACCATGGTTAATGAGCTTATAATTTAAAAAGATAAGATTTATTTGGTACTTGACTTAGAGTTAAAGATGAAGGTTGTGAATTTTTTTCATGATGCTCTTATGGGTGGCCACTTGGGTTTCTTCAAGACATACAGGCAGATCTGAGAGAGATTTACATGGAAAGGACTTAAGAATGAAGTCCTCAAGTATGTTCATGAATGTTTCTACCTATCATCAAAATAAGAATGATCATACTTATCTCGAGGGTTTGTTATAGCCACTATCTATTATGAGTTAAAATTGGGAAAGTATCATGATGGACTTCATCATAGGTTTACCTAAGGTACAAGGTAAGGATTGCATCTATGTAGTAATGGATAGATTAGCCAAATTTTCTCATTTCTTTGCGACTTCAACAACTTTTTCAGCAACATAGGTAGCAGATTTATTCTTCAAAGATATATTTAGGTTGCATGGGATGCCCAAAAACATAGTCAATGACAAAGACAATAAGTTCTTGAGCTTATTTTGGTAGGAAATTTTTAAATTGAATGGAACTAAGCTCACTCCCAGTACCAGTTATCACCCATAGATAGATGGACAAACTAATGTTGTGAATAAGTGGGTAGAAGTATATCTCTAAAATTACATTTTGGGGTAGCAAAAGGCTTGGGTAAAATGGTTAAATATAAGAGATTATTTCTATAACTCTACCTACCACATGCCAATTAAGATGTCACCATTTATGGCACTATATGGTTATGAAGCTCCTAGCTTCATGGAACTAGTGTTAGGAGATAGTAGAGTGCCTAAAGCTAAGGATTTCCTTGAGTAGAGTTAGAATATAATGAAGCCCTTGAAGGAAAACTTGTAACAAACTCAAAATAGGTAGAAATTATATGTAGATAAACACTATAATGAGTGTATATTTGAAGTGGGTGACATGGTTTATTTGAGGTTGCATCCCTACAAGTAATCCACTCTCAAGAAGAGTGGGTTAGAAAAGTTAAAGCCATAATTTTATAGCCCATTTGAGATTTCCAAAAGGATTGGAGAAGTGGCTTACGAGTTGGATCTACTGGTGAGTAGCAAGGTGTATAATGTCTTCCATGTATCATGCTTTAAAAATCACTTGGGCATAATGTAGTTCCTTCTTTCGAGTTGCCACCATTGGATGAGGAAGGAAAACTCATTCTCATTCTAGAGGCTATAGTTGACTCTAAAAAACATATTTTAAGAGGGAGAACTATTAGGAAGTACTTATTAAAGTAGAAGGACTTTCTAGTTGAGGATGTTACTTGGGAAAACAAACATATACTTCAACATCTAGATTTGTTATTGTTTAAGGACAAGCAATTATGGGGAGGGAGGACTGTAATGTCCATTTCTTTATAATAATACTTTTGAAAAAGACCATTATTCTATTTGGTTCTCATAATCTATTTCAAGTGATGTCATGGACAATTAATGTGAGGGTAACTATTCACAAGTTACTATTCACTAGCACTATTCACATATTACTATTCACCATCACCATTCATGGTGATGTGGTAGGGGATGCAACTAATGATGTAGTACGTGAGGTGGCTTGGGATGATTTTGCATGAACCAAAAGGGTATCTTGTGCATGTGAAGGAGTGGGAGACCTAAAGACAAGTTTCTTTGACCTTTGAAAATCACATGCTTGAATAAGACAAAGAGGAATAATTTGGGTGCCACCCTTAGAGGAATAGTGTCTCAGCATGTGAAGTAATTTTGTAGGCACATGGGATAGTGGATCATCAAATAACTATTCTTAATTGTAGTGGGGGAAAAATTGGAAAAGAGATTCCCACTCATTTTAAAAGCACATGGAGGACTGCACTATTCCATATTTACATATGTGTGAAGGTGGGGCACCAAAGATTGGAGTCACATGGGAGTGACTAAGCTTATCTCTATATTTTTGAATATATTTCATCACACTTCACATGGGTTACTATTATGGGGTGTATTTTCCTCTCTCTCCTCCATTTCTCTCTCCTTTATTCTTGTAAAATTCTATATATGGAGAGGCTCTCCTTTGTGAATATCATGTTGATTATTATTAAACTTCCCTATTTTATGAGTTTAAAATTGGTTCATACTTAAGCCTCTCCTAAAGATGAATCCCTTGGAGTGAAGAGATTTTTGAGGATGAAAAAACTCTTATATCTATTGGTTTTGATGGTGAGATCCTCTCTGACTGGCTTGGTGGTTTCATGCAGAAACCACATTGGTGCTTCAACAGAGAATTTTATGTAAGTAGTTGATTTGTAGTGTTTCTATATTATTTGTATTCCAATGGATTTATATGTATTTTCTCCAATCATTTAATGAATATTAGAATTGGAGGATATTATTAATTTTAGATAATGTAGTTGCATAAGTGTTTACATTTGTTTGTTGTTTCAAAAAATTGAGAAAATTATAGTAAACATCCTTGAGGGGATATTATACATTGGCATATTTATGATGTGACAACCCTTATGAAATGAGCCTAAGGTCTAATAAATAAGATGTTATAAGAGAGGGGAAAGTTAAAAATCATAAATTTCACATGGACAATGATATGAAAGATGGTAATAGGAATCCACATGCAACCTAAAGGAGGCATTTGCCTTGTATCATAGCCTTGACATGTGCTATGTGTGGACTTGAGATTGCACTCAAAATATCCAAGAGTTTTAATTAAATCAAGGGAAGTGACACAAGTACCTAAACCCTCATCAATAAAAGCACACTTGACTTGGATATCACCAATTTAGACTCTAATTAGTAGGGGAGGATCATATTCACTAAGAAAAATCTCATCTGGAATCATGGAAATGATAGGAAACTTAAGGGAAAGAGAAGCATCCATTATTTCACTAACGTGTATGGACATCTCTTCACATTGTTTAAGTATACTATTTTCAGGCCTAGACAAGGTGGCTTTGTATCTTTCTAGAGGAGGATAAGGGATGTTCATTTCAAATAACAACTGCATTAGATGGTTATGATGATGTGGGAAATTTTGCATGAGTTCAAGAAAATGTATTTGAGATGGGAGATGAGAAAGTTCCACAATGGGGTTGCATTCATCATAACCCATGGGGGGATTGCTAGATAGAGGCACATAATGTTGCAAGAGATCCTGATAAGGAGGGTTGGAGGTGTAGTCAAATTTGTGTTGGTAAGATGTAGTTGGTTTAGTTTGAGGATAAATAGGTTGATTGTATTTGGATTGTGGGATAATTGACTTAGGTATTTCTTGTGATTAGGTTGAAGACATACTATTTAAAGATTGGGAAATCTTGTCTGTGTGTATAGATGTCAGGGGAAAAGTAGAGAAAATGTGAGAGGTTTCATCTAGTTGAGATGTTGAAGGTGGTTATTGGAAAGTTATATGGTCCTCTTGCCCTAATTTTAGGAGATGAGAGGGGGACATGTCTTAAATGATGAGGAATGTTTGAGAGGTTTGGTGCATGTGTGATGGATTAGAATCAATAAAATTAACTACCCTTCATATGTTAGTAATATTTACCACATATCCTTCATTGGTAGTGAGGTCTATAAGACTTTCAAATTTATTTGTGGAAGGAGTAGGCTTGTCATTTCTATCTTGATGATTAAGAAGAAGATCTTTATATATAGTGAGATGATCGCTAGCTTGATTTAAAGCTTTTTTTTTTTGTGTTTCATGAGATTTAAAGGCTATGTCATATGCTTGTTGGTTCTTGTGAATGAGTGATTCATGATCAAAATTTAGGCCAAGAATAAAATCCATAGCTAAGTTACATAATTGTCTACAAGTCTCATGAGAGTGGCCCCAACTTGCATGAAACTAACAAATTTTAGTTGGATCATACCATGTTTTCATTGGATGAGTGAGGTCAAGGTATTATGGTAGAGGCATTGGAATATGATTTTGAATCTCGACTAAAGATAATGATTTATGTACATTAGTTTTGTTTGTTTGAGAAAATGTAGGATTAGGAGTATTATTTGGAGGGGAAACATGCCTCATAGTGTTGTTAGGAATAATGGCTTGAATGTTATGAATAGTGTCATAAGTATTGGTGACACCATCATTGGTAACATGACTATTTTTATTTTTAATAATAAGTGAGTGCCTGTGGTGGGTTGAAATGGTTCAAATTAATGCATGAGAAAATCTTGTCACTTATCTTGGTCATGGGATTCTTCCAAAGTTATTAGAGAGAGTCCCAACCTAATATTGTAACTTGGGATAGAGAGCACTAGGGAATAGATGAAAAAGGCTATTATATTCAATAAAAAAAGCATTAGATTTATAATTCAATCCTAGATTAGAGAAGATAGATCCTAATTACACTTTTTATTGGGATACATTAGATAATTAGGAACATGACCAATATCTGGATATGTTGGACCCAATTAGGGAATCTATTACTACAATAAGATCACTAGGAAGGGTTTTAAGGCCTCCAATTAAGTAAAACTATAAAATAACACTAACTAAGTCCTATGTTTTCATATTCACTATACTAATAACAAGTAAAACAAAGTCTAATCTAGTGCTCACCAAAGCTTGTGGCACAAAATGGGGGTAATAAACACTAAAAATAAACATGCATAGAAGACATATACTCATGTCAATGTATACAAAATCCTAATGCATGGAATACAAGTAAAAATTCATATCTATCTACTCTTACAAAGGAGGAACAAAGTTATAAATACTTACCTTTGAAAATGAATCCATCGAGACTTAATCTCTCCCTTGGCCAAGGTGCCTGGCAAGAGGTTGTTGTGATATGTAAGGATGACAAGGATACATTAGCTCTAGGATACATAACCTATCAATACATCTAAAATACTTCTCCAAAGAAAGTATGAAACCCTAAGCTTTATCCTCAAGTAGAATCAAGTATAAGTAGATGCACAATAACTCTTAATTATTCTTCTCTTCTCTAAATAATGGAGAAATGATCTTGTATATATAGGTAGATTTAACCCTAAGACTTTCTAAAAGTTTTAATTGATAGGGTCAACCCAGTCGACCTAATATCATTATTGAAAAAAACTCACTTGTTCATGGGTTAGGTTTGCCAAGAGCTGACCTAGACCCTAAATGAGTTTCACTAATAAGAGTACAAGGTCGACCTAGTCGACCTAGTCATGTAAACTATCGAAATGGGTTCAAAGATAGGAAAAGGGGTATATAAGGTTGTACAAGATTGGAGGAGTGTGTAAAAGAGAATAAAAATCTTAGGGGAATGGTTTTCAAGAGAAAAATGTGTAGATAACAAGTGGAAAAAGGGATAATAATCCTATGAAGCACTAATGGTGTTCCCACCCCTTTCCTAGTGCACCCTTTAAGGTGTGCACCTAGAGAGATTGAGACTCGATAGGTTCCTACAAGATAAAGAACATCAATAATTGTTAAAAGTTTTAAAATATTATGTGTATACATATGCCCCACTTGAATCTCATCACATGTCACGTAAGTGTAACATGAGATGATGCTTCGAGAATAGAACATGATGACACATAATGATGATGCTAAGTAAAATGCAATAAGGAGAAAAAAAGATAAATGAAAGGACATAATTAAAAAACACATAACTTAACTTAACTTAGTGATATAGATAAAGAAGGAGACTACATGAGAAGTGAAGGTATCCAATGTGAGACAACATTGGGTGAGCCTATAGAGATTAGTGCAAAAAAGTGCAAAAAATCAATTTTTTTGCAATATAAGCATATAATAGTGGAAAATATCCTCTATGATCTCACAATTCTAGAATGTTTTATAGTTTGAAAAATGAGTTGGTAAAATAAAAGATATGATAAAAATAAGGAATTTGATCGTAAATATTTGAAGGGTAAATAATTGTGAATAGTAACTTTAACTAGGGTAAAAAAGAATTCATTTTCTATTGTTTGACTATTTTGAGAGAAAAATAGAGCTCTAAGAGACCTAGAAAAATCTGAAAGAGACAAGATGGTGAGGAAATGACATATGAGACAAGGAGGATGCCTAGCAGGTGAAACATAGGTAGGTAACTAAGAAATTCAAATTTATTTTGAGTATTTTATTGAAAATTAAGTGTTTTATAGAAATTTATAGATTAGATCAATTTTAGAAACTGAAATGAACCCTAGGAAGTTGTAAAAGGAATTAGAATTCAAATGAGGAACTGGGTTTGAAAGGGATAAGAGAAATAAGTATTGAAGGAATTTATGACAATAGCTCAAAGGGACAATAGTTTGAAAGAACTAGGTCATCCCCAGTGACCTAGTAGGTTAAAAATTAGGAACATGGCCAACTTAGTAAGTATAGGAGAACATAGCTGATTTAAGAAGATGGATGACTTAGTAACCTATTTCCAACTTAGTTGATTGATCCAAATTGTTGACTTACTACTAAGGGGGGGAAAGGAAAGGGTCAACTTAGTTTATTAAGTCCAAATGGTTGACCTAGTACTATTGGGTCAACTTAGTATGTTACTAAGTGGTTGATATAGTATTAAAATGCAAGAAATTGGTTGATATAGTACTTTTAAGGCCTAGGGTGCTTGACTAAGTACAATAGATCTAATTGATAAAAAATGATTAGATTAAGGCAAATTATGTTTGTTTTTACTAAAATTTAAAAGAATGTATTTTGATTATAAGTGACATGGAGATCTAATACATCTTTTGTTGTTTGATGGTTACAGGGGCACCAAAGATTTTGGTGATTGGCGGATACATTTTGGCTACTAAATCTATTAGAGTGCCTGATGGAGGTAGACTAGGTTAAATTGGTTGCATTAGGCTTAAGAGGCATCATAGAGATACGCCAAGTTCTACTAAGTACAGATCTAGTGGCCATGTTCCTAAGAACTTGAGAGTGCTTAACCAATACTTTTAGGTGGATGGTGGATGGGAATACCATAGAGGTTAGTATCACATTATAGGATGTCCATGATTTAATTTGACTTCTTATAGGATGGATGCCGATGATCATAAGGATACCAAATGATTAGGATGAGAGATGAGCATTAGCCTGATGGGTGACTTATTTAGATAGGATTTACTTGAGTTTGAGAGTGAGTCTATTTGATGTCCCCAGATTCTAGATAAATGAAAGTATATGATAGGACTTATGATATCATGAGTGTTGTGTCACAAGTTGGATGGCAAGGTACCACTATATGAAATAGCCTTGTGTTAGTCGATATTGGAGCAGGGGCACTCTATAACTTGGGTTCTTCATCTAGGTTTAGCTCATGCATGATATGTATAAGATGTTATTTAGAGGGTAGAATACCATGGGACTAATGGTATTACTGAGTGACTAGATATATGAAAGGTTCCTCATGTATCATCTATCTGGGTTGGCCCATGTGGTTGATGATCAGTTACCTCGAGTGTTGAGATGAAGACATGATCAGATGACACAAGTCATGCCCCACATGTCAGTGCTATAATAGTCATACAAGGAGAGATTATGTGGTAGTCTTATGCACACATTATGATAGCTTGTTTGAGTTAGAGGATGGTGGTGCTAGAGTTAGCATGAGTGTAGATCATGGGTCATTACACTTGGTGGGTATATCCACATCTAGTGGCACACTTACCAAGATAGTTTGGATGCCCTCACTTGGTGGATCCTATAATGGTTCCCACATTTTGGGCTAGGTATGCAAGAAAGTTGAGGAGGAAAGGAGGAGGAGGAAGACCATTAATCATGAGATTGAGATCATGGTGTGAGATACCATAGATAGGTCACGAATGATGGCCAATATCTAGAGAGGACATGGATATGGATGCAGGGGTGATAGAGGTACCAAAATCAATACCATAATAAGATGAGGGCTGACCACCTCAGTCACACCATCGATGGAGATGCTAGTGGTGAGAGAGAGCACAGAGGGTGGTCATCTAGGATGACCCATAAATCAACCTAGGGTAGAGATATTATATAAAGGCACCACTGAGGTGAGGCTTGAGATGGACATGGATGGTGACCCTAGAGTTTGTGTTGATTGGGAGGCATCCCATAGATGAGGTGCTTAGGGGATGAGCTGATGGAGAGATCATGCTCAGTGATTAAGCAAATGGGGAGAGTGTGTTTGGTGACACCCAAATAGGAAATAAATGGTTGAAATTTATTTAAGATTTGAAAATGGAATACTAGTTGTATAAGATTTGATTGATAGATTGTATATAGATAGCTTTTGAGATATATTTGTGATCTAATATCTATCTGGTTTGAATTTTATAGATCTTGTGGATGAGAAAGAGACTAGATGGGGATCCATAGTGAGGGGAACACTCCATGATATTTTGGATGGGGTTTTGATGCCATATAACCCTACTATATTAAATGATCTCATGATACCATCTACCCCAGCTTAAGCAATCTATTTTAGACTAGCAAGGGAGGTCGTGAGGTGGTTATAGGCATGTGGAGATGGGATATAACCATTGATAGGGGTGAGAGTGGGAGAGGCATATGCATAGTAGGCTTTGGATAAGAAGAGAGCTGTGCATTTGGCTACCACTATCTAGCTAGGGTAGGTATAGGCCCAAGTGGCCAACCTAAAGGGATAGGTATTAGGCTTGATATCTTGGACATCCTCTTTATAGCTTACTATTTAGAGGGGACTATTTGAGGCTCCTATAGGCAATATGTCTAGGCCATGAGATAGACATGATAGAGCCCAACCTTAAAGTTGAAGTGATGTATTTTTGTATTTTGTATATAAAACACATACATACACTATATATATATATATATATATATATATCTTATTTTGATAGTTGGATGTTGATCTTATGTGTTTGTATTATGGTTATGGTTGTGGATGCATGGATATATTTATTTCTAACACATATATTTTTATTTTGTTGTATATACTATAGGAAATATATGTGTTGTGTTTTATTTTGTAAAATTATGTAGTACACATGCATGGTTAAAAATAAATAGGTGAAAAGGATTTGGAAAAGTATAATTAAAAAAATAAAAATATTACACACTATTTCATGTTGGGAAATGTGTAATAGAAAAAATGACTAGTTATAAGAAACCAAAGAGTGATAAACAAGAGGGTAAAAAGTTGTTTTTGAACCATGAGAAGACACATGATATCAAGCATGCTAAGGACATGAGAAGACACTAAGTGACTAGTGACCATCAATATATAGAGGATACCTATTCACTATAAGCATAAAGCTATGTGGGAAAATAAGTGTGCTACTAAGATCAACTCATGTAGTTAATTTTGAACAAGAAAAGTAAAATGGACCTAACTTCCCACAATGTGTTTCCCATTCCTCAGGACCCGTTACAGAGCCATCGGTCTACTACAAAGATTGGGTACTTATGTGAGAAAGTAGGTAGCACTTAAAGATTTTTTTATTTTCCTTTTCTAATCTACTGGCCTACCACACCCCAATATACCTTGGCTTTATCGTGAAGCCAACTATGGAGTTTTATAGTTTATTAGAGAAAGGATAAATTCTTAGAATTACATCTTTTAGTGTGATTTGACTTTTGAGAATTTTGAATGTGACCTTTTAGATCATTATCTTTTATTAAATGATTTGGATTTTAAATATTTTTATGGCTTTTAAGATTCCTACTCTATATGAAATTAGAATGAACAATCATGAGAGATAGAGTGATATACATGAATGAGCTTTAGGCTTTGGCTAAAGGAAGCTAAATATCCAAAGAAAAGACTAACTAGAACACTTAGGCTTAACAATGAACTATCATGTTATCTCAAGTCTCAACCATGTATATGCTTAGTTTGTGAAAGGGAATAAAGGGGCATAAAAGGATATCCAAAGTGGACTAGTGAAAGGAGATAATAATGAGATGAATTGTTTTATAACTTATCACATGGTAAATTAATAATGACTAAAGGGAGTAAGGTTTGTATAACCAAGCCACAATAACTATTATCCATGTGTATAGAGATAAGAGAGCAAACAATCATGAAAAAAAACAAGGTAATCATAAGAAAATGAATTTAAGAATAAAAGAGAATATAACAAGGAAAAATAAATCCATAAGAGAACATAAATACATCATAAGTAATATAAAATGCAAAAATAAAGTCACCATGTAAGATTGATAAGAATTTGACACAATGTCAAATGATATAAAATAGATAAATGTAAAGTTGGAGCACACATATAATCTAGATAAATTTTTTAGAATACCATTCATGTATTCATAAGTACTGATATATTTGTCCACACACATTATCTATAACATCTAATAAGTCTCTATGAAGTTAAATGTGAACTACAACTAATGTCTCATCAATCTTAAGTGAAAGTTGAGAAAATACTTCACATCAAATCTCCTCGATGGAAAATGTAGAAATGCTTGTAGGATTGTGTTGATGAGGGATATCATGTAGGGGATGCTCAAGAGTATGCATGGGAGTGGTTTATATTAGAGATGAAGGGGTCACTAGTGGGGAAGGTTCCACAGGTGAGGGACTCATGGGTGGAGAAGGATCCATGGGTGGAGGAATAGTAGGTGGAGAAGGGACCATGTAAGGAGATGGAACCATAAGAGGTGGAAGCATGGGGGAATAAGGGGGATCCTTATTATGAGAATGAATTTTCGGGGGAATGGTAAATAGTGCATGAATGGTTAGGAGGTGATCCTTGAGATGCTGCTGAAAGATGTAGTAATGATCAGTGTGATGTGTGCCACATTGGTGTCAGAGGAAATATGCCTCTCCAAACTTAGGAAGACACTTAGGTAATACTTTCAAGGGAGGTATAGCCTTTTTTGAGGGTTGAGAAGTAGTAGGACATAAGGTGTTGATATATTATCATAGCTTATAATAATGCGTGGATGAATGGTTATCTATGACATGGAAGCAACATATACACCTATGAGTAGTCTTGGTAGTTGTACTCATAGGGGGAGGTGTAACAAAAGATAAAGTAGCTTGGTAAAGGGAAAAATCTCTAGTCTAGTGATCATTAACTTTATGAATGTCACAATAAGGCTGATCAACCCATTTGATGGGTGAAGGATCTAGCTACAGTAAAGGGAGCAAACCATCACCAAGAGAAGGTGGGGCTAGTGGAGAGATTGGATAGGTCTCAAATAAAGGAAGGATAAGATTAGAAATAAGAAGAGACTCAACTGTAGAGGGAATGGGAATGAGATCTAAACTAAGCTCTATTGAGGGAGGGGTAGGGTCCATAAAAGGCTGAAAGATAGTTGCACACATCTTAGAGATAAGTATGCTAGATGGGTCATGGTATCTAGTAAAGTGATAGGGACCAATCATAACATGATCCATAAGCATACTTATATGAGGTTATTCAAAAATTGGAGGTGTCCACATCATCTCTACCCTATGATAAAGAGGAAAATACTAAAATTATGAAGAAAATAGGATGGAATATGGGATGATATACTAAAATACTAAAGCAAAGAGGAATGATAATAAATAATCTCAACATCTTGGGCTTGAATAAAACCTCCTGAAAATGGATCATCTAAGGTATAAACATCATCATAATTAATTGTATGAAGATCAATAGTATAGGTAGGGATGGCCTTATCATCCGATGTGGTGTGATGAATGGAATGCCTAGTATTAGTTAAGATAATGGCGATGTCATTATAAGGTGGTTGATAAGAACGAGGTTGTAAAGAAGGAAGCTAAGAGATGAGATGAAGTGTAAGATCTAAAGTTTTAATCTTGAGATTAATCTCATCAAGCTCATCATCATCAAAATCCAAGAGGTTATGGGTATATTCTCAATGAGTTTGGGATGACCATTGTAACCTCGGGTGAAATTGACAGGAAAGTTAAACCATTGAGACTCATGAAATGGAATGCTTGGTGAGGGTTCAAGAGTATGAATATTGAATATACCATAGTCTTGGAATTTTTTGAAATTCTAAGGGTTAGTGTCACCCTATATCTTATAGATGGCTCTATTATGAGAAAATTAAACACATTGGCAGGTGGAAGAGGTAACTGCTCTCATACGATGAGTCCATAGCCTACCAAGTAAAATATTGTAAGATAAAGGAGAATTTAAGATCATTACCTTCATGTGAATGGTGATAGGTAGGATGGTAATTGTGAGCCACACACAACCTAAATGAGGCATTTGACTTTGATCATAGCCTTGACATTTGATGCGTATAGACTTGAAGATTGAATTCAAAATATCTAAGGGTTTTGATAAAATCAAGAGAGGTAACATAAGTGACATAACCCTTATCAATCAAGGCATGCTTGACTTGTATATCATGAATTTGAAAACTAATAAAGAGGGGTATCATCTGCATCAATCATAATCTCATCGGGGATCATTGAAGTGATGGGGAATTTGAGGGAAAGATAAGTTTCCATTATTTAATCAACATGTATGGACATCTCTTTGCATTATTATAAAATGATATCTTCTTATCTAGATAAGGTGGCTTTACGTCCTACTAGGGGAGGATGAGAGATGTTCATTTTTAATAAAAATTGTATAAGATAATTTTGATGATGTGGAGAGGTCCACATAATTTTGAGAAATATGATTTGGGATGGGAAATTAGTGAGTTCTATGTTAGGATCCCACTCATCATAACCCATAAGAAGGTTATCGAAAAGAGGTGAATAGTGTTGAAGGAGTTATTCAGAAGGAGGAACCAAAGTACATGTGATTTATGTTGATAAGAGGAAAAGGTTTAAAAGGAGGAAAAAATTATAGATTATGTTGAGAAGATGGAGTAGTTGATGCAAAGTTAGTTTGAGGATTGTTAGAAGAAGTGTTGATAGAAGCCTGAGTATCATTGGTGATAGGTAAAGAAGTTAGAGGGATGGTAAAAATAGTATTAGAAGTGTTATCTAAAGGAGATGTTGGAATAGGTTCATCAAAATATCTAAGATCATCTTCCCCCAACTCGTTTAAGTGAGAGAAGAATCTTGGATAACACAAAATGTTTGAAATAATGGAGTAGTGGAGATGGGTTGAGGATCAACGAATGCAACCACCCTTTGCATATTAGTCATGTTGACCACATTATCTTCAAGTGTTGGGTTAAGAAGACTATCAAAATTATTGATAAAAGGGGTAGGCTTGTCTTGGTTATCTTGGTGATTTGGAAGAGGATATTTATAGATTGTCAAATGAGCATTAGCCTAATTCAAAGTTTGAGATTTAGTTTGTGTTTCATGGGCTTTGAAGGAAATGTCATAGGCTTATTGGCATTATCAAATGATATAATTATGGTATAAATTGGGACCAAGAAGGAAATCCATAGCCAAATTATGAAGCTACTTATAGATCTCATGAGAATGACCCCAACTAACATGAAACCAAATTTTTTTATTGGGATTATACGAAGATTTCATGGGATAAGTGTGATCAATTTCTCAAGGGAGAGGTCTTGGTAGACACTTTTGTAATTACACTAGGGATAAAGGTTTATAAACATTGATGTTGTTAGCTAAAGATAAATGAATATTGGTGATGTGGTTGGGAGGGGAAGCTTATTTCAAAGTTTGGTTATGAATAACAACTTGAATAGTGTGAATGGTATCATACGAGTTGGTGACACCATCATTGGTAGTGTGATGATTCTATTCTTAAGTAACATGTAAGTACCCATGGAAGGTTAGGATGACTCAAATTGATGCATAAGGAAATATTGATGCTTATCTTGGTCAATAGCCTCTTCTAGAGTACATGGAGAGAGAGTCCAAACTAGATATTGAAACTTAGGAAAAAGAGCATTGGTAAAGAGATTAAAGAGGTTGTCATCTGCCATATTATGTTTGTATTTGTTGGATAAGGTCTTCCATAATTTAATGAAATCTTGTGTAGTTTTAGTTTCAAGTTGCTTAAAATTTATAAAATGGGCCAAGGTATTCTCAAGAAGATCACTAGTTTGGAACTCTTAGACTAGAGCATTAACTAAATCTTCCAAACTAGTAATAAAATGAGATTTAAGTTGGTTTTACCAATCTAAAGCATCATTCATGAGATTTTTGGCTAATATCTTGATAGAAGCAAAGGTATTTAATTTGACCCAATTTTTATATAGATTTCCAAATGTTTTTAAATGAAGAGTAGGATTAATTGACACATTGTAAGAAATGATAGG
This sequence comes from Torreya grandis, assembly GCA_037957365.1. Lineage (NCBI taxonomy): Eukaryota > Viridiplantae > Streptophyta > Pinopsida > Cupressales > Taxaceae > Torreya > Torreya grandis. The sequence goes on along the minus strand of JARHVA010001429.1, from coordinate 347,710 downwards.
GGTGATACCTCCTATATCGATATTAGCAATTTGAGACATAAGAGGATCATTTTGAATATGCTTGATTGTTTTATTAACAAAAAGAGGTTGAGATATAATATTACCATGGGAATCCTTAAGAGGAGGTGAGGTAACATTTTAATTATGTGTGCCCCATGACATCTATTGAGGGTGGGTTTGAAGATGGAGCGGATGATTTTTCACTTGCATCATTTTATTTACATTGTTAACTTTAAAATCATTCATTTGATGAAGAGTTCTAATAGGAGTTGATGGGTTTGAGTTTCATTATTATTTGAATCATTATAATTGGTATTAGTGGCTTGGGTACCACTATGGGCATTGGTAGGAGCTTGAGAAGAACTATTAGTAAGTGAGGCACTAGTGGCATGATTTGCTTGTGTAGAAAAAGATGGACTAGTAGAGGGATGAGAAGGAATAACACTAGAAGAAAGATTAACATGGGTGGAAAATGATGCACTAGTGAAATAATTGAGATGAGTGGGGCTTGAAAGAGGCCCACTAGATGTAGAACCTACCTTGTTAGTAGAGATACTAGGCATGTAGGTAAAATAAGTCAAAGAAGAATAAGTCATGAAATGAGAATGGGTCAAAATAGAGGGAAAAGGATGAGAATAAAATAAGCTAGTATCCCCAAATCCATGTTAGAATGTGGGAGAAGGTGAATGGCATTCTTCAACTTAACCACTTATCATGAGATGGTAGATAGTAGAAGGATCCTTTTCTTGATGTTGAGGAAACTTATTGATGAAGGAGAGTATTTCAAGTATATAATATAATTTGGGTTGATATTCCAGTGAGAAGAGAGGATTGTGAAGCAAATAAAAATGAGGAGGGGTCCTATAGTTTATAGTGTGACTGGCTATATGAACATTGTTTTCATCTAGGATAGGAGCCACAAAATACTTATGAGAGGACCTGTTAGGGTTGGTAAGACTCATCATATTTATTGAATTCAACTTAGAGTTGTCTTCAAATAGAAAATTCATGATGAAGGAAAGAGATTAGGAAAGGAAATTTTGATGTAAAAGTAAGGAGATATAAAGATACATATAAGAGTATAGAGTTGATTAGGTTGACCTAGTACTAAAAATAGGGTCTAAAAAATGAGTTAATAAGGATACAGAGTCAACAATGTTGATAGAATACTATAACCTAAGGTAGAGAATAACCTGATAAGGATACAAAGTCTACATGGTCGACTAAGTATCATATTTTAAGAGGTAGAAATGAACACTAGGTTACTTAGGTTAACTCAGTACTATATGTAGTTGAAATAGATAGTCTGTAAGAGACTGTGTCAAACAAAAAGATAATATATTAAAAATAGTATTTTTTTAATGTACTTGAAATCAAGGAATGGAAGTAACACACAATTAGTTGGGTCAATGAGAATGATCCAATTGAGGCACACAACACAAAATCTTGCACCAACACTAACCAATGCAAGTTTTTACAATACAACATACAATGAACAAATAACAAGGAGTTAACTAAGAAGTAAATGATAATTAAGTGGTGATCCTGAATGTTATTAAATTATTAAAAAGTGTAATGTGATAAGGAAGTTGACTGAAAGTAGGGACTAGAAAATAATTTATGGATGGTTTCAAGATGTTTAGGTTGAAAGGGATCTGTGTTGACAATAATACTAGCTTGGTATTGGGGCCTACCCCCTCACTTCACAATCTCACAACGATAAGGGTGTTGGCTGCTTTGAAAATATATACTATTAACCACATGTTTATACTTGGTTAGAAAAATAAGTCATCTTTCCCATTGGTTATGAAATCCAAGTAGGTAGGCCTTGGGTAGACAAATGTTTAAATGAATTTTAAAATTATGTGACTTGGTAGTGTGTGCAAGAAAGAGAAAAATAGTGAAACTAAATATTATATTTAAAAGTAAACTAATTAGATTTGTGACCTAATATAAAAATGCAAATAGCTAAAAGTGAAAGTGTGAATTAATTACTAGCATATAGTTGTCAATTCCCAATTTGAAACATAGTATAGAGTTAGTTTAGATGACAATATATGCAAAAATTACAAAACAAAGTAAAAAATGTTGCTACTATATTGCAAAAGCAAGGGTCCTTAATAACTAAGTTGACTAGGTCAACCTAGTCTTTCACATAGAATATATAATACAAAACTAGGTGAACCAAGTAGACTAGGTTTGCTTTATGATGGTAGGTTTGAAGACTACAAACTTTGCAAAATAGAACTGTAAGAAAGAATTGAATTGAAAAAGAGAGAAAGAAAGGAACCTTGGTGGGTTATATGATGTTGATGATTGTGAAATTTTTGTTGAAGTGACTTGAATGTTTTTAAAAAAATTCTACCAACTGTGTTGACTAGGTTAACCTACTATGCAATTCCCTATTTGTCAAATCCTGTTAAGAATATTATACTAGGTTGGTCGACATAGTATGTTATCTAGAATACTATGTCATCCTATTCAACCTAGTTTGATATATAGAAGTGAATAAGAGTATTGTGTCAACCTTTTCAATCCAGTAACTTGTATCTGATGAAGAGCTACATAGAAATAATAAACTAATTTTTGATGTGACTGTGTTAAACCTATAGACAAAAGTTAGAAACCATATCAACCCTATCAACCTAGTATCATAAATATAGAAAAATAATAAATAAAATGATAGAAATGAAAAATGTGAAAGAAAACCTGCAAGGGTTAGATTCACATTGGGTTTACTAGAATGTATGCAATAAAAAATGCATCAGATCTATAAATCAATCCTAGCTCAGAGAAGATAGATACTACTTACACTTCCAATTGGGGACATTAGATAATCAAGAACATGACCAATATGTGGATATTATAGACTCAATTAGGGGATATCTTACTATAATAATATCACTAGGGAGGGTTCTAAACCCTGTAATCAAGTGCTATGCAATAACCCTAACTAAGTCCTATGTTTTCATATTCACTATACTAATAACAAGTAAAGTCTAATCTAGTGCTCACCAAAGCTTGTGACATAAATTGGGGGTATTAAACACTAAAATTAAACATGCATAGAATACATATACTCATATTAATGTATATGGAATCCTAATGCATGGAAGAGAAGTAAAAATTCATATCTATCTACTCTTACAAAGGAAGAACAAAGTTAGGAATACTTACCTTTGAATACAAACCCATCAAGCCTCAATATATCCCTTGGTTAAGGTGATTCACAAGAGGTTTTGGTATGTAAAGATGAAAAGGATAAATCAAATCTAGGCTATACAACCTATCAATGCATCTAAAAGACTTATCCACAACACAAGATTCATATCTCCAAAGAAAGTATGAAACCCTAAGCTTGATCCTTAAGTAGAATGGTGGATAATTAAATGCACAATAACTCTTACTTATTATTATCTTCTCTAAATAATGGAAAAATAATATTTTATATATAGGTTAATTTAACCCTAATCCCTTCCAAAAGTTTTGATCGATAGGGTCGACCCAGTTAACCTAGTATCATTATTGACAAAAACTCACTAGGTCACGGGCTAGGTCGACTAAGAGCTGACCTAGACCCTAAATGAGTTTCACCAATAAGAGTACAAGGTTGAACAAATTTAGTTAGTCATATAAACTATCAAAAGGGGTTTTATTTTAGGAAAAGGGGTACAAAAGGTGGTAAAAAACTAGAGGAGTGTACAAAAGAGAAAAATAAGCTTAAGGGAATGGTTTTTAGGGAACAAGTGTGTAGATAACAAGTGTTAAAAGGGATAACAATCCTATGAAGCACTAATAGTCTACCCACCCCTTTCCCAGTGTAACCCTTAAGGTGTGCACTCAGAGAGATCAAGACTCGATGGGTTCTTGCAAGATAAAGAACATCAACAATTGATAAAAGTTTGAATATATTATGTGTATATAGTTATCATCTACCATATTTTTTTCACATTTATTAGACAATATCTTCCAATGTTTTATGAAATTTTGTATCATTTCATAATCAATTATATTATAATTTATGAAGTGAGCTAAGGTATTCTCAAGAAGATCACTAGTTTGAAACTCTTGTACTAGGGAGTTAACCATTTTTCTAAGCTAGTGATAGAATGGGTTTTTAGTTGATTGTATCAATATAAAGCATCTCTTAAGAGTGTTTTAGTTAATATATTGGTAGTATCAAAAGTATTAAGTTTGATCAAATATTTATAAATATTACCGAATGTTTTAAAATGTAATGTGGGATCAGTAGACTCATTGTAATTAATGGTAGGTGTGATAACTGCTATGTCAATATTAGCAATTTGAGGTACTAGAGGTTCATTTTAGAGATATTAGATAATTTTATTAATAAGGGGTGGTTGAGGAATAAGGTTACCATAGTAATCCATAGGGGGTGGGGGGCATTCATATTTTGCATTCCCCATGAAACCTATTGAGGTTGATTTTGAAGGTTAATGAGACGGTTTTACATCTACATCATTTGATTTATGTTATTGGTTTGAAAAGTATTCATTTGATTGAGTGTTTACAATAAAATTTGATGAATTTGGGTAGCATTTTAACTAGTGTGTGCAACATTTGAAGCATTGAAATTGGTATTAGTGGTTTAGATTGCACTATGAGTAGTAACATGCATTGCACTAGTGGCGTGAGAAGCATTGGTAAAAAAGGAAACACTAGTAGCATGATTAACATTTTTAGTAAAAAATAAATTAGTGGAATGGTTATAATTTGAAGAAAAGGAAGCACTAGTAGCATGATTAACATTTGTAGCAAAATATACACTAGTGGCATGATTAAGAAGGAGGGTAATTAGAAAAGGCCCACTAGAGGTTGAACCTACCATGTTAGTGGAGATATTTGGCATGGAGGTTGAAGAGGTCATAGAAGAAGAAGTCATTGTGTGTGAAGGAGATAAAATAGAAGGAAAGGGTTGAGAAGAAAAGAAATGTCTCCCCCACGTCTGTGAGATAAGGTAGGGGAAGGCAAGAGAGGTTCTTCCACTTGAGAACCTATCATAAGATTATCAATGGTTGAAGGGTCCTTTCCTCTATGTTGAGGAAATTCATTAATGAAGAAAAGAATTTTAGGTGTATATTATAATTCATGATCATCTTCTAAGGATAATAAAGGATTATGAATTGAGGATGAATGAGGAGTCCCATAGTTGTTAGTGTGAGTGGCAACATGAACGTTGCTTTCATCTAAAGTGGAAGCCACAAGCTGTTACTTGAGAAACCTATTAGGATGGGTAAGACTCATCATGTTTTTTGGATTCAACTCTATATTATCTTCAAATAGGAAATTCATGATGAGAAAAATAGGCTAAAATATTTATGGAAAGAAAGATTAAGAAATAGGATACAAAATCGAACAGGTTGATTATGTTCTGTAAAATAGGGAACAAAATAGAGAAAAAGAGGACATAGTTGTGCAAGTTGACCATGTACTGATAAATAGGGACAAGAAATAATAATACACATATGGATAGGTTAATTATGTGCTACTTAGATAAGGGACTAAATAGGAAGATAAAGAGACATAGTTAGATAGGTCAACTGTGTATTGTAAATATATAATTTGAACAGTCTATAAGAGATTGTGTCGATAGAGATGATAGTGTTCTGAAAAAAAAAATATTTTGCAAGATAAAATATAAAAAAATGAAATTAAGCACACAAGTAATTGGATCAATGTGATTTATAAAATTGAAACACACAACACAAACCTTATACCAATGCTGACCAATGCAAGTTTTGTAACACAAAATACAATGATCAAAGAACAAGAAACAACTTGAAAGTAAATGCTAACTAATTGGTAAATTTCAAGTGTTATTAATTTATAATAAAGTTTTAAATTAATGTGATTGGAATTTGGCTATAAGAAGGAACTAAAAAGTAATCTAAGGATGATTTCAAGAAGTTTAGGCTAAAAGGGATATGTATTAGTGATGGTACTGGCTTAGTATTGGGGCCTACCCCCTCACTTTATAATCCCTTATCAATAAGCATGTCGGGTGCTTTGACAATATATACCATCAACAATATGTTTATACTTGGCCAAAAAACCATGTTGGCTTCCCACTTGGTGATGAAATCCAAGTAGGTAGGTGTTGGGAACACACATGTTTAATTAATTTTATGTGTAAAGTGATTTGAAAGTGTGTGCAAAAGAGAAAAACAATATGTCTAAAATGGTAATTTGAAAAACCACATAATTAATCTATGTTTTTTACATTAAGCATGTAAGCAATTTAAATGAAAGGTGAATTAATTACTAACAAAAATAGTTTAATTTCTTGATTGTGAAGAGTACAAAATCAATTTAGGCAATACTGTATGCAAATAGTGTAGAACAAAGTCAATTGGATCACTACTATTCTATGGAAGCAAGATTTGAAAGAACAGAGTCAAATAGGTCGACTATGTCTTTGAGATAGAAAATATGTAAAAACATTGGGTTGAGCTAGTTGACCCAGTTGGTTATAGGGATACAGTTTAACAAATTGCAAACTTGTGAAAAAAGCATTGGAAGAAGAAAACTAAAATGACAAAGAAGGTAAAAATGAATCTTGGCGGGATTGAAGATGTTTAGAATGAATTTTTTTATGTTGTGATGCTCAAGTTTTGATTCAAAATTTTTTATAACAAAGTTGATTATCTTGATGGAGTTTGCAAAACTTGTGTGTTGAAAAAGAAGTTGTGAATAGAGTTGATTGACTAGACTATGTTTGTAGACCTGTATGCTGAAAAAGGAGAGTTGTGAAAAGAGTCTACTGTATCTAATATGTATGAAAATATATGATTGAAGAAAAAGACTATGTTGAGCCAATTAATCTAGTCACCTATATTTGGAGAACTACATAGACAAAATAGAGTCATTTTGGGGTGACTATGTGTTAAACCTGCACATAGACTATTAGAACTATATTGAAAGGTTTGATATAGTATTTTAAAAATAAAAATATATAATATGATGACAAAATTAAAGAATTAAAGAAAACCTACAAGGGTTTTGTTAACATTAGGTTCCCCAAAATGTATATAAATGAAAACGCAACTAATCTATTAATCAATCCTAATTCAGAGAAGATAAATCTTGCTTACAATTCCAATTATTAATACATTGGATATTTGGGGTCATGACCAAGATGGATCCACTAGACTTAACTAAGGGATATATTACCACAATAACATCACTAGAGAGGGTTCCAAAGCCTCTAGTCAAACAACACCATGCAATAACCCTAGCTAGGTCTTATGTTTTCATATTCACTAAGTTAATGACAAGTAAAGAAAAATCTAATCTAGTACTCACCAAAGCTTATGACACAAAGTGGAGGTAATAAACATAAAAATTAAACATGCATAAAAGATATATACTCACATCAATGTATATAAAATCCTAATGCATGGGAGAGAAGTACAAATGCAAGTCTATCTACTCTTACAAAGGAGGAACAAAGTTAGGAATACTTACATATGAAGATGAACCCACTGAGCCTCAATCTCTCCCTTGGCCAAGGTGATTCTTAAGAGGTTGTTGTGGTATGTAAGGATAAAAAGGATAAGTCAGCTTTAGGCTACAAAAATTATCTATGCATCCAAAATACTTCTCCATAAAATAAGATTCATATCTCCAAATAAAGTATTGAAACCCTAAGCTATGCTCTTCAAGTAGAATGGTGGATAAGAAAATGCACAATATAATATTCTTCTTCTTCTCTTCTATCTAAATGAAGAGAATGGATGTGTATATATAGTTGTATCTAACCATAAACCTTTTTAAAATTTTATTCGATAGGGTTGGCCCAATCGACTCTAAATAATTAATTGATAAAAACAAGATAGATCCCAATCTAGGTCAGCCAAAGCTGACATAGACCCATAATGTGTTTTTAAAAATTTGAATATAGGGTTAACCTAGGTTGAAAGTGTAATGTAAACTATAAAAAAGGGTTTTTGGATTAGGAAGGGGCTAAGTAAGGTGGTGAACTACCTAGAGGAGTGTGCAAGAGAGGAGGCAAAGCTTAGGGAAGTACAAATGAAAAGGGTGTGTAGATAACAAGTGGTATTATATGGGACAAAAATCATGTGAATCACCAATGGTCTACCCACTCCTTTCTCAGTGGACACTTTAAGGCACGCACTCAAAGAGATTGAGACTTGATGGGTTCCTACAAGAGAAAAAACATCAATAATTGATAAAGTTTGAAAATATTATGTGTATACAATTTCCATCATTTAAAAATTCATGCCATACAATAAAGGAATGAGAAGTCAAAATTATATCCATGGGAAAGTTAAAGTACATAATTAGATTGAATTATACTAATAAGAGTTCAAATGAGCTCCCATATAAGGTGAGGCCTAATTATAAAAAAAATGAGCAAAATATGATAATTAATGCAACATCAGAGCCTATTCCTTATCTAGATTTATTAGCTCCTCTAAGGAGACCTTTTACAAATCTTCTTGAACCACCAAATTGCATTCTCCAATGACTTTTGGAATGTAATGTCATATCTCTCCCTCCCGTCAAAGAGATTGATACAAATAGGCCTCTTCTAAAGAATTATGATTCTAATGAATTTTGTCATTATCATAGGGCCCCTAGCCATATTATAAATAGATGCATTAGCTTATGACATGAGATCCAATATTTGATAGAGGCTAATGTCATTGATTTGAGAACTCCTATAGCAACACCAAAAACACAACCAACTAAAGAAAAAGCAATGGAAATATTTTTTGATCCATTTCTAAAGCATACAACTAATGAGACAATAAACACTTTAGGTGTTCATTAAACTTATCAGGTTTATCCACCACCAATATCCTATCATACTCATACAATGGACACACACCCTCTACATAATATCATTGGTGTGTATCATACTATAGTGACATCTAGGCTTCTTATCACTTTCTCAAAATAAGAAATCATTGACGATGACTCAAATTCATATGCACTCTTTGTACAAGTTTACATTGATCATCATCCTATTCAAAGTGTCATTGTTGATAATGGGTCAAGCATTAATATGTACCATTACAATTCTACATCACTTGGACTATTCAGATCAGGGTATTTCTTTGATAGATATAGTTCTTTATGGATTTAGTGGCCATGTCCAGAGCTCCATCATGGAAATCATACTTCCACTATAGGTTGGTCTAGCATATGTGGCCATGAGATTCATAGTGGTACTTAGAGCTGACACATTTGATATGTTATTGGGTAGGCCTTATATATAGCAACTTCGAGCCATCCCCTCCACTATACTCAAATGTCTTAAGTATATACATGATAATTAGGTTGTTATAGTTGGGGGCCTTCCATATGAGTATCCTTTACCTACTCTATAGCCAACTACACAATAATCACCAGTAACAATTTCATACATTACCATACCCCATATATCAATTGAGCTACCAATGCAGGTGAGGTCTACTTCTATAACATTACCACATATACATACTCTCCCATAAAGACCTTTATTAAAGAAACCTTTATGTCAGAGACATGCTATGGATTTTATAAAACCTCTCTCTACCCCATTCACACCCAGATCAATGTTATCGAGTCCCCACAATACTCCACATAAATAATCCACACCAGTTATAGCTTATTCCACCAGATGGGTCCCCAAGATCCCCATAGTTCATAGTCCAATTCAGTTAACTCCACAATTCATAGCCACACTTCAAAATCAACTTCATCTATAGATTATTCAATACATCCAATTTCCATATCTCATATACTTATTCACACACCACTTGAGATCATTATTCTATTACTTGATACTGGTCACCTTGATAGTGAGTCTCCCATGAGACTCATTGATTGGTATGTTCTCACATTTTACTTGCACATAGTTTATCTTACCTTTCTCCTTGTATATAGTTTCATTTTCTTATTGATGGTACATAATTTATACTCATAAAACACAAAAATAATATAATATGTTTAAAAATTAAAAAAAGATTTAAATATTTCTCAAAAATACAAATTTTAGATTGTATGCATTTCCATTTTACATTATTTATATTTTATAGGTACTACATATGATATCTATGCTAGTATAGTCAGTTTTATCATACGTACATGCTTGACTTGTTCCTTTCAAGTGTTCATAGATTACTATAGGAATTAGGTCCTCTACATAGATCTAAATTTTATACTATCTACCCATTGGGGGCACATACACATATACACAGATTCAACATTGCTATATTAGCCCATTGGGGGTATCATTCACATAGCTTCCAACTTGCCAAGTTATATCCTTCTATGCTCCACATCAAAAATTTAGCATTGATTATATCTTGATATTGATCATCCTATACTACATTGATTTTTTATCAACTACTACTACTATAAACTTAGCTTATGGACATCTTTGATCTTACATAGATTTACACCACATGCTTATGGACACATTCATTTCTTGATTTACTAGTTTAGATTTCATTGTGTCTCTTTGATTCTACATATACTCGAGGGCATTTGAATATGTCATTAATCTATGGATTTAAGCTAATTCATTTCATTTTGTGTATGCTTTTGACATGTTCCCATGTCCTTATATGTGCTTATTGATTGTGTATGCAAACTTTTGAACATGTCCTTCCTTGTGCATCAAAGCCAAACTTTCTTTCTCTTTGCATATGTAGAAATTTGACCATGTCCTTATATGTGTGATATTTCTTAGAATGAGTGACATTTGCTCATGTCCCTTGTATTATGGCCCCTTGTCTTACTTTATGTGCCTTATGTGTTTGCATGTATGCTTTAATTTATGCATCATGGCCATGACACTTGAATCTTGATTGTTATATTCACATCCAGTTTGAGATGCCACGAGGGACATCATGCATCTCCCCTTCCTCCTTGGGTGCCTTAATGGACATCATGCCCCATCCCCCTAGGTAGTTTACTCATATTATATTTAAATTTATTATTCATATACATGCTTACATTGTTATATTTATTTGGAAAACCTTGTGAATGCTAGATGTAACATACATCATTCATTTCCTAGTTATGCTTAGACTATTTTACATTTCGATGTCATGTATACACATTATATTAGTTTATCAAGCAAATATCATATATTTTTAGTCTAACACACATGATGTATGGATTTTATTTTGAGGATAGTTATTTTAGAGGTTCAAAAACTCCACTCAAAAGAGGGGGCATTCACAGGGGTTTGTCATAGAGATCAAGCCACCCTAGGGCACTCAAAACACAAATTTCAACATGAAAACACATATTTTAGATCTCAGACTCAGGAAAATGTAGTGAAACATAGTCACACCTAGATCATTCTCAATTTTCCTCAAAAATACCACATTTGATCAATATCATAGTATAGTGGTTTATAGTATAATGTGCCATTGGAAAAGGGGACCACACTACTATCTAGTAGCCTCAAACATAGAAGATTTAAAAATTACGAGAAATATATAATAGTTGTAGTTTAGATTTACATAGTCTCAATCACATATTATCAAATATGATTAGTATATACTTAGTTTTTATATATGATTACACATGTTTTCTCAGATTAGGGGAATCATGCATGGCATGATCACTCTCATTTTAGTTTCATATATGTACATGTACAAATTAATATGACTTAGTCAAGAATCCATAAATAAATATATCATAATTGGGGGCATGTGTGCAACACATTGTTCTCATATGTTCAGTTTGGTACCAACTCTCTCAGATGGAATGACAACTCCATCTCATTCTCCATGTTGTATATTATAGACACCATATGTACTAGTTTTACACCAATTTTATACCAGGACCACTCTAGATTGATGCCTCATTTCATCTATAATAGTTGGCATTCCTAAGTGGCCTAGAGCCTTTTTTACATTTCATAGTTTCCATGTGGCCTAGATCCATCTTACATAGTTTTAATTAAATCACACAATTTTAGCTTCAAATGCATCTACTACACATTGGTAAGTAATGATGGAGTTATAGCCTACATTCTTGAGCCACCTACATGAGAGGGTTGGACAACTCATTGGTCCAATCCAAGTTATTCACTGACTATGATCCAATGAATAGGGGTGGGAAATGATGGAGTCAAGGATAGATTAAATTCTTGAGCCACACAAAAATGGGGATTGGGAAACCCATCATCCCAATGTAATCTATTCACCACTTTGATCACCATTTACACACAAATGATGTCACCAAGTTTTTACATTGGTTCATGTACCCAGTGAGGTGTATTCATTTATTTCCTCTCTCTCTCTCTCATATATTTACTTAGTTTTGTCTTTACTTTTGATGTTTATTAAGTAAGGACTAATTAATACATGTTTTATTTTTAGGACACATAATAGAGCATAGTTCATAGACTCATATCCATATTCATATGATTCACCTCTTAGGTAAGTCCAAGTATGTTTCTCTTTCCTTTATCCCAATCATTTCACTTTGTTGCATTTCTAGAATAAGTGGAGAAAATATAGTCATCTAAAATGTCATTTAATGCAATGAGTGTTACTTGAGATCACTCTATCCTTAGCTTAGACCTATACCTATTTTAAGGCCTCTTTTGATCATTTTTTGACTTATATACACACTCAATCCCTACCTAGATATACCAAAAGTCATATTAAGCCATCTCCTAGGCATCCTAGACCCTTGCTAACATGTACCAACGATTTAGACATTAGCATGGCCCTTTTGGTCTATAGTACAATGCACTATTGGCAAAGGGGACAATGCTATTATCCCTTAGCTCTTTCTACCCCCAACGAGTATATTTACATTTCCCAAAGCATCCTAAGTTTAGCCTAAACTCATTTTATGTCTTGAATAACATCAAAACACTATATAAAGACCACTCTCATTCATTCATCCCTTAGATGGAAATTCTCATGAGCAAGCTTATAAACAATTATGTAAATTAAGGTCATTGATCCTTATTTACCCTTATTTTTGTATACATCCATCTACAACAACCTAGAGCCAAAATTTACTCATATTTCTAGTTTTAAATCACACTCAAAGCATTCAAATCATCATTCATACTCAGACATACTAGCATCACTCTCACCATTAATAACACTTAGATTGGGATAAATACATTGAGTTTGATCCCATTTCGAGGTATTGGTATGTAGACAATACTCAACACATGTGGTGTTGAGGTCATATCCAACCTACCCTACTAATGCCACTCTTTTTACACTTATGTTCATCAAAACCCTAACAAGCATGAAGGCTTAGGGTTATATAGTGAAATTAGTCAAAATGAAGTATAAATGATGATCTAGGTCTTAATCATGTAGGCACATGCTTCTTAGAATAGAGTGAAGGTCTACCCCAATTTCACTATTTTATTTGCATAGGGTCAATAATGCAGTGCACTATTGGCAAATAGGGTCATGTTATATTTTGAAGGGGATTTTGACACTTGTTTCTAGCTGATGACACTTTGCCTAGTTCTTACACCATTTTGATCTTGCCACTTGTTTGTTTAAGTCCTATTTTCTAGGTAACTACACTATTTTCAATTCATTAATATTTATAAGATAAGCAAACAAATCAATTAATATAAAAATCAATGGCTATTGATACTATAGTATTTTATTCCCTAATTTATATACTTAGATCTTTATCTACTTAGGGTTTTACATTTAATTCCCAAAATAGTTAAATCAAGAATCCATGCCACATGAGATGCTCATTGAACTTGATATACCAATATCTAAGAGCCTACTTGAGACCATAAATGAACTTAATGAGTTTGCACACCTTTTATTCTTGTCTAGGTGTAATAAATACATCTATTTAGATCATAAAGACATTCTCTTATAGATCTCCATTCAGGGAAACACTTTTTACATTCATCTGAAGGACACTCCAACCAAATTATTCAACCATTTTAAAGACCTTTTTGATAGTATTTATCTTGGTCATGGGAGCAAAAGTCTCCTCATAGTCAATGACTTCCTTTTGTATGTATCCCTTTTCTACAATTCTTTCCTTATAATTGTCAATACTACCATATATTTTTATGCTATCTTAGGACCCACTTACAAATAATAGGATTCTTTTCTATTTGAAGATAAATAAGTTTCCATGTATTATTCCTCACCAGTGCCTGATACTCAACATCCATGACATCTTTCCAAGGCTTTGAATCTTGGGATTTTCCAACCATTGATAACTTAAAATATTCTAAAATTGTGTTTTCAAGGGTTAAGTTTACCTTATCATGAGCCATGCTATGAGTTTTTGGCTCTGAAGTGAAAGTGTCTGGAAATCCATCCAATTTTTAATCTCATATCGTATGAATATAACACTTGGGTATCCACTATATAATACTATTAGATGATAGATTCGAAGGACTTAGTAGACCATCACCACCACCATCATCCTCATCACCATTACCATCATCACAACCACCATATTTTTTAGTATAGGTTCTTAGAAAACCCATCATAACATGTTAATTGGGATTGTTTGTGTAAAGCACAATACAAAATATACTCAAGGAAACTACTATGTCATATTAAAGTTAAACTAGGGACATGATCGTATAGGAATTAACATGATTCGTAGTTTTAATTTACCCAAAACATTTAGTATTTTAAATGATTAATAGATTAAAATAAAATAAAACATAACTACACAAAGGAACAAGTATAGACATAAAAAAGAATCATTATCATATATATATATATATATATATATATATATATATATATATATATATTGATCTTTATATTTTGGAATGCTTTTTTAAATAGAAATGATCTCTATATATAAAGATTACAAATGATTTTTACTTCATATACCAACCTTTCACTACAAACAAAAGATATGCTTTTCACATTATACAAATTCTTGATGTGAATTTAGGTGTTAAATACATATAAAAAGATATACAAAGTACAACATAGTATAAGTTGCACACATGCCATACAATTATACTCTATAATTTTATATCCTTGTTCTACTACTAACACTTTCTAAAACTTAAACCATTATCTGATCCTAAGAAAACATCACAAGAAGTATGACGAATGTTAGAGCTGATGGAGTTGCCTAAAGAAAAGGGTTGGACTATAAACATTTCTTGCAATAATCATTCAAGGTGTTATTTACTAGTTTTCACCTCTTACACACTACTTAGCCACCCTTTTAGGTTTTCAACTAAGTAGCATACCAATCTAATGCCCTTGTAGGTTTTTAATAGATTTACATAACTAGGAGGCTACCCTTGTAGGTTTTCAACCTTCTTAGCCCCATTCTTAAGGTTTCAAGCCTTCTTTTATACAAAATAGAGTAGCTTTAAAAAATTTCCAAAGTTGGTGCATACCATACCTATGTGAAGGGTGGATGCATATAATGAGAATAAGGAAAATAAGGATATGATGTGGAATTTATAGTTGGATTAGTTTTAAATTTTGAAGCAAATGATAATGATGGAAGTGCTAAAATTATTTTTGAAAAGGTCACAACTTTAGTTAAAGATGTTGGTGACATTTACTGATATTATATAGCTGACTACATAACTTGAGTGACTTTTCTTGTTTGGAGTTCCTGCTAGAGCTACTTAGGTGGGAAAAATTATAACTCTATAGTGATTTCAAAAGTAGAATTGTCCAAATGGGAGAAGTTCAACTTGAATAACTTCCAATCAATAAGAGCTTCCTGCACCAAAGAAATTATAGTGCATAGAGGGGCTTGAGATTACATTAGGTTTTGAATATTTTCATCCTCAGAGATGAGGAAGGATTTCCTAATCTATGACACTTTACGTTGGATCTCTAGTGTGAGATAAATATCCTATATATATGATATTAAATTTAGATTCCAATAAATGTATTGTGAAGCATGTCTTTCTACCAATTGGTCTGACTATCATTGCATCTCTTAAGTCCAAAGAATCCTTTAGTGTCAAATACATTGAATGATGTGTAGTCATATATTTTTTCATTATTTCTTTGGATTTGTTAGCCTTAATGAGTTTTATATTAACCTCATTCAATGCATTACTAAGTTATTTCTTCTAATCGAACATGGAATAAGTAATTTGCATAGTCTGATGCACAACAATGTCCATAACTTGCTCGTACTCATCCTAGAGTTCATAAATAGATTTTATTTTCACATTTAACCTCTTAACTTATATTTGATTCTATTGGAGCTTATACATAATGAGCCAATCCTTTGTCATCCTAGTCAGGAGAATCATGAATTACTTCTCTTCAAACATGACTTGGTCACCCAAGACTTTGATGACCAAGGCAGGGAAGGTGTCATAAATAAATTGCCTTACTTTGTTGTATCAGAGGTGTATGTATATTTTTCTTCCCTAAACTATGATGCCTCATATTCTTGTGTGGAATATTTTTGTGTGATGGATTACTATAATGAAATATCTCCCTCCATTTATTTTGCCAAGGGTAACTAGGAGACATCAAATGATGCTTCTTACATTGTTGTTGAAAGGGATAAAGTAGAAGCTACATATGTTTTAAGTACCTTATTTATTTCATCCATTGAGAGTGAAAAGGTTATCCACATTTCTAAAGGTACATGGGCATCCCAAAACCATTAGTTAGGTAATTGTGGCTTATGCTAGGAAGGCTCCTCTTGTACACCCCCTTAAATGGACCCCAAACCTTGTGATGTGGAAGATAGTTATTGGGCCCCAATTATCACTACTTTATTGGTGAGTTCTGTTGGATGCTGGGCCTAATTTTATCTCTCTTCCTCCTAATTTTTTGAGACTTATTTAATTTTATCTTATTCTTATACCATGGCTATTGCATCAACATTGACCTTCCTCTTCTACACTACTTTTGATTCTTGATTTACTTGCTCAGTCTTTTTTGTCACAAATTCTTTATCGTATGTATTATTTTACTCTTGTTATCTTTTCCTCTAATCTTCTTCCTCAACAACCTTATGTTTCACCTCTTTCTTAATTTTCTTCTTCTCCTCTTTCTTGGCCTTCTTCACAACTACCTTTTGAGCCTTATCCTACTTGAGTTGATATTTAATAACTTGATCCTATGATATGATATTTTATTATATGGTTGGATGATCAAGTTGTGGTTATGCACTCAATTATGGATCATGCATATAAGTTGGCTAATATTGAGATGAAAGTGATTACGAAGGAGAAGAAGGGGATGACTCAGCCATGGTGTGCCTATGGAATGGTGCCTTTTATTGAGATAGGGAAACCAAAAATTTCCTTAGTCACTTATAGGCCCAAATCATCTCTTGTGGTTGTTGTTCTATTACTTGAGCCTTTTAAAACTCATCTTCATTAACTAGTTGAGGTTCAACAAAGAAACCCATATACTCTATGAAAGATGGTGAAAATTGGGGTGCTATATGGGTCCTTAGTTTATGCATCAACAACTATTATGGGATTAATATTGATGTGGGCTTGGTTATACCCCTAAAGACCATATGCCTTGTGCTTCTTAAAAAATCACATCCATCCTACATATGCATTCTTCCTCTTCTACCACTATGTCTATAATTATCAATGCAAGAGGTGTGGGAATGTTCACCAGATATTCAACAAATTGTTTTATAATTGACAAGTGTGCACTATTTTATATAAGAAAATTTGTTTTTATTCTTCTTCTTAATAGACCTTAGTTCCCATGTCCTCCAACATATACTTGTACAAGACCTCCCCTACGACACCCAGTTGAGCAAGATCATATTAAATATTGATTTATGGAACATTCTTATAAGAAGTCCGTAATTTGGTATTATGCACCTTATTATTAGGTGGAGGTGATGATACTATGTGTTGGTTCCTTACTCTTTCTTGTAGAAATATGTGATGGGTTGCTTATGATTTAGGTAGTGCCTGTACCTTTGCTTGTGATTATGTTGTTGGTTGTTGAGGTAATGATTATTGTTCCCCTAGAAGTATCATTTGCATTAGTGGTATTAAGTGAACATCTAGAGATTTATTCCCAAACTTTTTGCCTACGCATCCAACATAGTAATGAATAATGACAAGGAAGTGATGGGTTTCTTTGGGAACTCATGGAATCTAATTTGGATGCCATCATGGAGCTTAGTCACTACATCATGTTGCCCTAAATAATGTATGATGTATGTGGGCACATGAGGGTGTGAAAGGATAAGACATTAGATTTTCACTCACCATGCATTTAATCTACCCAACTACTCATAATATTAGCTTTTTTGGTTTAGGTAATGTTTACAAAAGTGGTCATAGGCTAGAAGTTGACATTCAGATTAACAAGGCCATTTGGGGACTTCTATTGTGTGAAGTAGAGATGTGTTTTGCTAAAATTTGTTTATTTCAAGTCTAAAGAAAAAATAGAGAATAATGATAGGGATAAGTGATTAGAATGAACCTAGATTGGTTTGTACACCATATCCAAACATTGTGATCACTCCTCTTTAGTTGGGGATGACTACCTATAAGTAAGAAAACACTACTACAAAATGTTTGTTAGTAGATAAATGAGTGGGCTGTCAAGCTACGTGCTTATTTAAGGAAGTGTGAAACTTCCTTAGAGATGATAGTCCAATTTTGAGAGACAAAAGAGTAATAAATAACTAAAAGAGAGGTAAAGAGAGAGTGAAAGAGAAATAATGTTACCATTATTTGTAACTTGAGTGCAATAAAGAGTAATAGAGTGCAAGTGGTATATTCTATTTGTATTTTAGAAGTTATTTGGGTAGGTTTTGGAAAGGTTAGGGAATCCACAATCATTGACGTTAGTGGGGAAGTGACCAATATCAGTTATGATGCCAAGGTCGGTAGGTGAAGGTGATCGATGTTAGTTAGGCTGCCGAGGTCGGTAGGGGAAATAATTACCTAAGAGCTTACAGAAGGATTTTCTAGGTCTAGGAAATGGTTTTGATCAGGGTTGGGAGGTTGGGGAGAGTTATAAGAGAGAGACTATGATTTGGATAGATTTGGTCAGAGGTTTGGTGTGTCAGGTCAAGGGGAAATAATTAGGGAAGCTTTGTAACTCCCTCATGAGGGTTCGGTCAGGAATGTGTAAAGTAATGAATAGTAGATATAAAGTGATAGAAAAGTAAATGCTTAAAACACCTACATAATAAGTAATGTACTTAGCTATAGTGGTGACTGAATGATAAGTGTTAGATTGATGGCTCCTATTAGGTAGTTTGAACTAATGCCCTAAACATAGAGAACAAGTAGGGGATACTAGTCCTCAAGAGCTTGGTTCCTGATCATGATTGACTTATGTAAGATAATAGTAAGCCAAGATGTCAAAAGTTGAATGTTGAGAGCTTGAATGCAAGTAAGAATGAATTTTATTGATTTTTGCTAACTTGAACATCAAGTTGGAGTTTGGCTTATCATCAATATCAGTGATCCCATCGACATTAACCATGGGTTGATTGATGTCGACAGCCTTAGAATAGGTAAAACTACTATTTTTGGCCACTTTTTTGTTGATCCTCATGCCGAATGTTGCACCTATTACAAAATAGTAAAAAAAGGAGGCTAAGAAGGATGTAGTTGATTAGGAATTTAGTTTTAGGTGAGAATAAGTCTTGGGTAGTTAAGATAAGGAGACTAAGTCTTGAGGTGACTCATCAGGGGAGAATCAGCCTTAGGATGAGGTGGCTAGGTAAGCTAGTATAATGGGTTTTTAATTAAGTATTTTAAATTAATTAAATGTGTGAGGGGTAAAAGCATGAGTTACAAAGGCTAATTATTATTATTATTAAAATGGGGCTCAAGGGGGGTTTTGACATAGGTAGTTACACATGTGTATGTGATGTAATTTTGGTGTCTACATTTGCCCCTTTTTGTCTTGTAATTTGCATTATCAAGTTACAAGACAAAAATATGAGTCAGATTCTCTAAGTATTGGATGAGGTATCCCTCCTCAAAATGGGAAATGATGGAGGAGAAATCAGAATTGAGTACCAATTTGATAAGAAGTGAATTGGGTAAGTAAAGGAGAATGTGGTATTATTGTTGGTATGTATACTACTATGAGATATAATTGACAAAGTCAAGAGGAGGACTTGGATAGAAATAACCAAAGTATAACTTGTAAGTGATAGCTAAGAAGGTCAAAATAATCAAAGTTATAGCTCCAATGGTCTATGTGTACTAGGTATCTGAGGTAAGAAGTGCCCTTAGGAAACACAAAAGGGTTACAGGTGACAAGATGAGCTTGGTTTCCATCCAAAACACCTAATATACATGCATGTGTATAATAACTAATTATAGAATAATAACATAATGGTCAAGACAAGCAATGCAAGGTTGGTGTAAAAGGGTCAATAAGTGAGTAGATATTCATGATATATAAGCAAAGTTGTTATGGGTGGATATTTAAGTGATCTCCAAGAGTGGTTGTCATGGTTGGGGAGATATATGTGATCTCCAAGTTAGTGGTTGTGGTTAGGGAGATATACATAATATCCAAGTTACCTAAGAGTATGGGTAAAGTTTAAAGAGTTGGGGTTATTGGTGGAAACATTACTGCAATGGTGCTAATGTTAGTGATATTATCGATATCAATAATAAATAGTGCTGATGTTGGCATATTAGGGTAACATTGATGATGTTGGTAGGCATAAGTGCCAATGTCAATAGATTAGGTCAAGCATGCTGACATTGGTGACTGACCAAACCTAACAAAAGGGGGTTTGGTAGTTGACCAAACTCATTTTTAACTTGTGATTGGAGAAAAATTAGAGTTGTGAGAGTGACTAAGATGGCAGAGCAAGGAGGGGACCTAGTGGGAGGTGCACCACTATAAGATCTAGCTATGCCAGTCCAAAGGAGATGGAGAGATGAGGTAAGAGTCTTTTTGAGTTATTTTGAAACTTGATTTGGTTATTTTTATTTTTTAAGCTAATTTAGAGGTGGGGGGATAGAAAATGTTAGTAGAGGGGTAGGAAATGGGGTAGGGTATTTTTAGGATAAGTTGGGGGGAATTAGGGTAATTTTTAAGGTTAAAATTATAGTTTTAGGGATGGGTCATTCAGCCCTAGGGCCAAACCATTCATCAACATCAATGGGGTCTACTGACATCAGTCGACATGGTACCAAGGTTGGTAGGTATCTATCGATGTTGGCTAACACTTATGTCTATAACACATCAATATTGGTATTAAAGCCAATATTGATGCTTGTGAAGAACCAATAAAATAAGAGAAAGGGTCAATTTAGATCCCTAACAGAAGTAGTCAACTAACCTAATGGCTGAGCTGGTCTTAGAAGATCCCATGTTGACTGAGTGATACTTACATAACCCAATTTAGAGCCTCAGACCAATGTAGTGCTCCTAGAGCCTGGGAAAAAAGATCTAAGGTATGGTTTAAAAAGAGAGGTTGATATAGGTTAGAGGACCTAGGTCTTAAAATATAGGGTAGAGGGTTGAGGGGTAGGTATATAAGTTATGAAGCCTAGAGTTATGATAGGCAATGGGCCTAGGGTTGAGAGAGAGAGGCAGTGAAGCCTAGGGTAGAGAGGGGAGAGTAGGGTAGATAATTAGGTGGGTATATGGTCAAGCTATCCTTAGAAGAACCTATGTTGACTGAGTGATACCTACATAGCCTAATTGAGGGCCTCAGACCAATGTAGTTCTCCTAGAGAGAAGGGAAAAGGGTAGTGGTAGGTTATATTAGAAAGAATGTGACTTGAGTTGTGTGTTGATGGATGCAAGTGAGGATAGAACTGACATTATGAGATCATCTAATGAGGCTTTTGATGTAGATGAGGAGGGATGTTACCTCAAAAGAGTGGGAACATATGGATATTATGGGGTTAGGATGAGTGCAATGATATTGTCAAGTCATTTGAGATGTGAGCCTTATGATAACATTGATCGAGAGGTGGGGTCATACCACCAACACCTTCCATCTACTGATCAGAGAGTTGATAGTGAAATAGGAGGACACACACACACACACACACACATATATATGATATTATGGTTACCACTCTAGGGTGAGGAGCTCTTTGAATGCTTGAGAGAGGAGCATGATATATGTTAGGTTTTGGAGCTAAAAGCTTCACTGTTATGCAAACATGGAGGAGGCGCTGAGTGTCACAATAACTGGCATCAGTCAGGCTAATCGACATTGGTAAGGGGTGGACAAGAAGTTGCCGACATCGGTCAGAGATCAGCTAATGTTAGTCATCTCCAGACAGACAATGACCAACATCAGTTGCCTGTGTGTTCTAAAACTTTTAGTTACACAAACAGTTAGTTTGTTGAACCGGTTATTTGCATGTAAAGACTAATTTTAGTCTTGGAGCTGCATTTCTAATTATTGTAATTAGGAAGTCTAATTATTGTTTGCATGGGATCTATATAATAGACTCATGGGGCTATATTATAATCAAGGACAAGGAAGAGATCCTTCCGATTGTAAGATCTAGGTTTGTAGCTGTGCAAGACCAGGTTGATCTATGGTATAGCAAGATCAGGTTAGATATACATGGTAAGTAAGATCATTTGATTTGTAGGTTGTTGCAAGTTCAAGGGAGATCTACTTGGAGTACTTTGAGTACTTTTTTGACTGGCAGTATTGTTACTGACTGGTGGAGGTGAACAACAACTCTGTGTTTGAGTTGTTTATTGTGACCGTAATTGAGAGAGAGAACTCTTGAGGGAGATTATTGTACGCCCTAGAGGTGTGGGAGCCCTAGAGGTGTGGGAAGAAGAGTGTGACTTCTTTATTGTATTTTCTTTCTAAATGAGTTGAATACAATTGTGTATTGTCTCTCAAATTCTATGTTGTTTTTGATTTCCAGTTACTTGTTACTTCTGGTTAAATTCCATGTTTAGTTGCTTATACAAGGTAATCAATTGTGCTCCTAATCTTGACAAAGTGGTATTAGAGCTTTATGTTCTAGATCCTGACAAGTGGTATTAGAGCTAAGGTTGTAGGTTCACAGAGCCTGGTTCAGAGTAGGTTTGTGTTTGATTATAGGTCACTCTCAGGGGTTTTTGATTGAGTGGGAGTATAACAATGGTAGAAGAAAGTAAGCTAAGAATGGAGGAATTCAACAGCAAGAATGATCAATTACGGAGTTATGAAAAGAAAGAGTAGGTAAAGAAAGATTGCTGGTTGGTAGAAGATCAGCATGAAGGAAATGAAGAAGCAGATGTTGCAGGTGTTGTTGCACAAGATGCTCTTGTATGTTCCTTGGATAAAGTAGAATCTTGGATTATAGATTCTGTTGCCTCTTTCCATACAGCCCCAAATAGAGTATTTTTCCATGTTAATGTCTATGGAGACTTTGGAAAGATTTATTTAGGGGTTGGTGAGCCTTGTCAAATTGTTGGAAAAGGGGAAGTGTGGCTGAAATTGTAGACGGCCAACACATGGGTGTTGAAGGATGTCATGCAGGTCCCACTTCTGAAGAGGAGTCTAATTTCTTCAGGAATGTTGGGTGATGAGGGATGCACAGTAAATCTCATAGTGGATGCACTTGAATTAGCATGTGGTAAGAAATTAGGTACTCTTTATCTATCTACTTGTATTACTGATTCTCCTTTTGTTGTAAAGATGTGGCTTTGTAGGCTTGGTCACATGAGTAAGAAGGGGATGCATGTTCTTAAGAGGAAGTCAGATGTGTTTGACAAACTTAAGAACTGGAAAGCCTTGGTTTTCATGGAAGAGATGATGGATAGAGATTAGCTGAGGGGGCTGAATAATTTTGAGCAGGGAAGTTTGGACAAGGTTTTGATTCAAAGTAAGCTCACAGGTAAAAAGTCATCACTCACAGGAAAACATAGTTATCAACATCGGTCAGGTGGAACCAATGTCGAATAGGTAGGTACTAACATTGGTCATGTGTAAACCAGAGTTAGTGGTGTTAGGTAGGTGGACACTGATGTCAGTTAGGGAATCGACATTGGCAGTCAGGTTAGTCGCATGGAAATGATGTCGGTCAGATGCAGACTGAAAGGTGACCGATGACAGTCACTGTCAGAATGGATTTTGGGTAGATAGTAAGCTGTCAAGGAGTCTCAAATGCCCATATGGAGGATTAAAAGGGTAAGTAAGCCTCAAATTCATTGTTCCCCTTCTTTACACTACTTGTTGCTCACTGATGGCCAAGAACTAGGAAGTTTTAAAGAAGTAGAGCAGGTAGAATCCAGGAAACAATGGGAGCATGGCATGAATGAGGAATTTGATTCCTTAGAAGAGAACAAAATAGGAGATTTGGTAGAGTTGCCAGCTAGGAAGAAAGCACTAAAAGACAAATGGATTCCCATGTTAAAGAAGAGAGAGAATGGACACGTGAGACAGAAGGCCAGGGTATATGGTCTTGACCAAGCTGCAAGACAATGGAGGTTTAACCATTGTGTTTTCTTTACCAGGTTGGATAATATTAGCTACAATATCCTATTACTATATGTGGTGTGTATGCTTGTTGTAGGGTCACACATGTAGGGAGTTGCTGAGCTAAAGGTAAAGTTAGTTTAGAGGTGTGTCATGAAGGATCTGGGAGCAACAAGATTCTTTGGCATGAGTATTCCTAGAGACAGGGAAGATCATAGGTTGATGTTGTCTCAAGATGATTGTGTGAATAAGGTAGTGGTGAGGTTCAAGATGTGGGATGCAGAACTAGTTTGCACACCTATGGATAGACAGTTCATAGAACAGTGTCCCAATTCACATGATGAGGTTAAGTATGTGAGTACTAGACCTGATGTTGTCCAAGCAGTGGGTGTTGTCAGTGAGTTTGGGGTCAATCCAGGAAAGAAGCACTAGAAAGTAGTTCAGTGGATTCTCAGGTATCTGAGAGGGACTAGTAGCAGGTATACATGTGATGCAGGGTCAAGCACTTCTCTACATGGGTATGTAGAATCGGATATGACAGGGGACTTAGATGATAGGCATATTACCACAGGATGTGTGGTGGTTGGTCTTCAAGATTGAACTTGAAGAGGGATACAAGCTAGGAAACAAATTAGATGATGTATAGGTACGGGTACAGGTGTAGCTATTTATCTCCAAGTGGGAGATTGTTAGGTTGTGGAGCTAAAAGCTTCATTGTTATGAAAAAATGGAGGAGGTGCTGAGTGTCACAATAATTGGCATCAGTTAGGCCAACCGACATCAGTCAGGGGTGGATAGGAAGCTGCTGACATCGGTCAGAGATCAGCTGATGTCGGTCATCTCTAAATAGATAGTGACTGACGTCGGTTACCTGTGCATTCTAGAACTATTAGTTACACAAACAGTTAGTTTGTTGAACTAGTTATTTGCATGTAAAGACTATTTTTAGTCTTGGAGCTGCATTTTTAATTATTGTAATTAGGAAGTCCAATTATTGTTTGCATGGGATCTATATAATAGACTCATGGGGCTATATTGTAATCAAGGACAAGGAAGAGATCCTTCCAATTGTAAGATCTAGGTTTGCAGGTGTGCAAGACCAGGTTGATCTATGGTATAGAAAGATTAGATTAGATTTATATGGTAAGTAAGATCATTTGATTTGTAGGTTGTTGCAAGTTCAAAGGAGATCTACTTGGAGTACTTTGAGTACTTGTTTGACTGGCAGTATTGTTACTGACTGGTGGAGGTGAACAACAACTCTGTGTTTGAGTTATTTGTTGTGATCGTAATTGAGAGAGAGAACTCTTGAGGGAGATTATTGTATGCCCTAGAGGTGTGGGAAGAAGAGTGAGACTTCTTTATTGTATTTTCTTTTTGAATGAGTTGAATACAATTGTGTATTGTCTCTCAAATTTTGTGTTGTTTCTAATTTCTAGTTACTTGTTACTTCTGGTTAAATTTTGTGTTTAGTTGCTTATACAAGGTAATCAATTGTGCTCCTAATCTTGACAAAGTGGTATCAAAGCTTTATGTTCTAGATCCTGACAATATACAAATGGTAGAATTATATGGTGAGCATGTTAGCAAGGTGACCTATCATTCAATGAGTTTCACCTATGAGCCACTATATATGACCGACGAGGAGTAACATTGCTTGAGCATCTTGATGATGATCATGATCACAATGCATGTATTACCAAATGTAGATGGTGGTAGATTTATAATTGCATTGATAGGTGTGCTTGCATAAATGGTTGAGTAGTAGACTATTTTTACATGGGGTCTAATGTTTTTGGTGTAGTTATATAGAGAGATATGGGGTTTGAGACTATGATGGTGATATAGTTTGTATGTCAGCCATCTACTACACTATTGGGCATATAAGCACATCATGGTGACACAACCATTGGGGTTACCTACCATGATTCTAGCTAGCTTTAGGGTTAGTTTTAGATGATAAAGAGAGGGCATGGCATAGACTTGAGCGAATGGCATAGTACATGACATTGCCTATTATAGGTGTATGATTGAGGGTTTGATCCCTATGGATATTTTTTGGAGACCTTACTTGACATACTCCATATTCAGAGGATAGGCACAGTAGCTAGTTAGATTGCAAAGCTCACTATGGGTTAGGAGGTGATGAGTCAATGAGTTAGAGATGGTACCCATGGCACAGGTCAAGAGGTAGTTTAGTTTACTATAGGATATACCACCTACCTTCCCTCGATATAGGAGGGATGACATAGATGCACCCCTATTATTTACCTAGGAGACAGATGGGCTAGATTTTGAGGAGCTACCATTAGGGATAGGTGTTAGAGATCTAGGGTGCATAATGGCATATACAACTTGATGGGTAGGTTTACATCTCATGATGGAGGTTAGGAGGCCACCACCATATTTACATGGGTTGGTGAGAGAGAGGGATGTAACCGTATTGACATGAGATGCATTAGTGTAGGCAAGAGATACAACATAGGTATAAGTATTATCCTTATAGGGGCAGGTGGTGAAATTGCAAGGCTAGGTTAGGGCACTATATGACCAAATTGTAGCACTACAAGGCCAGGTAAGAGTGTTATAGGGTCTAGTGACTGTAGTGACAATAAAGAGGGATAGACTAAGAGTATCAGGTTAAGATGTTCCTCCTCCACCATAGGGACCAGTACAGGTTAGGCCATCAGTAGGTATTATGGGACTACCATAGAATGTATCTCTGGTGAGATATACTACTACCATTAATGAGATTGCCTATTATATGAGGGATATCAAAGAGTTTCCATAGATTCAAAGGTACTCTAAGTTTAGAGAGTAGGAGAGATTAGTGATATGGACCATGACTTCTAGCTCACGTAGACATAGATGAGTGAAGAGTGGTGATGACACTACTTCTTCATGATGACATGGAGAGCCTCAAGGACTCTAAGTGCTAGTGTTTATGTTTTTGTTACATATGTTATATATACACTAGCCTGTGAGACAAAGATGAGAGATGTATTATTTCAAGAGAGAGATGATATTGTGATGATGTACATTTGTTGAGACCGTATATATATATATATATATATATATATATATATTAGATGTTTATTTATTATGATTTTGAGATGTATTTATTATGATTTTGAGATGTATTTATTATGATTGTGATGATGATATTGATGTAGATGATGATGATGATAATGATTTTATGCTATGTTAATTTGATGTTAATGTTGAGCATGTTAGTTGAGGTGCACTTAGCATTTTTCCATATTTGTGATGGTGTATACTTAAAATGAATGTGTTGGTTATATTATTTTATTTCAACATTTTTACATATTTGTGATGGTGTATTCATAAAATAAATGGAGTAGGATTTGATAGTGTTGGTATGAAATTATTTTAGATCTCAATAGAGAGATTGACATGTGGTTTGGATGGAAAAATAAAGAGGCAAAATGCTCATGCACTGGCAAAGACTATAATCAGAACATAAATAGACTAAGGAAAATGAGCCTCTTTCATGCCTTATATATTTGAACCATTGTGTTTGTTAGAGAAGCATCATGTTTACCTTATGTTAAGTGAGCTTCATAGTCCCTTGAAATAGTATGAGGGAAAAAAGGGTAAAAATGAGGGAAAATGTTTGGTAGCATAACCTATAAAGTGGGGATGACATGCCCCTATTGTGGGTGACCCGAGACATACTATAGGCAAGTCCATGACTTAAAGCTTTTTTTTTGTTGTTTACACTAATTAATGTGGGAAGCCTAAAATGGGATTTTGTATGGGTTAAGGTTGTATAAATATGATCAATATGAGAAGATTTTTTTATTTGTATTTCCCTTAGAGAACAAAGCTTGGCCTAGCCATCCTTTAAGGGAGTGGTCTAAGCATTTGTTTTTAATTTTTAAATAGCTATCCTTCAAGGGAGTAGTCTATTGATAATAGAAAAGAGAAGTTACATAGTTGTCCTTTAAGGGAGTAGTCTACATTGAGGAGCATGACCTAAGAGTTTATAACTTGTCACATATCCCATTTTTTTTGCTTTTAGTCATGGACAAGACTATAGAGGCTTAGGGGTTTTCCACTTTGAGGGAAAAACCATAGTACCTCATAAGTTAACTAAGTGAGTAGGAGTAAGGGTGAAGAGAAAGTGAGATTAATGTAATAGGGGTGCTCAAGGTATGATCTCAAGTTAAACATGAAGTGAAGTGATGCTTGGTTAACAAAAGAATGGTCGTAGGTGTAAGGTATTTAAAGGCTCAGGTTCTGGCCTTCCTTCAAGAGAAGACAAGTGATAAGTTCCTAAGCCATAATTGTGAGTTATGATATAAGGTCCAAACCAATTAGGAGCAAACTTACCCTATTTACTTTTCTCCATGTTCATCACATGCTGATTTTCTTTTAAGATGAGATATCTAATATTGAAATCTTACTCTTTGAGGTTTTTTTTATAAGCACGTTTGATATGCTCTTGATAGATTTGGAGGTGGATGAGGGCTATGAGATGATGCTCATAAAGAAATTCAAGTTGAGACAAACTTTCTTGGTAAAATTCATCCTTAGTAAGTATGTTGTATAGAGAAATGCAAAGAGAGGGAATATGGACTTCAAGAGTCAAAACAACCTCCATCCCATACACCTTAGAAAAAGGTGTAGCACCCATAGGGGTTAAAATGATAGTTTGGTAAGCCCATAAAGCAAAAGGAATGTGTGTGTGCCAATACTTGCCTATATTATTGACTACCTTCATGAGAATTTTGGTCAATGTTTTATTAGAAGCTTCTACTTGTCCATTTTTTTATGGATAGTATGGTGATGGGAAGCTTAATTTAATTCCAAATGTATCATAAAGATTTTGAATAGTCTTGTTTTTGAAAGATTTACTATTATCTATTATAATTTTATGGGGAACACCAAAATGATAGTTGATGTGATGGTTGATGAAGTCAACAATTTTAACAACTTTAGTGGAGATGAGAGAGATGGCCTCTACCCACTTGGTGAAGTATTCAGTGGTAGTAATGATAGAATGATGATGGAGGGATGAATGAGGCTTAATATCCTTGATTAGATCTAAATCCCATTGGGAGAAGAACCAAAAGTATTTGGTGACTTGTAATGCATGACTCAGAATGTGAAGGAGGTTAGCGTGTTGTTAACACTTGATACAATGATGAACATAATCAACATAGTCTTGATGGAGTGTGGGCCAATAATAACCAAGTTGAAGGATATGCTTGGTAACTTCATGACCATTGAAATGTCTACCACAAATCTCATCATGGACTTCTTTAATAGTGAAGGGAGTCTCAGTGCTAGTGAGGCATATAAGAAGAAGACCATCAAAACCTCACTTGTGGAGAATTCCCCCTAGCATAGTGTAACGAGCGACATATTTTATGAAGGTGTGTCTCCCATTATTGGAGAGATTAGAAGGGGTAATAGAGAAGGATAGATAATTCATGAGTTTCTTGTACCATTAGTCATGTGGGTTGGATGTTACATTTATGATAAAGAGGATGTTAGTTGATACATAAGAGGGTAATGTTAAGCGATGCATGGTGACATAGATTTTCAAGGAAGAGGATGAAGAGTGTATGTGTGAGGCAAGTGAAGCCATTGTATCGACAAACTTATTTGTAGATCAAGGAATAGTTTGTAATAGATAAAAACCAAATGATTCCAAGAGTGTATCTACATGATGTTTATACCACTATAGAATCTCATTTTTGCATAGGTAGGAACCATTAACCTGGTTAACCACTAGCTGGGAATCACCAAAAATGGTTATGGATTTGATACCCAAGAAGAGAGCTATTTGAAGTCCTAAAATCAAAGCCTCATATTTGGCTATATTGTCAGTGCATTCAAAATCTAGTTTAAATGATAAAGGCATAGGCTCACCATCTAGAGGAATAAGATTGAATCCCGTACCCCTACCATATTGACATTTAGAACCATTGAAAAACATCATCATTTGATAGGAGATGTCATCGATGGAGAGAATTGTGATGGATTCATAAGGGAATTTGAGGTTTGAAGGTTGGTTATCAGGTAAAGGGGTGGTAGATAACTAGTTAGTGATTGTTTTCCCCTTAATAGACTTTTATTGAATGAATTCTAAGTCAAATTCAATCAAAAGCATGAGCCACTGAGCTACATGTTGGTTTTGATATGGCTTGGAATGCATGTATTTGAGGGGATAAATATGGGTGACCATAAAGGTTTTATGATTTAGGAGATAATGGTGAAGCTTGGAGGGGGAAAAGACCAATGCAAGGCAAAGTTTTTTAGTATGGGTATATCGAGTCTTATAATCAATAAGTGTGTGACTTATGTACTAAACTACTTATTCTCGATGTTGGTCATCTCGATGTGCAATCATAGCACCTAGAGAATGATCCATTACAGAGATGTAAAGGTAGAAAGACTAATTTTACGTAGGTGGAATAAGAACTGATGGGGAAAGGAGACATTGTTTGAGTGCATCAAAAGCTTCTTGGCAATCTATATTCCAATGGAAGGAAACATATTTTTTGAGGAGATGGTGAAAGGGTTGGCAATGATTTGACAATTAGGAGATGAAGCGGTGAAGTGACTAAAGTTTGCCTTACAGGATGTGGAGTTGTTTGATATTAGTAGGTGGAGGCATCTCTAGTATTTCTCTAACCTTAGTAGGGTAGACCTCAATACCATAGAGGGAAATGATAAAACCTAAAAGCTTACCAGAATGAACACCAAAGACAAATTTATTTGGGTTTAGTTGAATGTTATATTGGAGGAAATGAGTAAATATGGTTTTGAGAATCATCATGTGGCCTTGGTGAAGTTTAAACTTGCTGAGTAAGTCATCCAAGTAATCTTCCATAATCTTGTGTAGGAGATCATGGAAGATGTAAGTCATAGCCTATTGGTAGGTCACACCAGTGTGATTCAGGCTAAAAGGCATGACCTGATAGAAGAAATTCCCCCATGGGGTAATGAAGGTTGTCTTATGTTGATCCTTAGGAGTGACCATGATTTGATTATATCTAGAGAATCCATCCATAAGTGATAACATCTCATTACCGACTGTTAGATTAATAAGTTGTTCAATACTTGGTAATAAAAAGTTATATTTTGGACAAGTGAGGTTTAAATAATGATAATCGATGCAAATATGGATTCCCTCAGTCATTTTTGTGATAAGAACAATATTAGAAATCCATTGCAGGTAGTCAATGGGTTGGATAAAGTTAACAAAAAGGAGGCATTAGAGCTCTTCTTTGATAAGGAGAGAAATACGAGGATGTATCTTATAAAGATTTTTCTTAATAAGTTTAGCATCTTGATTTGTGACAATGTTATGGGTGATGATAGAGGGGTCAATACTAGGCATGCCATTATAGGACCAAGTGAAGGCTTGGCTATGGTTATTAAGAAATGTGGTATAATCAACTTGCTTAGAGGAATCCAAAGATTGACCAATCTTAAGGACATGAGGGTTATCATGAGAAGGCAGATTGATGTCAATGGTTGATTCATTTAACATAGATTATGTTTTGGATGGGAGTGATCGTTGGATATAGGAATCATCTACACCCATATATGTAAGAATTGCATCATCATCTTGACATTAGATAGTGTTAATAGTGTGAGAGTCTTCATCAATTATTTTAGGATGAATGAGAGGAAGGGACCTTGTTTCCTTACCCTATATATAGGTGAGAGGCCCCAAATGGATCGAATTTATTAAAAAAATAAAAAATAAAAAAAAATAAAATTAAATTAGGAGGTATAGATACCTTTGATTCACTAGGTGATGGTGGAGAAGAAGCTGGAGAAGGAGAGACTGGTTCTTCAATAATTGGTTCATAAGAAGTTTTAGTGAGTTTATTTGGTTCACCATAGCCCACTCTATGCCTCTTTTTGGCATTTTCAATGGTGTTGCTAGTAGGATATTCAATAGGCATATGGACACCCTATTTGTAATAACCCAAACCAAATTCTTTCTAAGCACATCAATAGAGATAGGTGTGTGCAAAACTAGGGTTTCTTAGGAAAGAGAAGTCACAGGTAAATGGTTGTGGTGAACAAGATGGATTTCCAATAGTGGGAGCCTAATAATTCCCCCATTTGTGAAATTAGTTCAAAGGTTAGGGGGCCCATAAGGGATGACCATCCCAATTTGGGGATCATAATTTGGGTGTATGTGAAACTTTCCATTCTCTTACAAAGTATAGAACATGTCGATCATCAAGAAATGATATTCATCGAGTGACAAACATTGAAAAATCTCCTCTATGGCATCCTTGTTAGGAATTTGTGTTGCTAGTATCTATGTAATTGGGGGAGTGGAGCTTGTGGAAGCTTCAAAAGTATTATGTGGGGAAGATGATGTCTTCAATGAAATGAGAACATCATTGGGACTATAAGTGATGTTTCATGTTTTAAATGGAGGTGGGTTAATAGGTATAACATGCACTTCTCCATCATGCTCAAACTTGACACAACGGTACAAATTTAAGGGTACACATGCCATAACATGTATCTAAGGTCATCCAAGCAGTATATTATATTGGAACTCTCCTTATAAAATATAGAAGAGCTCAAGAATTATGTAGGGACCTACATGGATATGTAAGACAATAGTGTTCATCGTAGTAGCTATGGTATCATTAAAGGAGCAGAGTACTGCATCAGTTTGAGACATGTAATTATCAAGAAGAGATAGCTATTTGTAGGCATGGGTAGAAATAATATTAATACTAGCTCCCCCATTGATCATGACTATCTTGACATGATATTGATCAATATATGTAGTAATAAAAAGGGTAAAATATTGATCTTCAGGGTATTGAAGTGGAATTTCTAAATTACTAAAAGAAATTAAGGAGATGGAATTAAGGGAGCTTACCAAAGCTATAAGAGGTTGGGGATCATCAGGTTTTACTTCAGTAGCTTGTAAGGCACTAATCAAAGCTTGATGGTGTTGGGATGAGTTTTGGATTAACTCATACAAAGACATTTTCACAAGAGTTTGGTGAAGCTATTTCACCATTGAGCTTTGAATAATGTCCAAAGATGTTGGTTTAGGGATGCCCAAGATAGAAATCTTAGGATTAGGAGGAGGAGTGTCTTTGGTGAAGGGATGAGCCCAAGGAGCAGTGACCTTTTATTTACCTTTATCCTTTTGGTTTTGTGATTGTGTGGCCATATTAACTGTGTTGATCTAAAATGTAGGTGAAGGAGGTGGTAAAGGGGGTACAACCACATATTTGGGTTTGAATGTAGGTGTAATAGTAGGAGGAATTGTGGATGTCAAAGGTGGAATAACATGAAGGTTAATGGGAGTATCATCAAAGAGAGTATCGACATTAAAGTGTTATCGAATGAATACTATGAGGGCTTTACAACTCTCAGTATCGTGTCTAGGTGAATGATGATATAAACACACTTATGTATCATTAAACCAAGATGGATTCATTTCAAGAGGAATATAACGCTCAATGGGAGGAAGAGTTATTATGAAATATTTCAATAACTAATGTAGGAAAAAGCTCTGAGAGTCTACAAGTAAGCTTATACTTGTTGTGCTAATAGGAGTGGATACCTTCCTTTATTTAGGAGTCATGAGAGTAATTTTGCATGGTGCCTTATTTGGTGGTAGCAAAGTTACATGTTTTTCAAACACTTTCTTGGTGTTAGGTATCTTGGTGTCAGATTTGAAAGGCCTACCAAGTGGTAAAGGCAGTAGTGGAGGTAACTTAACCTTTTGTTTTGCTTGGGTTGGCAATACTCCAACTAAAGT
The DNA here is from genome assembly GCA_037957365.1 of Torreya grandis. Taxonomy (NCBI): domain Eukaryota; kingdom Viridiplantae; phylum Streptophyta; class Pinopsida; order Cupressales; family Taxaceae; genus Torreya; species Torreya grandis. Next base: position 313,578 of record JARHVA010001429.1, on the reverse strand, counting down.
AGAGGGGTGTGGTCCTAAAATGAATAATAAAGTTAAGGGTTGAAGAGAGGATTGATGAGATCTAGGAAGCTTAAAATTTTCTTGTAGTTCAAGCTATGAAACTGTAACTTGTGGTTAAGGAGTTAAAATCTAATTTCACCTGTGGATGAATTAAATTAGAAATGGGGCATAGACCTAAAGGCTTGATCTACTTTAATGTGGTAGATGTCTATGAGGGTGAGGGTTCTGACATGGATAAATAAACTTCAAGTGATTTTGGTGAATAATCTCTAATTTTATCAAAGACCTTGGGGCAAAGGGTAGTGAGAGGGTTGGTAGTAAAGGTTGACATTCATTGTGTTGGATAAGAAGTTTTAAGCCGGTCCCAAAATGCTGCATGATCTAGTTTCATGGAGTCAAGATTTTCTAGACTTTTCACCAACTATTAGAATGGTTTAGATGAAGTTGACATAGGCCTTACAATTGTGTCTTTAGAAGGCTGAGGTGTTTGGGAAAGAGGGAAATTATTGGTCCTTGCTACTTTGGGCCACAGATGAGAAATAACTACAACAGGGTCTTCTTCAACAGAGATGGGAGAAGAGACATGGTTTGCTATGGGTAGAGGAGAGGTAGGTGAATAAGCTTCCTCAAGGGGGTAAAGCATAGGTATTATTGATATCTCAACATGTGGATGAAGAATAGGTAAAGTATGATCCTTCGTAGGTAAAATAAGGGGTAAGAGTGGTACAATTAGAGTAGGCACAATAGGTCTCTCATCTATTGTGGGAGTAGATAATACTGACTCCTCTAAGTGCAAAGGTGGAGTGGATGGGGTACTACTATCTATAGGTAGAGGAAATGTAGGTGAAGAAGGTTTCCTAAGAGGTTATAATACATAAATGATGTTCCCTTCAACATGTGGTTGAGGAATGGGTAGGGTGTGGTCTTAAGTGGTAAGAGAATATGTAATATTGGTGTAAAAGGAATTGGCATTATAGCCTCCTCAAGTGGAAAAATAAGTGGTAAAGGAGGATCTTCCTCATAAGGGAGTAGAATAGGTGAAATAGGCTCTTATACCTAAGGAGGAAGAATGGGAAAAACAAATGCCACTAACTGTTGGGGAGGAGTCGATGAAATGGGTGTCTCTTGTTGAAGGGGAGGTGGAACTAGAGGTAAAGGTAACCATATCAACTGTATGGATATTATGATCACCTGAGTTAGTTGTAGTTTGAACAATATTTTGATTGGGTGAATGGTTAGGAAAAGGATGTTTAAACCCATCCATACTTTGATTAGGTGGTGCATTAGGATTATCCAAGATGAGATCACCTCTATCAGGCATGTCTTGAATAATATTTTTGAGTGTCTGACAACTATTAGAATTGTGGCCTTTAACTTGATGGTAGCCAAAAAACTCATCTTCTTTGTACCAAGTTGGAATAGGATGGGAGGGGTCAAACTGTATAGGAATTTTGATTTGAGGAAGGGTTATGACACCTTATTGCAATAGTTTCTCCAAAATGGATGTATATTACTCCTCAATGGGAGTGTATTGTCTTTATTCATATCGTTGTTGGAATTGCTTGGTCAAATTTTGGGAAATCAAGGAATTTGATTAGTTTGTGGTTATGGAAGAAGCTAATTTAATGACCACCACATTGGTAGATCCTTTAGATTTTTGGTTAGAAGGAGAAGTTTTAGAAGAGGGGTCATTCGATTTAGAATTGGGGTTCTTACTACACAACTTGACTTTGCCTTCATCTATAGCTTAAATCTCAAGTTTTTGTGCCATTGTAAAGGCCTCATCAAATGTGAAAAAAGTTTGTACCCAGAGTGTGGATGAGGTGTGCTTAGAAAATGCCCTTGAGAAGAGCTCAATAAACTTAGGTTGGGGTAAGGAGAGTTGATTGATCAAGCTTTCACAACGAGCGACAAAATTTGTGATAGACTCATCATCAAATTATCTAATATAATAAAGGTCTATAATAGAGACCTTTTTAGAGATGTTAATAGAGAAATGGTCTAGGAATATTTATGCAAGTTGGGTAAATAAGAAAAGGGAGTGCTGAGGTATAGAGCTATACCAATCTAAGGCAGCACCCAAAAGAGACATAGGGAAAGTTTGAAGTAGTAATGCATCATCGTGCCCTATTAAATAAAAATCATGTCTAAATGGTCATAAATTCTATTATGGGTCCTCTTTACTCTAGAAATGAGTAAATTTAGGGAGTTCCCATTGGCTTGGATAAGGGTGAATAGGCTTAGAAGGATGGATGGGTTCATTACATTTTTGATCATAAGATAACACATTCTTTGAACCAAAAATGGATGTCTCTAGATTAGACATCTTATCCATCAACATCTTAATGAGGTCTAGAGGGGGATTAGTTTGGGGGATACCTCCTAAGTTATAAGGACCCTGATAGGAAGTATAGGGAGCATATGAAAACTTATTGAGGTTGTCTTGGGGTAACATAAGGATGATGAGTCATAAGATGAGGGGTAAAAAGAAAAGGGGCTTGTCCCATTGGGTTATAGACTATGCTTTGGTTGGATGTTGTTATTATAGTTTGGGTTATTGGCATGGTTAGAATAGATGAAGGGTGAGTCATAACTTGATTAATTATAGGTTCAAGGGTATATGGAATAGGTACCACTAAATTCTAAAATAGGGTAAGAATTGATTGAACTAGTTGTGGTTGTGAAAGTAGGGAAGTCACACCAGGGTTTAGGTGGGATTGGGTTGTTGGTGATACTAAACTTTAGACATTGTATATGGTTGGGTTACTTGTCAAAGTGGTGGTTTGAGTAACCATGGGGAAAATAGTGAAGGAAACTAAAATTGAATTTGTCTCCATTAGAGAGGTTAGCATACCATAGGTTGGGTCACCTGAAGAATTATGGGTTTGGCTCATAGGAAGGTAATGATGAAAGGGATGCCACATTGTGATCAAGAAATTTAGCAAAATCTTGATCTCCCTCAGGCACAATGGGAATTTGGTTGGGGCTAGGAGTATGCTCTGTATTTGAAGTGTGCTCTATTACAGACTCAACAACAAGAGGAGAAGGTGGAAGTGGTTTCTAGCTTACGTAATTGGCAAGAATTTTAGCTTGAGCTCATGTCAATACCATGCAAGAGGAAGTATAAATAGTCTTACTACTCTATATTAGTGATAGAATAAGGAAAAGTAGGTTTAGGTGAAGGTAAGTGGGTTGTTTTAGCTTGCTATTTTGAGCAAATGAAAGTTACACAGTTGCTGACATCGGTCATGTTAACCGATGTCAGTAGTAAAAGTTTGTCAATGTCAATGGGATTAACTAATGTCGATAGCTAAAGTCTACTGACATCAGTATAATTAATAGATGTCGATCATTATGATAACTTGAGAGATGGAAAATCCAATTTTTTAGAAACCTAGAAGTTGAAACTAGGTAAAATAGTGGACGTAAGAGGTCTGTATAAGAAGGAAGAACACTTAGAAAACTTGATATAATAGGTTATACAAATTGGGTATTAAAAATAGTGTTGATTTTATGAATTAATAGGAAGACGTCCTTACCAAATCAAAAATATAAAAGGCAATAGAAAAGTATAAAAATAATGTATAACCAACAACTATTAAGTCTTAGAGATTAATTTTAGTCTCATGTTGGCTTATGCCTTAATCAGAAAGTGAAAAGAGAATTTGGTTATCGAAGGTACTAGAAAGTAATCTAGAACTAGTTTTAGGTTAGTTTTAGTGTTCAAGAGGACATCTATGTTAGATTAGGTACATGGCTTGTTATAGGAGCTTGCTCTTTGTAATTCATGGACCTAGAGCTAAGCTAGGCTGCTTAGCCAAAATATACCTTCTACCTAGAGTTTATACTCCACTATAGAACAGAGTGGGTTCTCCCCTTGGAGGTGAAATCTAAATAAGATAGTCGAGTAGAGTAAGGTAATCCACCAAGTGATGAAATCCTGATGGGCCTTTTCTCAAGTGAGTTTATATGTTTGTTTGTGTGAGTGTGATTTATTTGTATAACATAGGTATACTATAATTCATTCATAATGCTTATAATTAACTAGGTGAGCTACTATGCAGTAAGCAAACAATGAAATATAGTTAGTTTTAAACCCAAGTCTAAAATGTTTAGATTTGAATGAAAGCAAAGATGAAATAGGAATACATAATGAACTTTACTAGCCTAATGCACATGCAAGAAAGAAATAAAAAAGAGATTATTTTTAACTTGTAGAAAAAAAAATGATAGATTGCTTTTAGAGGCAAAGAGAAAAGAAAGAAAATTTTAGTTTATTGATTTTAAATAGAAAATAAAATGTTGAATTTTTTTTTAAGAGAGAAGAGAAGGATAAAGTGCAAGAAATGAAATTTTCACTATAATTCACTTATATGAATGCTTAAAATAAGTAATGAACCCAAGGAAAACTCTAGGGTCCCACCAAATGTGCCAAAAATGTTTTGCAAAAATTTGTCTATTTCAAGTCTAAAGAAAAAATAGAGAAGAATGATAGGGATAAGTGATTAGAATGAACCCAGATTGGTATGCGTGCTATATCCAAACATTGTGAGCACTCTTCTTTGGATAAGGAGGACTACCAACAAGTAAGAAAGCACTACCACAAAATGTTTGTTAGTAGATAAATGAGTGGGCTATGAAGCTACACACTTGTTCTAGGAAGTGTGAAACTTCCTTAGAGATGAAAATCCACTTTTGAGAGACAAAAGAGTAATAAATAACTAAAAGAGAGGTAAAGAGAGATTGAAAGAGAAATAATGTTACTATTATTTTTAACCTGAGTGAAACAAAGAGTAACAGAGTGTAGGTGGTATATTCTATTTGTATTTTAGAAGTTGTTTGGGTAGGTTTTGGAAAGGCTAGGGAATCCACAGTCATCAACGTCAATGGGGAAGTGACCAATATCGGCTATGATGCTAAGGTTGGTGGGTGAAGGTGACTGATGTTGATTAGGCTGTCAAGGTTGGTAGGGGTAATAACTACCTACGAGCTTGCAAAAGGCTTTTTCAGGTCTAGGAAATGGTTTTGATCAGGGTTGGAAGATTGGGGAGAGTTATGAGAGAGAGAGAGTGTGTGATTTGGATAGATTTGGTCAGAGGTTTGGTGTGTCAGGTCAAGGGGAAACAATCATGGAAGATTTCTAACTCCCACATAGGGGTTTGATCATGAATATATAAAGCAATAAATAGTAGATATAAAGTGATAGCAAAAATAAATGCTTAAAAGACCTATAAAATAAGTGATGTACTTAGCTATAGTGGTGACTAAATGATAAGTTCTAGATTGATGGCTCCTATCAGGTAATCCAAATCGATGCCCTGAACAAAGAGAACAAGCAGGTATTATTGGTCCTCAAGATCTTGGTTCTTGATCATGATTGACTTACGCAAGATAATAATAAGCCAAGATGTTGAAAGTTGAATGCTGAGAGCTTGAATGCAAGTAAGAATGGATTTTATTGATTTTTTCTAACCTAAATAAACATTAAGTTGGAGTTTGGCTTATATCATCGATGTCGATGATCCCACTGATGTCAGCCATGGGTTGATTAATGTTGACAGCCTTAGAATAGGTAAATTACTATTTTTGGCCACTTTTTTATTGTTCCTCATGCCAAATGTGGCACCCATTAAAAAATGGTAATAGGAGGCTAAGAAGGATGTAGTTGATTAGGAATTTAGTTTTGAGGTGAGAATAAGTCTTGGGTAGTTAAGATAAGGGGACTAAGACTTGAGGTGACTCATCAAGGGAGAATCAGTCTTAGGACAAGGTGGACAGGTAAAGTGGCATAAGGGGTTTTTAATTAACTTAATTAAGTATTTTAAATTAATTAGATGTGTGAGAGGTAAAATCATGGGTTAGGGAGGCTAATTGTTATTATTGAAATGGGGCTCAAGGGGGTTTTTGACATAGGTAGTTACGTACAAGTGTGTGACATAATTTTGGTGTCTACAAGATGTAAAACCAAGAATTGGTACCAGAAGTATCGTAATGTCTTATTGATGACCTTATCAATAATCATGATGAGCTCAAAGACCAAAAATTCTATCTAATTGAAATATTCATTGTTATGTGGTAAGTGATGCTGATTACCCCTTTTATGGTTTGATTTATGCTATTGGTGTTCTACTAAAAGTATTTTATGATACATTCAAAGATAATGTGAACTAAAATAACCTCTATAGAGTTTATATGGATCCCCATAGATTCCATACTATATTTTCCCTTTGTGTCTGAATGGATGGGTGGGATTTTTGTCTTGTAAGTGGCCAATAATTTACCCCTTGAAAGAAGTCTTGTTGCTTGTGCCATGGTATCTATGTTGATTAAAATCATTAGGTCTTATGAAAAATTACTAGAACCCTTATTATACCAACTAATAAGTGTCAACATCACCTTATAAAACTATATAAAGGTTGGTATTTTGATAAGTCATTTTGCATCCATTCCTTGTATGTGATGTTGCAATGCTAGGGCTCTTAGTTGTGTTACTTCTTGTTGGTCTAAGATGATCATTTAGGATTATGTTATGTCAATGAAGTAAAATGGATTTGGTTCATGGTACCTTATTTGTTAGAGTGCAAGTCTGATCCCAATATCTTCCTTATATGTATCAAAGAGAGGAATCAAAAGTTGTGAGCTATCCACAGTTATAGTTTTAGTACCCTTTGAATGATAACTTTGGATGAAAGTAGTGTTAGTAAACAATCCACATGTAAATGAGTGAATTAGGCACAAATCATAGAGGTATATTATTCAAAAAGGTATGTAATGTTATTGTGTTATGTATGCCTTTGTTTATATAAAATTTCCCACTTGAATTCTTTTAAAACATTACTTTAAATGTGTTGAGTTATTTTCATGTCATTATGCTTGTTACATTAATTAAAATCAATTGATTATGATTTGATGTTGGCACCTTGATGTTTATAATTAGTTCATCTAGTAGGATTTATTGATATAAAACATCATGTTTTCCCTCATCAACATTCCTTTATTATACATCACCTGATTTTGACCCTCGATCCGCTTTGGGAAAGATGCAATCTTTTAAGTGTGTCATCATTTTTTTTTTTTTGAGTGACCATTGAATATACTTCCTCCATACATTATTTATAAATGCCTCATTCCAAAACTTAATTTATGACCCTTGTGTTGACTTTTCATGATGTCATTCATTCTATGTTGGGTTGCTTTCCTTGTTGCATTCTATGAATTTGACTTTTCCAACTTAGTTCCATTATCCGACAATATAGAGATTACATTATACAACTACATTACATACCTAAAAATGAAATAATAAAGTAATAAAATAAAAAAAATATTAATATACATGGTGCTACTCATCACCCTCTCTAATTTTTTATGAGATCTTATAGAGATTATTGATGGTATGGCTTAAGCATGTATCCATTTACACGTCATGGAAGAATGGTTCCCTGAAGGTCTATTAACATAATTATTCCTTGTGATAATTCATGGATGATGTAAGGTCATTTCCTTTAGATGTGAAACTTACCTATAAATTCTCAAAATATACTATCATAGAGTAGTACTGCTTGTTATGGGTAAAATGCTTTAGATCACAAATTATAATCATGCCCTAATTTTTAACTTTGCTTACTGACTTCCTATGTCCATTATGATCTTTTCCTAGTTTCTTCCATAAGTTAAATCCATCAATTTTTATTGAAGAGATTCCTGATATCCTAGTTGCATGATCATTTCAATTCACATACTAGGGCTATGTATTCTATTAGCATGACTACTTCTAATCCATAAACTAGCTAAAATAGAGTGAAACATGTCTCATGCTTATAGTTTGTCATATAGGCCCATTTAATCTCAAGAATGTGATCCTCCCAATTATCTCTTTGCATAAATCATACTTTTTTAAGCATCTTCCCAAGGACTTTATTTGATGCTTATGCCTGCCCATTGGATTGAGGGTGATATGTTATGCATTTATGGTGGGATATCATAAACTCATTCATCAAAGTCTTGATGGTATCATTGAGGAAGTGCATTCCTCATCACTAACCAACTTTATAGGACATCCAAATCTAGTTATAATATTCTCATATAAATTTTTTGCTGCATCCTTGGCACATCTTGGTTTCATAGCATCTTCAACCCATTTGGTGAAGTAATCCATCATAATAATTATGTACCTTACATGACTACACTTACTAAATAGATTGATTGGTCATACAAAGTTAAAGCCCCACTATTCAAATGGTTAAACTACTATAGGGTTTAATGGAATTTCATCTATATGATTATTCCTTCCCATCCATTGGAAGATGTTACAATGTCATGCTACTCAGTGTGCATCATAAAATAGATTAGGCCGCCACATGCCACTTTCTTCTCCATTACATATTCAGCTCAAACAGTTTCACTTCACATTTTCTCTACTAAGTTTCACATTGATTATGTTATGAAATTATTGAAACAACATCAACCACATATATATACTACCTCCTAACATGGTAATATTTATCAAATAACATATATGTTGGTGATTAGTAGAAAATTCAAAGGGCATTACTAGAAGGTAGTGTTTGAACTTATGGAGTGCAAACACCATTGCTAAGGCTTCCTGTTCTATATTGTGTAGTATTTTTTTATAGTTGAGAGTTTTCAGATTGAAAAATGAATTATTTAGTCCAATACTTCATCCCCATGATTTTTCTAAAACAACTCCTACTTTAGTTATTTAAATGTCTACATGAACATGAAATGGTTTGCTCCAGTCAAGAAAAGCCAAATATAGAAGCTATTAATGGCCTCTATTTTAGATCCACAAATCTTATTTAACACTCATTAGTCCATTTAAACCTAGTGTCTTTGCACAATGGATTCTCCATGGGAAAAAATATAGATGCGTAACCTTTTATTAATTTCCTATAGTTTCTAATGTGACCTAAAAATGATCGAACCTCTAGAGAGCTTGTAAGAGGTGGCATACCCATAATACATTTGATTTTTGCTTGATCAACCAATATCCCATCATTGTATACTATATGAACCAAAAGGACACCAAACTTTGTAAATAAAAATAATTTGTTCATGTTCAATGTAATATTCAAGTTTGGTAGTGTTCCAACATTAGGCACAGCTTAGATAGGTACTCCTCAAATAAAGAAAAAAACCCAATCATCTAAATAGACTTCTAGGAAATCATGGATGAAGTATTTAAATGTGGTGATGACAACCCTAAAGAACACATCGTGAACATTATTAAATCCAAAAGGAATTACCTTACATGTAAAAGGTCCCCATTCTATTACAAATGTGGTTTTATCTTGATCTTCTACTATGATTGGTATTTGATTGTAGCCACTAAACCCATCTGTAAAGGAATACACTTCATGTATTACGACTGACTCTAAAAATTCATATGTGAATGGGATTTAGAATGGATCATTAATGAAATCATAATTTAACACATGGTATCCCCCACATACTCTAATTTCTCTAGAATTTTTAGGTTGCACCACCATTGGTCTCACCCAGTCTCCTTTTTCCACCAGATAAATAATGTCTACTTTTTGCATCCAGTCCAATTCAACATTTACCTTCAATTTCATGTTGGGGTTTAATATGTATGGGTTATTTTTAATTATCCATGCACACTCCTTTAGCTTTATGTGCATCTCCCCTAATGAAGCTTATACACCATTTACTTATGTGAACTTTGTTGGAAATACATCCTGATAATCTTGCAATAGTTTTAGTCCTTCTAAAATATCACAAGTCTCAAGTTTTGGCTTAGACTTTGTACTAATATTACCTACCTATTTATTTAATGGTTCCTAGTATATTTTGTTGGAGTCACATATAATTGAGTCTTATAATGTTCTTTGTCCTTCTTGCTCTTGAATATTAGGATTTCATTGTTGTTGATCTTTGGTTTGGTCTATGATTTTGGCTCTAGGATCCTCCATTTATCGCTCAAGTTTTAAAAAGTACCTTCAAATATAAATCATCATCATTGTCATTGGACTCAACTTTTTCCCCATTATCAATGATTCTATTGTAAGGTTTTATAAAAAATTACTCTTTATGTTTACTATTTTTGTAGTTTTGAATAGTTGCATTCAAATCTTTAGCTGCTTTCTCCTATGAAGCATAGTCTTATATATTACTAAGGTCCTCTACTTGGCCCTAACATAAGAATATATTTAACTTATGAAGGGCTTGATGTACCAAGGGTTCTTTTATTCAAAGACAAATGTTTAAAATAATTCCTATTGGATCTATAGCCAATTCGTAGTCTCCCTTATACATTCTTGATGTAGGCACCACATTGTTAGAGTAGGTAATAAAGTATGCTTGAATACATACACCCATTATCTAGGTTATATACTCTATGAAGATCACACATATACACATTTAATAATATGCATTTTATGACATTGTCCTTCTAATAAAAATGGCCATTGATTCGTGATCACAGGTGCTATTTAAAGTTGAGCTTGCAACAATTAAAAAACATCTTCCAAGTGTACTTGATTTTACATATGTACTATTTACCATATCATAAAAGTGCCATTTAGATCATAATTTATTGAATTGACTTGTTGATCTATATTTGGAACATGTTGCTCTAATATGGAAATAAGTTAGCCTAAATCATTAGTTATAAAATATAGGGGTAATTATCACTCTATAGTGAAAACCATTCACATTGGTCTCACCTCATGGTATCCTCTCACCCAATTCAACATATAAAATATTTAATCCCCACTCATAGAAGATAACTTCAAATGGTATAACACTTTCCTATGTGGGTTTGATGTAATCCATGTCTATCACACCTACTTGATATATCAAATCTACTTTGGACCTTGTTGGCAATTACACAGAAAGTGACTTACATTATCCTATTTGGAACTACATAATTAGTGTATTTGTTATCAAAGGTATAGATGAAATTTTTTTTGTTTGTTGTATCTACTATTTAGTCTCCATTTCTAGATGGAAAAAATGATACTTTGTAGCTCACAGTGTGTTATGTTTATATTTTTTTACCCACATTGAACTACTATTATCTTTGTAGTCATATGGTGAATCAAAATCTTTAGGTATGAAGTATGGCTTGCTCTCAAAATTTTTTAAGGGTATAATAATAATTTTATCACCTTGGTGTGCCTCCAACTATTTATGCACTATATTAATGGTCATCTAACCATCATAAGCCCACCTTTTCCAATCAACATAGGGTAGTGTGTTTCATTAGTCTTTATGTTAATTTATTTGAAATTTTATCGCAATATTAGGTCAACAACTTTGGTTTCCACATCCTATAGTTGACCAATAGGTTTTACCCTCCTATAGTCTATGAGACTTAGTGTTACTAGACTATAACTGAGAGTCAATAACTTCTCATGTTGATCGAGGGATCATATTGACTATGCTTCAAAAATTAAATATAGCATTTGGTACTTCATATCCTACTAATTCAATGTCCATGTAGGATGAAAAAATCCCATGGTTTCTTAGTATTTATATACCATACTACCTTATTAATGCATTATTTCCATCTTTGTGCATATTCTAACAAATTATGTAAGAGATTTGTGATGTTTGTGAGATAGCCTTATCTTAAAAAGTGCTTACCAACTTGAGTAGATTTATCAAAGTATTAACTACTCAATACTCCCTCGTGATGTGCATGATTTAACCATACATTTGTGTGCTAATGACTATAATATCACTCTTAGATGTAATCTAGTTTTGTATATTCTACAATATCTAAGTTGAAAAATATATCATACCATTTTTTATAGGATCATGATATTTATCCTGATGCACCTTTCAAATTTGTTGATCTTATGGCATCTCCAAGTGTGGTGGTCCTTGTTTTACATACTGACATCGAATGATAATTTGTATGTACATAGGATCCCTTTGGTGTGAATTCACCATGTTTACATTTTGCATAGGTTTTCCTTTTCTCTATTTTTCTAATACTGGATAATTTTTAGTGTGTTGACACATAACTATAAAATAAATGTAGTATATATACCTTTGAGGATTATTTGGGTAATTTCATGCAAAGTGGTTATATTCTCAACACAAAAAACAAACAATCAATTAACATCCTTGTAATTTATCTTGTCTATGATTTCCTCCTTGGTATCAATTTTGGTAGCCTCCTCTATATACCCAGTATCTATATTGAAAAACACAACCTTAAGGCTAGTACAAAGTTGCAGTGATAATTTCTACATCTAGGATTGGAACATCAATTATTGCAATAGGGATTTGCTATATAGCTACTACGAAGACACTCTTGGTGTTGTCTTCCTTCAATTTTTTAAGATCTCTATAATTTTTATCATCATGATTGTGCAACTTTAATAAATTATATTATCATAATTATTGGGTATATTACTATAAGAGATGACATTTTATGATCAAATGCCCTATTACTGGTAGATGTCATAGAAATATGCTTTGAATTTTAGGAAATCATTCATATGGTGTTACTCTTTTCTACACTCCACACACTAAAACCCTAACTTTGGCTTGTTACTTTTATACAATTCATCAATATTACACAAAATAGTATTTAATGCTACACTAAATTTCATAGTAGACTACAAATTTTCCCCATACTCTTCTATTTGATCCACCCAAAGTGTAGTTTTTCTATTGTTAGACTTGCAAGTGAAATGGGTTTGAGCAATGTAAAACCTAATTTGAGGTTGAACTCCATATAAAAACCATGCAACCTTAATTTTATCTTGAAACCAAAAATATACTATGTTCATTACATCAGAGAACCTGCATTTATAGTCTTATACCGACTCTCCAAATTTTTGACAAATTTCTTTCAGATCTTGTATTATATGAATTGTACATATATTTATTTTAAATTATCCAAATGTTTATTCTTTGACGTCTTTAAATCTAAATTTGGCAACATCCATTTTGTATATGAACTCTAAAACTATTCATGTTAAGGCTCATATGATCTTGTACTTCTTCACATCATATGTAGTTACATTTTTAGCCTACCATTTCATTTCATAGGTTAACAAATATTTATTGGGGTCAATATAACCATCATATAGTGTTAAAATGTCAAAAATTATTGCATTGATAGTTATGCTTCTTGTATTCACACATGAAAGCAATGGATACTATAGACTAGACTTTGTCAACTCCTTTAAGATTTGTTGCAACCTAAAATATAACCTTAATCAAATTCTTCCTATCCAACACTTTCTTGTTGTCTTCACTATATTTTCTAAATTTATTTATAGAATTTTCAAATCATGCACTACTTTTACCAAATTTTGAACCTTTTCTTCTTATTTTTTTTGATAAATTAGGCATATGGGATGTGTACCCATGAAATGAATGATCCATGTCTATGACTTTTGCTTCATTTGAACTTGAAATTTCTTTAATACTGTGACTTAATGTAACTTCTTCAAAATATTTTTCATTATCTTCTCAAAATAATATCCTCCCTTGTAACTATGATCTAAAACTACCTTGTAACTGAACTAATTTATCCTTTTCTCTCTTTCCACTTTTTTCCATGTCTTCTACATCCCTTTTCCAATCTCTATTCATTTCTACACTCTCATCTATGACTTCTCTTCTTTCAAGTCCTCACATTTCCTCATATTAATCATTAATCTCTAGTTGTTCCTTGATTTCTCATTCCTTATTTATATTCTAAACTCTTTACTATACTCCTACACAAATAAATTAGGATTATTCTATTTATTCCATCTTCTCTATTATCATAGGTCTCACCCTAATCCCATAATTCACTTGTCATTTTGCTTCTTTGTGTCATACATATTTTAGGTCAAGGTTCAAGTTTATCTTCTTAGTTATTCATCATTCACTTAATTTTTATACACATCCACCTAATTATTGAAGTGACTACTCCATGTTACCTTAAATAGGCACCATTGCCTTTTCCATGACCAATATTTTTATCATGATAGGTAGTCATTAGAGAAATTCTCTAGATACCTCTTACAAATAAATCATACATAGCTTCAAAAATAATATACCCTTGCATGACAAATTTAGTAATATATCTATTAATGGTAGTCTTTAGCCAATGATCTATTATATGTCTATTATATATTTTTCCTCAATCCAAACAAAATGCTTTATTTCTCTTGGATTGAATCAATAGTACTCAATTCTCAATAACCATGTAGTTAACAACCCATAAAATTTTCACCAAAACAAATCATATATCTCACCATGTATATTCCCACTTATGGATTCTCTCACAAAGATTACTATCCTTTTTGCCTCCTCTTTTGAAAAATTATGAATTCTCTCATCCAACCATCACTCCAAATCTCTCTGTCTAGGTAACCATCTCAACATGTTTCAAGTTTCCATGCTCACTACACCATTGTTAGTAGAGGTTCCTAGAAAACCCATTAGAATATGATAATTAAGACTATTTGTGTGAAATGTAATACAAAATATACTCAAGGAAACTACCATGGTAGATTAAAGTTAAACCAAGAATAAGATTATAGAGGAAATAACATAATTCATTGTCTTAATTTACCTAAAACATTCAATATTTCAAATGATTAATAGATTTTAGGTTAAAAAATGTAACTTTGTAAAGGAACAAGTGTACACATAAAGAAGAACCATTATTGAATCTCTATATTATCTTTATATTTTGGAACCTTTTTTAAATACAAATGATCACTATATATAGAGCTTACAAATGCTTTGTCATTTCATATACCAACCTTTCACCACAAACAAAAGAGACACTCTTCTCATTCTATAGACTCTTTATGTGTATTTAGGTGTCAAACACATACAAAAAGATATACAAAGTAAAAAATAGTACAAGTCACACAATTATAATCTACAATTTTATATCCATGTTATACTACTAATAATCTCCATCATTATGAGAAGTCACATATGCAATTCTTGGAACATGTAATAGTGTGGAGAGCGGATTGGATCATCTCAAGGATTGATGATTTTAGTTATTTTAAGATATTTATGATGACACCATCATCTTAAAATGTCTCAAAACCACTATATCATCTTCTTAGCTCTAATATCCAGACATCTAATTGAGATTGAATAAAAGAATAAGGAGACATGAGAACAACTTATAAATCTTTCAATAACTATATGTTCCTATACAGGCATCCATCTTCTTTATATCTTCCTATACATTCATCCATCCTCTTTGATCCATAGTTCATTAAAATGGTCTTAGATAGATATTTTCAACCATATTCATGTTTTAACGAATTGGATGCATTGTTATTTTATATGAAATGATTAAAATCTTATTGCAATGGTTAATTTATTATAAGACTTTTAAGAACTTCACCAAATATAAATAATTTTTTTAATGTTTAAATATGTCACAGGATCTTCTAAGATTTAAAATATGTGTGGAAATAATGAAAGAAGTATTATCTCCCTAAAGGACAATCAAGCTATTATTATAAAAAAGTGGGTGGAAAACATAAAAAAGATTTTAATGGATGACATGAGAACTAATTTACTCAATTAAATTAAGTATGTGGATGTATGCAATATAAGAAACTGGGCCATACTACATGTTTATAATAATAAGCTATTAATCTAAGTTGTAATCTATGAAGTGGCAATAACTATAGGAGCTTGACAAGAATCCTACAAAAGAAAGCATACATATAAAAAATATATCCAAATTCTATGTTTGGGAGCTACATACATTTAATTCTTCTCCCTCCCCTCTTCTCTCTCTTCTCATTATATAAAGGGAAAATATTACTCATTGTAAGTTGTTGTTGGATCTTTATTAAAGCCTCTTGGGCCACATCATGACATTTATTTTGAATGTTTTAGAGAAGACAAGTCTTTGTATGGAATTTTGCATCTATACATATTTTATGTAACTGATACAACCTATGTGGTTATATCTTGTTTATCCTTTGGATTTATTCTTATTGTGACAAATCCATGCTCATGTTCAAGTTTTTTCTTAATTTATTACCTCATGCACTTGTTCATATATTGTATTTCAACCTATATTGCATGTTCATAAGTTTTGTGTCATATTCAGGTAGAGAAGGAGCCCCGTGAAAACAATTTCCATCTCAATGCATCATCATTTATTTTTATCTCTTATTTATCTCTTCCATTTTACTCGATAAAATTTTATTTGATGCTTTAGGATAGGAATAAGAATAGTTGTCTTGGTAAGTTATCTTACAAGAGTAGTCTCACACTAGTAAGACATTTATATTATAACTAAAATTTAGGATGCTTTCAATCTGACATTTTAAACCATCAATAGTTTCATACATGTTTGGTGGGAAATGAGGTAAAAGCTTATAATTTTCTTTAATATTGAAGAAAGTTCAAATCATTCATTTGAGATTTAGGTAAAAATATCACATTTGATTGATTTTTGAATCATTTCTTATCATGTAGCGAGTTCACTAGTCAAGAACCCCTTGATTCAAATTCGTAAACCTTTCCTTCTCTCAAAATTCCTAATGTTGTTATGAAATCATTGTCATGACTAACCCAAGAGCTTTTTCATTTGTTTCTTATAATTATGGGAGCCCATTATAGCTAAAAAAAATGGAATCACATTCCTAAATCATTTAGAAAATCCTTTCCTACATTAACTAGAGATGGTTTTGTCAGCCCTATAAACCACACATAAGATGTAGTAAACCTATATATAGCACATCATATCACATAAAATGATGTGGTCCTTAGGATTATTGTACCATTACTCAAAATAAAAGCTTTAGACTAGTACCAATGATTAGAATCATGAAAGATATATCATTGGGACGATATTGAAGACAAGCTACACAATCAATTCGAGGAAAGAGTAAATAATCTATCTCTTATAAAACATCTTACTACCATTAAGATAGCCCCTATAAAGTATAGGTCAAAATTAAAACTTAGATTCAACATGGATTGGAATAAAATATCTACTAAATTTTTCCCTCCACTATGTATGACTATCTATACGATCTAAAAGATTTAGAGTTTGATATTGATGTTATGATATAAGTTATAGGTGGGATAACACTGCTAAAAGCCTACAATGTTTTTGTCACAATTAAAAGTAAATGTGTATAGGCTAGTGTTTTGGGTCTTCTGCATATATTTATCTTATACCCTATGTTATATCATGTAAATCCCCAACCCCCAAAGCTTTAACATGCAAATCCTAAGCCCTCCCCAACCACCCCAAGATTAGTCTATGACTAAGATAAGAAGATTACTTGCACAAATATCCAATGTGTTTTTGGATTTCAAAAGTCAAATAACCATCTAAAATGCCCAAGAATAGATTAATATCTAAAGTGTTTTAATTTCTTATCCCCAATCCCAAAAATGGTAATAATCCCATAAAATTTTCCAAAAGTAAGCAAGAGAGGCTTCATGTAGTTTCAAAACATATGCTTCCAAGTTTACAACAATATACTAGGTTGAGGCTAAGGAAATGATGGAAGATAATTACATTTTATACCATTATAATGAGGTAAAAAATCAAAGTGAGGAAGCAAATAATGAGAAATCAACTATATATATGGACCACACATAAGTTAGTAGGGAGCTAATAAAGGAAGAAAGGATAAATGAGTTATTGGTTAGAGAATGAACTAATAATGAAGAAGAGGAATTGACACCTCTCAAAGAGGTCAAATGGTAGAGGTATTAAAAAACCCTCAATTCCAAAGAAACAAATTATTTTTAAATAATTAAAGGAGGAAAGAGAAGACTTAGGAATGAAATGTGCTCTCAAATATTCACTCCAAAATCATGTTTCTTATTTTCCCGATGAGTTCAACCTCTCTGATTTTGTTGAGGATCTATTTGAGGAGGGTAGCAATGATATAAAGCAAGAAGGCATTAATTTAATGTAATATGAGGCAAGGGAATATGATTCTAATATTGACCTATTTATTTCCCTTCAATTAGAATATGTTACTCTTGTGAATGAAGAATGTCATATCTTTGAGAAAAAGTGTAAAGAAGAATAATATATGATGGATAAAAACATGATGGATTTATCCTCCATATTTGAGTAAGGCTATGTTCTCTTTGAGGTTTAAGAGGTTTTACTTCTTGATGAGGATTAATAAACTGATAACAGGCTTTTTTGGAATAAACATGCATAAGATCCAATGTTTTCAAGGAATGTAAAGAGCTCCCTTAAAGGATGGATGTATTATCAAGTTATAAGCTTATGTGGAGAATTCATAAAAATAATCAATAATGCTTAAATTTGAGAATGAATAAGAGCAAAAATTTGAAAAACCTAAACCCAATTATCCATTTAGGTGAAATTAGAAAGATGGATATGAATAATGGATGCATTCTCAAGTAGAGGTTGATTTTTTTTTGGATTAGTGCTAAGCTTTTGACCAGAGTTAAAACTAGTTTTGGAGCACAAATCAGGGGCCTAGTCCCTAAAAAAAGTGATGAACTAATAGAGCCTGAAACTTTAATAATCTTCTTTAAACAAAAAGAAAACAAAAAATCCTTAAAAATACCTAAGGATAAACCAAAGACTATCAAAGAAAACTAGAAACAAAGGCTAAGGCAAAAAAGACAAAAACATAAAAACAAGAAAACACACAAGATCCTACTAAAGATCATTAATTAGTTATTTATAGGTGTCTGCCTCTGCTAGATAACAACTACTCCATTATCCATTGGGTGCCACAATAAATAGCATTTTGAGCATCTAGCTGGAGCCTTTTTTATTTTGTTTTCCTTCCTCTTTTCCCTTTCTGACCATATTTGGGAGCCTTTTTTAAGATTTATAATTGTGAGATAGACAAAATAGCCTTGCTAACTAGCTCTTCTTCCTCTTCATCCCAATATTCTTCCTCCTATTTGAGATTTCCTTATATAATGAGAATGCCTTAATTAGAGAAGTCTTATCCACACTTTTTGGTTCAACAAAAGCTGATACACCTTTTAGAACATTTGATATCTATTTAGCTTACTGGAGGCATGCTGCCCTGAATCCAAACTAGACCTTTCCTTTGTAGTTACCATAATTACCTTTCTATAAGGAGAGTTTTGAGTTTTCTAAGGGGAAATGGAGGATGGATGCTCAACTTAAACTAAATTATCTATCTCAAACAATTTGAAAAGCATATCACAATTTGGGTAGCCCCTTTTTTTGACCCATTTTTGAACTATCAAAGCTTGAGAACATTTGAAAACCTTCTACAAAAAATCAACCATCTTATGATCCAATTTTTTACATTTGAAGCATCTAAATGGGAGATCTTCAAATTTGGGAAATTGAGACCATAATCCATGGAAGGAATAAATTTTGATAGAGTGAAATAAAGGCTTGGATAAATCAATCAACATGCAAACCTTGACAAAATTTTGATGTGCTTTAATAGAGTCATCAATTTTCACTAAAACTCCTAATTTTCTAACCAGCTAATTGAAAAGACTTAGATCTTGAAAAGCTAAGGGTAGATTATAAAATTCAACCCAGATGGGGGCTTATGGAATCACCATAGCTTTTGCATCAAAAAAGGGACCCCATGGACAAAAAACCCCTCTAATTCCCTACAAAATAGGGACCATTAATCGACACAAAGTTTCTATCTTCTTCTAATTAAAACTAGAGTAAAATGAAGCCATTAGACAATAAAGATAAATATGGAGGATTCAAAGAAAAGCAAGTACCCTCTGACCATTGCTAAAACACTATCCATAATGGTAATTTCCCAATACATCTGCCAATCAATGATTTGCTACCCTGAGCCAAAGAAACCTTTGAATATAAAATAAAAAGGGTAGGAGAATAATTAGAAAAGATAAAGGGAACATTACTGAGATGCACCATTATTAGAGCCAAAATTTGTGGCCTTTTTGATTTTGGAACTACTTGAGTGCCTACCTCTTCAACATGCTCCTTAGTTGGGGAAAAAGGAGGAAAGGCTTGATTCTTAGGAACCATGAAAATCTCTGAACCTGGTTGAGACCTAAGGATTTTTTCTTTATAGAAAGAGCCACAAAAATGAAAAAAATTTGAGCTATTAACATAGGATAAAAAGATTTGCACTTTTGAAACCCTCACTTTACTTGATAAGGCTTCCTTTTCACTTGCATTCAAGGTGGCCATTCTTTTTGACAAATTTAAATCAAAACCTAGCTAAAACTACCCTAAAATAGCCCTAAGATTAATAAAATCTGCTTCTATCTACTTGGAAAAAAATTAATTTTATCTAGGGATTAAAAATTCCACCTACCCTTACCCCTCTCACCCCTTGCCAAAGATCCACACTCCACCAGCTTAGACCGAAGACCAGTTCTACCTTGCTACTCGCCTAAATACCTATCTCACTTTTCTTCATCTTTATCACCTACTAGGCCACTAACCTAATCACTACCAATACCTAGACCCTACCTACCATACTACTATAAATGGCTAGATCTATGCCTATTACCTCCTTACTTCTCTTCCTTGGTGCCTTCTCCCTCCTACTCTTAGAACTTCTCACTACCTTTTCCCTCCTTCAGCTTTTAAACATCTAGGCTAGAACCTGATGTCTACTAAAATAATGATCCCTTGCCCTATGAGTGTAAATGCCCAAACCTACTGTGCTACTGCTCCACTAATTTTTTCTTCTTCACTCTTGTCATCACACCCTTACCTTAAGTTTAAGTAGAGGCTGATTTTAAAGGAAAACTCAAAAGATTTAAAATTATATTTTTCATATTATCATGTCTTAATGCTAACTCAAAGATAATTTAATGGATAAAAATGATTAGTAAACTATTTTTCCCTACCAATAAATGGTTTTTTTTAGTTGGTTATTTATTATGTTTGTTAGAGTAGGATTTTGTTTTTTGTATAATAAAGTGTTTATCAGTATGTTACATAATTTTATTTGATCTTGTGTACATGTTATTTTTATAAGTTTTTTTTGGGGGGTTAGGTTTATATAGATAATTAAAATTTTCATGGCTTAAATGCAAAATGTGAAGGGTCCAACCCATGAAAATTGATGCTTTAAAAAAAATTAGAAAAATTCTATATGGTTCAAAAATCAAAACAAGGGTATTTATAGGGCCCCTCACCCATGATATAATAAACATAATACATCATATATATCAGTTATGTATATTTAAGCTAATACAATTTGATATCCAACCAAAATAAAGGAGTGGGAATAAGAAGAGAAGGTTGATAACAAAAAAAATTCACCATACTGAAAAATGTGGAACATATAGAACTTTTTCCTTTCCTTTCTTGGAGTTGTGACAAGGATGGAAGATGATTGGAGTGATAACATGATCAATTTTTTTTTTGAGAAAATTTACATGATTCTTTAAAAATAGAGGGATATTTTCCCTAGCTAAAAGCATGAAATAAACATTAAAATCAAAATAAGTGCACATGCTCTTATCCATGAGTTACTGCATGGTGAGCACCAACCCATCAAGAATTTTCATGATATCAATGGGACCCTTACCCAAAATAATCCATTCATATGATGACTAAATTTTTCTAATATGATAAGGGAACCCATGATGTTTGTTTGAAGAAGGTCTAGACCCAAAAGTAGGATAAGATATGACACAAAGAGAAGAATGAATGTGAGGCCTAAGACCAAGATGATGGGGGATACATAAAGTAATGGAGGATACTTCCGACATTCCTAAGACCAAGATGATGGGGGTTACATAAAGAAATGGAGGAGACTTCTTGATTTAAATTCAAAGTGGGTGGCCAATTTCCATATCTTTATAAGTAACAAACCTATGTTCTATAAGTGAAAGCTCAAGACATGAGGGATCTGACAAGGTGTTTCTTTAATGGTATCAAGAAGATGGATAAATGACTAATGAGTAGACTAAAATGGCTTAAGTTTGCAAGTAGAGAGTAGAGAATAAGGAGGAAATAGTTGTTGGAAAACTAATTGGAACACATAGAAAA
This sequence comes from Torreya grandis, assembly GCA_037957365.1. NCBI lineage: Eukaryota > Viridiplantae > Streptophyta > Pinopsida > Cupressales > Taxaceae > Torreya > Torreya grandis. Next base: position 291,617 of record JARHVA010001429.1, on the reverse strand, counting down.
CAAGGTAAATTATCACAAACTTGATGATAAATTCAGTCTAAATGGTGGAATATGTATGCCCATTGTAATAAAAAGCATCCATACCAATAGTCCCATGATGTGGCATATGAAGCCCTTGTCCATAACCTATAGGATGAATATAGAACCAAATTTCTTTAAAAAAATTGTAAATGGGATGTTTTCATGCCTATTTTTTGATGAAGAAGCCATAGTAAGTCTCAAAATAATAATGATGTAGAGTGCCAAGTCCCTACAGGAGGCAAAGTTCAGGTTTGATGGTCATTTGTAAATGTTTTTAGTTGATCAAGGAAAACCTCAAATCTCTTGGATTTGATACTTGAAGTCACTTTTTAAATATTATGTCTTAAGCTATAATAGGAGCTTGTCTATTAGCTATATGGTAATAAAAAAATGAAGATTTAGATGAGATCTTTCTAATCCATTCAACTTTGTTTTTATAATAATGTTTGAAATAGCCTATTTTTGAATGGTAAAAAAATGCATTGTTACAGATGTTGAATCAATCTTTATCAAAATAGTGAGATAAGAATTAGTGCTCTCATAAATACAGAGAATGGTAAAATTATTGCTTTCCCATCATTTTGGTTTTAATTTCTAGACATAATCCTATTATAAAAAAATAATTAAAATTTATTGTTCAATGCTAAAACTTTCCAGAGAAAGTGTGGTATTTACTGTGGCACCCATGACAACATATGTTTGCAATTTATTATCCTTCATAACCGATTTAAATTTTTTTAGTACCCTCATATATTTTCAATTAATCCCTGCATCAATTTAATTATAAAGATCTACACAATTTAAAACATTGCAATAATCTCAAGTATAATTTGTTTTGAAGCTTATATAAAGGCTAGATATGTATGCCATTATTGGGTACCTACTAGGTGCACATGGTACATAAAAAAATATAAAATGTAATATTAAAATATAGGATATGAAACAAGAATACATGACTTCTGTATGATTGATAAATTTGAGCACTTAATCTATGAGATGCAATTATATCAAAAATACCCAAATTACTAATTGACTTCAAAATCAGAAACCATTAGATCAAAATGCAATAAAATGAACATTTAAAACAAAATTCTAATCTAAAGCCAAATGTTCCCAATCAAGATTAAATTAAAAAGACTAAAGATTATAGATGGAGATTGCTTACAAATAGACTTAGAGTTTCAAAATGATATTAACTTGATCAAAAGACTTGGATAACATAGATTCATGGATTTATTAAATTTATTAGACTATGGATATTTATGAGATTTGTGATTTATTTGCTCATTATTTGGAATGGAGGGAGTAATATATTTAAATAGGCCATGAGGGGAGATTTTCCAATGAATTAAAAATTCATTGGAAGTCTTTAGAGAAGAAAACTCTAGAGAAGAAGGAGGGAATTCTAAGAAATTTAATATTCTTTAGAATTCTCTAGAGAGAGAACTCTCTAGATAAGGATAAGGGTGGTGGAGAGTTATAGATTCCATTAGGTAATATAATGATGATTAGGGTAAGATTAAATTGGCTTAGAAGAAAGGTTAGGTGAGAAATAAGAGGTAGGCTTATAGGAAAGCCTAGGAGTAGGTAGGTAGGTGGGTTATGGGAATTTTAAATTCCCAAATATTAGACAAGTGGGATTAGTTAGTAGATAATGGGGATTTAGGTGAATTAATTAGGCATGGGATGTTATAAGGTTAGTTTATGATGGGGGATATATTAGAAATATTAAACTAGGACTAAGATAATATGATATTAGTATAAATTAGATGAAATTAGCGATGTTAGTGATGAAGCGAGAAAGTTTAAGTGCATAAATTGTGCCTCTCTTTGAAAGGGCATTGTGAGTAGATTAAGTGGAAAGAGTAATGGTATTTCAAAGAAGAAAGACACTCATGGATAAATATTATCAAAGGATGTTAGTGGATATGATTCCTCCTTGAGGGGACATGCAAAGAAGAATGAGATTAATGGATACTCAAAAATAAGAAATGAGGGGCACGATGTGACATGTAGACAAGGGGATGGGATACTAGATGTGAGATTGATGATGAAGAAAATGATCTCGACATGAGAAATAAGCTACAAAGAGATGATGCCCCTAGAAAAGATCTATGCACAAGTAGCAAAAATGATTATGTCATGATTATCAACACATCACAAGGGGGAATCAAGCATAACATGATGATAATAAGACAAAAATATGTAAGCTTTAGACATATCCTAGGCAAGGACACATACCAAGGAGATTTGCATACCAAGATGATTGATAGAAAAGGCTATGAGCTATTGACATATCCCAAAAGAGGACATATGCATGGGAGAGCATTGGACCAAATATTAATGATGAATGTATCTAAAATCTAAAGTTGGGAAATATGATGAAGGGTATGAGAGAGAGTAAATTATATGATTGAGTGACCAAAAGGTGAAGGGGAAGAATTAGAATGTATTGAATTGAATCAATGAGCATATTGTGATTAATAGTGATGATGCACCGAGAAAGGACACATAAAGTTATGGTCTTGGTCATGCCCCAATTGAAAGAGGAAACCATAAACTCTAAATGATGAATTGACCAATCAATGAAAATGGATGACTGATAGAAGAAAAGATTGATGTTATGATTTTTTAGGCCTAATAGATAAGTACAGGTGATTGAATGGGGAGATTAGGGAGATGATTATGGGGATAGTGATTGATTAGTAGACTAATTTATATTATAGCTCAAATATTTGATTGATGCAAAATTTAAGGATGATGAGGTATAAGATAGATGTGATGATGAATGATAGGCAAATAGGTGAGAGTGGTTGAGCTAACTTTAGACATGTTATGTGACTAAGTGCTACCTACATAGTTTGAAAAGACCTCAGACCAATTTAGTTTAGTCTAGATGATAGATGACAAGATAGACTAGAGGATGATGATGACAATGACTGTTAGACATGTTAGTTATTAGATAAATGATGTGACTCTGATGTTAGACATGAATATAGAGGACTAGGATAAATTATGGGAAATGAGATGTTGGTGACTAGAGAGATGATAAATGAGTAACTAGAGGACATAGACATGATGATAAATGAATTTGAGGAATGATCGGATATTAGATGAGTAGACTGGGATGATCGAATTGGTGACGGGATTAAGATGATTATATGATTAGGAAAGTGATAGAGGATAGGATAAATTATGAGTGCAGTCCATTATCAAACCATCACTATGGTAATAAGGCTCATCATACTCTAAGAAATCCATTATTAAATGTAGAACTAATTAGTATGCCCCATGATATAAGTGTGACCAAGAGGACATTGTGCCAAACTACATGATTATAAAGGGGGAAATGATGAACTTTGAATAGGGTACCCAAAAGCATTATTATAGCCTTTTTTGGCTCCATCATAGCATCCTCATTCATTGCCTAATAGACAAAAATATTTATGCTACAATAAAGATAAAAATAAGATAAAAAAATATATACAAACAAACATTTATAAATAAGTGAATATAAAAAAATACAAATAAAGACACACAAATCATACAAATAACACCCATAAATATATACACATCAATAAAATAAGGTCTTGTCTATTGCCTTGATGATATTCAATAGGGTGATTGATCAGGTAATGAGTTGGACTAAGTTGTTTATAATAATGTTAATAAGTTGGACAAGGTATGGCCTTGGAGTAGACTAGGGACTATGATTAGGATAAGGTTACGAAAGACATAAGAAAATATGACTAGGATAATCAAGACATAAGGTAAGACAACTTAGATGTTTTTGGGATTTTGTGGATTTTATGATTTTTAGGTATTATTTTTAGATATTTCAATTTTTAGGTCTTTTGGGAATATGTATGTACACTATAAAAATGTGGTTACTAGCAAAGAGAATACCAAGCCTAACAATGAGGATAAGGACATATGGAATAATGGATGGGATGAGAAAAGGATAAGGTTACGAAAGACATAAGAAAATATGACTAGGATAATCAAGACATAAGATAAGACAACTTAGATGTTTTTAGAATTTTGTGGATTTTATGATTTTTAGGTATTATTTTTAGATATTTCAATTTTTAGGTCTTTTGGGAATATGTATGTACACTATAAAAATGTGGTTACTAGCAAAGAGAATACCAAGCCTAACAATGAGGATAAGGACATATGGAATAATGGATGGGATGAGAAAAGGATAAGGTTATGAAAGACATAAGAAAATATGACTAGGATAATCAAGACATAAGATAAGACAACTTAGATGTTTTTGGGATTTTGTGGATTTTATGATTTTTAGGTATTATTTTTAGATATTTCAATTTTTAGGTCTTTTGGGAATATGTATATACACTATAAAATGTGGTTACTAGCAAAGAGAATACCAAGCCTAACAATGAGGATAAGGAAATATGGAATAATGGATGGGATGAGAAAAGGATAAGGTTATGAAAGACATAAGAAAATATGACTAGGATAATTAAGACATAAGATAAGACAACTTAGATGTTTTTGGGATTTTGTGGATTTTATGATTTTTAGGTATTATTTTTAGATATTTCAATTTTTAGGTCTTTTGGGAATATGTATGTACTCTATAAAAATGTGGTTACTAGCAAAGAGAATACCAAGCCTAACAATGAGGATAAGGACATATGGAATAATGGATGGGATGGCAAAAGGATGAAGGTAATGCTAAAAAGGACATGAAGACTAAGGAAGAATGGACTAGGGATTGCTAATGACCACATCATGAAGGATACAAATATCTAAATAATTGAGTGTCCATTAGAGGATATGCCAATATGATTCTAAAACATTTGTCAAGACAACTTCCATATCCTTTACAAAGGTCAGGACTAGAAGAATGGATGGAAATAATCGAATAATGGACATAGGGATATGACATGGATGGAATTAAGGGATATTTAATGAAATGGATTTTACCCCAAGTGTTGAGGTATAATATGGACATTAGACTATTTTACCATGACTTTGGAAACTAGTTTTCATCATGGTACTTGCCCAAGGTGCCATAAGACTGGTTTTCATAATTGGATGAATGTTTTTTTTGAATTTTGACATCTTGATTTATTGGATATGGGTGTAAGATGTAGGATTTTAAACATTTTAATAATCTATATCCAACACTTATTCTAGAGATATGTGATACTAAGATCATGTTGTCACTACTAGATGTATTGATATCCTTATGACCTTTGTTGATTCTTTATTGAGACCCCTCTAGACATCTAGACCATGTATCTTTATTACCCCTATAAGAGAAAATGTTTCTCAAGTTTTTGAGGAGTGGAATGGATAGGTTTATGGTTTGGATTTGATGGTGGAGTATAGAAATTGATTAGATGATAATATCATGATAGGAAGGTGTGATGGGTGTTTGAGGATTAGGACTAACAATCACACACATTGTTGGACATGTTGTATATTCCATGTTTGATTGGTGCCATATGAAAAAGTACTACAAGAGATATAAGACACTTTGAATTTGTAGTTTATCTTTGATCTGATTATGTGAAGGATCATTGGCCATCTTGATACTAATATTGACACTATTTTGATTTTTAGACTTGATTATTTCTTGACTTCCCCCTAGTGCCTAACTTTAGGCTTCACCAGAGTAGATTGATTTTTAATTTAGATGATGATTATTTTGAATTTTATGGTCCCCTAGAGCCTCAAAGATGGTTTCATTAGGGTAAGACACTTTTTTTATTAGGCTAATAATTTGAATTTTCTTGATTGTGACTTGTTGGATTAAAGGTGATTTAATTATCATGTATGACTTTTTGAATATGGTCTTGGAAATTTGTATTTGTGGCACATATTATGTTTCTTGAGAAAGGGTCCAATGATGTATGTTTTATTTTTTATCCCTATGGAGGGATGTTATTAAATGACCATTGACAAGAAGAAAAGATCTATGATGGATGAAGGTAGGGGAGATGGTAGGATGATGCCAATGAGTGGTGATAGGGAAACATGATCTTTATAGGGGTTATCATGAGACCCAATTTTGACATCATATAAAATCTCCTCAAGATCAAAAAAATGATCACTAGGACTAGTTATAGTACCCACATCTGAGGTAGGATCAAATTCACTCTAAAAATATTTGACATATAAAGCTTGTAATAACTCTATTATGACTTCATCATCTTAATCGAGATAAAAACATATGCCTTGTGATTAGTTGACATTTAAATTGGAGGTATCTTCAAAAAGATATGACTAGTCATCATTTACTACAATATCTTTGAGGGGTGACATTTTTGATGAGGAATATGATTTAGATAGTGGTGATGAACATGATCTTGAAGTAGATAAGATTGATATTGTATCTAATGCTAACTTTGATGTACATGATGTAATGATACTAGTATAGGATTCATTATTCATAAGTGACCTCTCAACATGGGGTATTTGATATGATTATTGGGAGATAATGGATTAAAAAATGATAGGCCCATGTAAGGACTCATGAGATAAGGGAGGACTACATTTATGAGAAATGGACTCATCGTCAATGGAGGATTTGTCAAAGATGGGGGACCATAGAAGATGGATTTGGTGTCTTGAAATTATCTTGGAAAGGTAAGGGATTAATCATGATTGAGAATGGAATATTAACATACCCCATATTGTTTACCCTCAAGCATAAATTCATCTGATTCATTCTTGATTTTGATGTCATTGTTTTCCAAAATTGGCCTACATGCCAAAATTTACCTAAATCAGAATAAAATGATGAGCAGGGTCTTAATTGAAGAGTTATCTAATGTCAAAAATAGTATATGGAATTAAAGATGAGATCACATATAATTTTAAAGATTTTTGACACACTTTAATCAATCTTAAAGTGTGAATTTTATGATCTTTAAGAGTTAGACCATCATGACAAGCCTTGTAAAAATGAATAGGTCCATCCAGTTGTGCATCTCATAAATATACTTTGGACATTGACCAGGGTCAAAGAATTACATGAACATGATGTTTTTCATGCCTAGATCATTCCATACAAGTTTGGTGCCTTGGTGTAATTTTTATCTACAAATATAAGCCTTTGAAATTAAGTAGAATAAGACATGCATAGAGACATCAAACTGAAGCCACGAGAGCTAACTGTTTGAGTTCAAATGTTCCAAAAATGAACACATAGATGATAAGTGTCAAAATATTTCTTGATTGAATCATTTATCAATGGCATGTGGGCATTAAATAGGTCAAAATGTCTCTAAAATGAGATCAACGATCAATGTTTGATAAAAAAAAAGATCCAATGATGAGTGACAATCTGACAAAGTTAGTGGGTATAGTTATATCAACAGTGTATGTTAAGTCATGTAATAAAGATATAATAGTGCAAAAAAGGTTAACAAGCTAGTAGATCTTAAGATTTAATGTAAATACACTAAGTGTCACAATCATGGTAAATAAGGTGATCAATGGTGCATGTTTGATCTTACTGATAAAGATCAATGACACACATTGAGTCATGGAATGAAGGTGAATGGTACACATAAGGTCAAAGGGTTAACCAAAATTAGGACAAATGCAAGGCTACCATATGGTGCAAGTGTAGGGGTATATGGAGATAACAATAGGATCTTGAGAATAAATGAAGAGCTACTAGGTGGCACATTCTTAGAAACACAAATCAAGATCAAGGGCCAATATTAAAAGTTAAAACATTGAAATTGTAAATAAAGATCAAATATGATCAAGGTCAAACTAGAGAAAATATTTCAAAAGGATGCTATAGAGGTAGATACATCAGTTGTGATGGGTTCATTACCAAAGCTAACAACATGATTATGACCCTTTTCTCCACTCTTACATGTCAAAGATGAACCAATAGGGATCAATCCACATCAGAACAAGATATTAATAGAATGATGTAGCTATTTTAATTGCTTCAATGCTAGAATTTAGCTTTCAAATCACTTAATCATACCATTGTAACCATAAGGAGCATCAATGTAGGCCAAAAATAGATTAAAAGGGACTAATACCATTGTTGTATCCATTTTCTAGAAGTAGTCTTAGAAATTATAATATTTTATAACTAAATCAATGCTTGATGATTCTAAATCTTGATCATAATGACCCCTTCTCCATTCTTTCAATCATTCTTCCCCATATCTCTCATCCCATTCTAATATATATATACATGATTCTAAGCCTTGAAAAAGATCCCTTTTTTTGGCATGACTAGACTCTACCAATATTTATACTGTAGCACCTATTTGATAAAATAAAAGACTAAATTCCTCCATTTGCAATTTGAATCAAAGATTGTTTCATGAGCTCATTAATGTGGTTAAGTGAATCTATGTTTCCTTGCCTCTATTTGAGTTTTCTCACCTTCATGAAGTGTTTTAGTAGTTCTCACAGGTCATTCTAAGTACATATATAGTCTATTGGTTAGTTTGGAAGTGGACAACTACCCTCCCATGCCAGGTCAATAACTAGTTCATGTATTTTTGTGAAATACTTATGTGGAAGTTGATCAAAAAGTGAATGAAGTGATGTTTAGTAGTCTTGAAAGTGTCTTATAGTGTGTCTTGTGAAAGTATAAGGATCAAAATATTTGGTGCATCACCCCCCTTTTACATGCTTTCATAGATCATTATCAATCTCTTTCCCATTTTCCCTGTACAAAGCTAGTTTAGGTTTAATATACACGATGGCCCCAAAAGGAAGTTGACCTTATCTAGAGGTCTAACCCAAGATTAGGTGACCCACATCCTAGGGTCAATCCCATGTTAGACTAGGTTGAGCAAGATGACCTGAACAATCCCCTTCTCAACTAGGGTGCAACCTAAGACACCAACAGTTTTGACATGCTTAGTGGGATGCATTATCCTTGAGTAACTAAAATTTGGAGCTAAGAATAAGCATCTATATTAGCAAAGGAGATCCATCATCATCAAGATATAAATATATTTAAAGTTGTAGAGTTCATAACATCATCTATACAACATTCTCATTCCAAAAGTTACTACAAGGTCAACTAGTAAAGGTATTCCCCTTGAATTCACTGAGATACATTCTATTTCATATAAGAGAGGAACATTTAATAAGACAAGACCGCATCTCCAAAATAAATATTCATCTCTGGGTCATCATATTATTTTAAGCAGTGTAATCCCCACTACCCAATTGGCTATCAAGAATCAAGTGTCCATTCATTCAATAGAGGTAATCCACTAAATTTGGCCCATTTTGATGAAATTATTATGTCTACACTTAAGAGTATCCCATTCTTCTTAGGATAACATCAAACAACTTTTATTGAGCACATCTAGGATGTTGCCAACCTTTGCTCCATTCAAAATTTTGTTCAAGATAATGTGGCTATTAGATTGCTTACTACTTCTTTCAAAGGAAAAGCATTGTAGTGGTATATAAATCTTCCTTTGGATTCCATTGCTACCTGGGATGAGTTAGGTGTAACCTTAGTGAGATAGTTTGAAGATAAATCTGATCACCTATCATTAGTTGAGCAACTAACTACCATTTAGAGAGCTCCCCATGAGTTCATGTCTAATTTTAACCTCAAATTCCAAAAGGCATGGAATAATATTCCTACAATGATTAGAACATCCCTTGAATATGCCATATTATACTATCTGAAAGCCTTTAATTTTTATATTAGTGTGATGATACAGTTAATGGGTGGAAATACCTTACCAAATGCTTATTTGGTTGTCATAAGAGTAGAAAATAGTTTGATTCAAGTTGGTAAGCTTCCTCTTATGCCTATAATGCCTATATTTATAGATTTTCAATCTTTTCCACCCCATTAAGTTCCTCAATTTCCAACATTAGCTCCTATCCCATCTTCTAAAGCCCAAGTTATGGCACCTTCTAATCAGGCTAGTGAGATTAGAGATTTGAAAATTCTATTGCAATATTTTGGGAATGAAATAGTTTAACTCAAAAGAAAAAATGCTAGGGTAGGCCTTATCAACAATAAAATTATACCTTCTATCAGCCTTTTAAAGATCAAAGGCTTCCTTATCAAGGTTTTAGAGAAAATAGACCACCCTACCAATCATAAGCAACCATAGTTCCATCTAAACCATATGAATCTCTTGATCCTAATTCACCTCCACCTTCCACATCCAAATATATTATTCCCACACTACCTCAAAACAATTTGATGCATGACTCAAATTGTCAGCCCTCTAACCCTCATGATGTTCAGAACGAAGCCTTGGTATCACATAATATTACTATGCCACAAATGACTCAAGAAGAGTTTTGTCTTAAAAGAGGTTAGTATCAAGAGATAGGTTTATTACCCCAAGGAGAGGCTCAAAAAGTTTAAGGGAAGCATGATGCCATTAATGTAAATTGGGAGATGGATGATTACGTTGCATTCAATGATGGTGGTGAGACTAGTAGTTCAACTGGTCAAGTTTCAACTATAACTAGAGATAAAATAAGAGCCATTTATGAGGCTCAAGATGTGACTATTTCTTAAATTACTCCTAATTTTTTATCTAAAATTACCAAATATTAACCTGCTACCCTTACAAAAAAAAAAAAAAATAGAATGTAGAGGTTGGGAAGGTCCCTCAAATACCTCTAGTCTATGAACAACTAGTGGTTCAAAAGGTACAAAGAAAGGTTAGTGGAGATTTATTTAGTATATTAGATAAAATGAATAAATCCAATGTTAGCATTAGCATGTGAGATTCCCTTTCTATTCTAAGACAAAATGATATGCTTATCCAAGAGATTTTAGTTCTCAAGGTGTCCCTAGAACTAATTGAGAAACAAGGTGTTGTCTTAGCTAACTCAGACCAACCAATAAAGAATAAAGTATAGTTGGTACATAAGATGGTAAAGGGGAAAAAAAATGAGTTAAAGTCAAGTAAAACTCCTCCTTTATACCTCTCTTTGATAGTTGGTGACTATTTAGTTCATTAATGTATGGTGGACAGTGGAGCCAATAACACTATCATGCCTAAGAAAATTGCAGATAAGCTTGGTCTTGTCTATGAACCAAATACTAAAGGAGTATTGAAACTAGATGGGTCACCAAAAAATATAGTATGCATCATAGAATATCTAAATTTGACACTAAATGCTTGTCCCAATGTTACCATTCAGTAGGATGTAATTGTGGTGGACTTGCCTCCCAACTTTGCTATGTGTCTGTCAAGGAACTTTACCTCAAAGATTGGAGGATACTTATTATCTAATTAGACACATTTGATGTTTAGGAATAGGTATGTTACCAAGGTAACCATAAATTCTAAACCTATTTCACTATTCCATTTGGAACCATATATGCTAAGTGTTGTGAACACCAATTGCCTCATCTCAGATGAGGTGATAGAAGATAGTGTAGAGGAAACTAAATCACCTTTAGATGAGATTCCAAATTTATTAATTTATGATTGGGGATCTATCTCACATGAATTTTATCCGTATATTATAATTGAAGATGAAGGACTTGATGTTTATTGCTTGCATGAGAAGGATGCACAAATTATAGCCTTGATGAAGGATAATGAGTCTAGTGATGATCTTTGGAAATTATACTTTGATGGGTCAAGAAGTAAGCATGGTATTGGGGCTGGAATGATGTTAATTTATCCAAAAAATTAAAGGTACTTATCATATATTAAGTTTCAATTTGGTTGTTCAAATAATGCTATAGAATATGAGGCACTAGTTCATGGTTTATAATGGGATAGGAAGATGAAAGTCAACACCTTAAAAGTCTTTGGTGATAGTGAATTTGTAGTCCACTAGGTGAGAGGTCTTAATTTATGTAAAAAACCATTAATTAAATATTATAAGAATAAGGTATGGGACTTAATTGAAGAGTTTTAGGCCTTCAACATTCAAGGAATACCAAGAGATGAGAACAAACATGCAGATAGGTTGGCTGCCATTGGGGCACAATTTAGTATCATAGTTGATGTAAGAAATGAAAAGTTATAATCACACATTAATTTTATTATAAGGCCTTATATTGTATATAATAATGATAATTGACAAGTGTTTGAAGATGATAATCAGATTATCAGATTCTTGCAAGAGGAAACTCAGTTTTCCTCAAGAAATTAGTCAAAATACTTACAATAGTATGGTGATCAGATTGTGTAATTGAAAACAAATAAGCTACCCAAGGGATTGGTCACACTTGAAAACATATTTATTGGTGATGATGATCTAAGGAAATAAAAGTTATCTTTATCAAAAAATGAAGAACACAATTCTAATGTGGAAGTTGCACCTGGTAAGAACTTAAGGTTGGGTAAGGTATGTACTTATTTAGAGAAGGAAGCTTTCATTGAGTTATGTGAAAATTTTGCTGATGTATTTGCATGGTAATATAGTTATCTCAAGGGATTTGACCCAAATCTAGATTAACACACCATTGAGCTATAAGATGAAACTAATCTAGTAAGACAAAGACAAAGGCTTATTAATCTTAAGATTGAGCCTTTGATGAGAGCTGAGATTCATAAGCTAATTGAGTTAGCTATTATATTTCCAATCAAGCACTAAACTTGGGTGGCAAAACTTGTTCCAGTATAAAAAATGAATGGTGAGATTAGATTATGTGTTGACTATCATGACTTGAATAAAACTTCCCTTAAAGACCACTATCTACTCCCATATGTGGAACATATTTTATAGTTGGTTGTAGGTTTAGAAAGGTTCTCTTTATTGGATGGCTATAGTGGTTACAACCATATTTTGGTCAAGGAAGAAGAATTCAAGATAGACTTCAACACAAAGTGGGGGACATTTGAATATAGAAATATTCCCTTTGGTCTGTCCAATATTAGATAAATTTTTTAGAGAGACATGGATATGGCATTTCAGGGCCTTCTTAACAAATCTGTACTGGTATATTTGGATGATGTAAAATTGTTCTCAAAGGATGCAAGTGAGCACATAGTTCACCTTGATCAAGTGTTTGAAAGGTGTGGGCAATTTGGGGTATCCTCAAATCCCCAAAACTGTATCTTATTAGTTCATGAAGGTAAGCTCCTTGGACATATAGTTTCAAAGCATGGTTTAAGCATAAATCCTGAAAGAATAGGTTCAATTCTTGCACTTTCTTTGCCTAATTACAAAATAACTTTGAAAAGTTTCTTAGGGGAGATCAATTTTATCAAAAGATACATCTCAAAATTTTCCACTTTAATTAAGCCACTTAAAACCATGCTAAAGAATAATCAAAGCTTCAACTCATCCAAGGAAGGAGTGAGGAGTTTTGAGGAAATTAAGAAAGCCATGGCTAGTTTTCTTATGCTCATAAATCCAGATTTCTCAAAGGACTTCATTCTATGTACATTTCTAACATTGACACTATTTCATGCATTCTTATGTAGTAGAATCATGAGGCCTTAGAGTAGCCTATAGCCTTTTTCAGTCAAGGCTTGGAAGAATATGAAACAAGGTACTCTTTTATTGAAAAGTATGTAATTTTAGTCATAAAGTCTCTCAATAAATTTAGATACTTGTTGTCTAACAATAATATACACCTAATGGTTACACATCCAAGTATCAAGGAGTTTCTCTTGAACAAAGACATAAATGAGAAAATAGTTGGTTGGATAACAAAGTTAATGGAGTATGATGTGGAGATCAAGGTCACAAAGCTGATTAGAGGCAAAGAACTTTGTGAGCATCTAGCCCAAGACTTATAAGAAGCCATTAAGGTGGTAATGGTGTCAAGTGATGAAGAAGTTTTAACTGATCATGCCTCACCTTCTAGCTGGTATCATGATTTGGTAAAGTATCTACAGGATGGTATTTATCCCTCTCATCTAACTCCTTGAAGAAGAAGATATTTTATATTGTAATCCATTCCATTCCTTCTTGTTGATGGTGTTTTATTCAAGAAGGACATCATTGGTATGATGCTAAGATGCATTGAGCCACATCAAAAAAAAATACTGATTGATTGAAGGGAATTTCTCAACGAAGACTACATCTCACAAGATCATGAGAGGAGGGTATTATTAGTTGAGTATATTTGGTGATTGTCATGCATGGGTTAAGAAATGTGGATAGTGTGCTATGTTTGTAAGGAAGGTGAAGCTTGTAGCCTTACCTATCCAACTAATTGTAGTGGATAAACCCTTTATCCAATGGGGATTAGAATTTATTGGTCTCATTAACCCCCCTTCAAGCTCAAGTCATAAATGGGTGCTAACTACCACAGACTAATTTACTAGATGGACATAACTAGTAGCATTGAAAGAAGAAAATGAATCCAATGTTATATATTTCTATGAATGTTTGCTTACTATATTTGGAGTCCCTTCAACCATCATTTATAACAATGCCTTGGCCTTTATGGGGTCTAAAATTATCCAATAGGTAGCTTAATATAGTGTCTTTATCAACACTTCATGAAACTACTATCCCCAAGGAAATGGTCTTGTTGAGTCCACTAATAAGAACCTATTGAAGATCCTAAGAAGGACCATTGAAGATAATTAGAGGTTATGGCATCTCAAATTAAAGTCAACTCTATTGGATTATAGGATCACCTATAAGAGGTCAATAGCCAACTCTCCCTACAAGTTGGTATATGGTAAAGAATCAAGAATGCCTATTTCTCTTGAATTTCCTGCCCTAGAACTGATGCATTAGCTTGAGTTTTTAGAGAATGAACCTATGGAGATTAGATATGTCGAGATTATAGAGTTGGAAGATACATGACATCAGTCCATGTTAGCCATGGAAAGCCATCAAGCAAAAGTGAATAGAGCCTTTAACAAGGGAGCTTCTTTACAAAGTTTTAAATAAGGAGATTTGGTCCTGAAGTAGGATGAGGATAGAGCTAATCCAAGAATACATAAAAAGTATGACTCTCTTTGGAGTGGCCCATACATAATCTCTAATTAAAATCCCACAATGCCTTCCAAATTGTAAGAATGGATAGTGAGTAGCTTCCTATCCCTATTAATGGGATACATTTTAAACATTGATACTAAAGGTTGAGTTCTTTGTACATAGTTTGTTTTATCTTTCCTCCAAGTGTTGTACTAGCACATTAGTTTGTTTAATTTTGTTTTGTTTAGTTAACTTCCCTATTTTGTTTGTTTCCTTCCTTATTTTGGTGGAATTCATTATCTTTGCAAGTCAAAAGGTTTCTTACAGTCATGGATCAGATTAATCATTATTGGTGAATCCAAGAGTCATGTAAGTGGTATGAGTTCTCAAGCATAATAGGCATGCTGCCCAGTTGAGTCATAAAAGATGTTGGCCAAAATTGGCCTACATACCAAAATTCACTTGAATCAGAATAAGAAGCTGAGTATGGTACTAATTGAAGAGTAATCCAATGTCACAAGGAGCATATGAAATTTAAGAGATCACATATCATTTTAAATATTTTTGTCACACTTTTATCAAGCTTAAAGTGTGAATTTGATGATATTTAGGAGCTAGACCATCATGATAGGCCTTGTAAAAATGAACAAGTCAGTCTAGTTATGAATTTAATAAATATACTTTAGAGATTGACTAGGGTTAAATAATTGCATGGACATGATGCTTTTCATGCCTAGATCATTACCTACAAGTTTGGTGCCTTGGTGCAATTTTTATCTATAGATATATGACTTCAAAGTTAAGCAAGCAGAATAAGATATGTGTAAAGATGTAAAACTTAAGCCATGGGAACTAATTATTTGAGTTTAAATGTTCTAAAGATGAACATGAAGCTAAAAAATGTCAAAATTTCACTTGATTAGATCATAGATAAATGACATGAAAGTAGTCAATAGGTCCATAGAATGAGATCAATGGTTAGTATTTGATCAAATCAAAGATCTAATAAGGAGTGATAATATGATAAAGTTAATGGGTCTAGTTAGATCAACAATGCACATTAAGATGTGAAATGAAGATCTAATGGTGAAAAAAAGGTTAATAAGTCAAAAAATATTAATATTTAATGTAAATGTGCCAAGTTTCATGATCATGGTGAACATGGTGATCAATGGTGCATGTTTGATCTTACTGATAAAGATCAATGGCATGCATTGAGTCATGAAATGAAGATCAATGGTGTACATAAGGTTAAAGGGTTAAATAAGATTAGGACAAATGTGAGGCTACCACATGGTATAATCACAAGGGTAGATGGAGCTAATAGAAGGATCTTGAGAATAAATGAAGATTTGCCAGGTAACACATTCTTAGAAACCCAAAACAAGATGAAGGACCAATATTAAAATTCAAAGTCTTGATACTATAAATAAAGATAAAATATGATTGAGGTCAAACTAGAGCAAATATTTCAAAAGGATACCATGGAAGAAGATACGTCAGTTATGATGGGTTCATCACCACATCTAGTAACATGATTATGACCCTTTTCTCCACTCTTACATGCCAAAGATGAACCAGTAGGGAGAAATCCATGCCAGAATAAGATCTTAATAGATTGATTCAACTATTGTAACTGCTTTGATGTTATAATTAAACTTTAAAATGATTTGATCCCACCATTGTAATCATAAGGGACATCAATGCACCTGAGAAATAGATTGAAAGGGACTGATACATTTGTTGTATCCATTTTCCAAAAGTAGTCTTAGACATTATGATCTTTTTTGACTAATTCAATGTTGGATGATTTGAAATCTTGATCATAATGACCCTTTCTCTATTATTCTTGGCATCCATCCTTATCTTTCTCATACCATTCTACTATATATACAAGCTTTCAAGCCTTGAAAAGGATCCCTCTCTTTGGCATGACTAGACTCTACCAAGATTTATACTATTTGATACAATAAAAACTAAATTCCTCCATTTACAAGATGAATCAAAGTGTGTTTCATGAGCTCATTGATGTGATTAAGTGAATCTATGTTTCCTTGCCTTTGTATAAGTTTTCTCACCTTCATGAAGTGTTTTGATAGTTCTCATAGGTCATTCTCAGTGCATATATAATTTATTGGTCAGTTTGGAAGTGGACAACTACCCTCCCATACCAGGTCAATAGCTAGTCCATGTTGTTTTGTGAATTACTTATGTAGAAGTTGATCAAAGAGTGGATGAAGTGATGTTTAATAGTCATAAAAGTGTCTTATAGTGTGTCTTGTGAAAGTATAAGGATTAAAATATCTGGTGCATCACCCCATTTTAAATTTTTTCATAGATCATTGTCAATGTCTTTTCCCTTTTCCCAGTAAGAAGCTAGTTTAGGTTTAGTATAGGTGATATCCACAAAAGGAAGTTGAAATTATATAGAGGTTTGACTCAATATTAGGTGACCCATAACCTAGGGTCAGTCCCATGTTAGAATAGGTTTGAGCAAGAGGACCTAAACAATCCTCTTCTCAATGAGGGTCCAACCTAAGACACAACCAATCACCACAGTTGATGTGGACATAATTTTAGAAATTAAAACATTGATTAATGGTATACACCAAGTTTGATGATATATATAGTAGTGGTTTGATTTATACCAAGTGGGATTATGCTTGGTGAGATCAAGATGTCATATGGGTGGATAGACCATCATATCAGTGGTAATGCGTTTATGGAAGAGGGCTTCCAAAGATATAGGAAGAGAAGTATAGGGCCTCTCTTCAATTCATGACTTAGATGTGGAAGCATTAGAATTTAAATCAGATGATTGTTGACATGATTGGGTGGGTAGGCTAGTAGTAGATTAAGTATCTAGGATATGATTCCCTTTGCTAATAGAGGATGGTGTAGATAACTAGATATGACTGGTGGATGGATAATTTGAATGGGACTAGATGGTATGGATACTAGGAGTTGACTGATGAGAATGGGTGTAAACTAGAGGTAATGTTGGGTTTATGGGGTTAAAGTATGTAGGACATGTATTGATTATCTCAAGAAGGTGAGAAAGGATTACATCCTTATTGTCCATGAGGCATTGCTCAATTAGGGTATTGACTATAACTATTCTGGATGATATAGATCAAGACAAGGGAAATTATGAATGATGTGGTTCATTAGGCTCAATTAATAGGTGTGGGGGATTGAATGGAAATATTGAGGGATGAAGATGGGATATGTGAAATAAATTTGGCTAAAGGATTGCTTTAGTCTGATCTCAAGTTTTACCAAATGACATGAGATGTTAGACATGGTAAGACAAGGTTAAGTAGACCAAATTATGACATGAGCTAGACTTCAAAGATTTATAATTTATTTGACTAAGTGAGCTATGATAATCTCTAAGACTTGAATTTGGATAGATGATCCAAAATCAAAAAGTCTTGGTTGAATAATATTTCAGGAACTCACAAATAATAAGGTTATCTCTGAGAAGAGATCTTTTATTGGTCAAAATTATAGATATAACATATGCTTATCTCTAGGAAGATATGTCTAATTGCCTTTTTAGGATACATATATTTTTATACATACTTTAAAGGTAGGAGGAGGATGTGGAAGCTCACCAATCTTGGGGGAGATGAATTGGTTCGACTTCCATGATTTACAGCATTACAAAATTTGAGAAATTACTATTTTTAGATTGCACTACTAAAATTAAAATTTGGGGCACTTCCATTTGGTTTTTAAGGGTCAAACCCACCGAGTGGAGCTTGGTGACATCTCACAACATTCCCCTCAATCTTAGATTTCCAATAGTTTAAATAAGGAGTCAAATAGAGCTATGGTGTAAAGTTATGGCTCCCAAAATTTCTACCACTAATTGGGGTAGGACTGTCACCCAAATTGTCACTTGAAGGGTTACCCAAATCATTGCTTGAAGTGTTATCTAGATCATTCCTCCCTCCTTAAGAATCAATGGTACCCATTGCATCAAGATTTTTTATCAAGTGTGGAAGTTGTGTCTTGATCTAAATCTCATCTACTAGAGCAAAACTCTAAAGATCAAGCTCACCAATGTCTAGTTGTTCTAATATGACTAAAGTGTTCAATAGAGGTGGATGATATGGAATGGATACATAATTTAGTGTCATGGGTTGGAACTTGATGCATAATTAGAATGGAATATGCTTTATGGAGCTATTTAGGGCCAGATTATTCACCATTTCTATCTGACCATCAATCTATGGATGGAAAACCATGAACTTCCTCAACTTGGTATCCATTCACTTCTGTTGTTGTGATGATTATGTAGTTAGGGATGCAACATCAACCCTTTTGGATTTTTGTGGCTTAACCACCATGAGAATGAATTTCTTAGCATTAATCAGGGAGATAGATGTAAAAGGTGGTACCTATGGTACCCTATAGCATCATGTTCCAAGAGTGAGGGTGATCCTTCAAGTTCTTGATTCATATATGCCATGTCAATCATACATGAATGGTTGACCAATGAGTACATTACAAATATCTAGATTGACCACATCACACAAGAGCTTATATCAAAAAGGTTTTATTGCATATGAAATAAGATAGTGATGGGTGACATGGAGGTTTTTCCCTGGACTCAACCATCCAATACTAGATGGCTTTAGGTGAGGCTTCATGGATAGATTTAGAATTTTCACAACATTATCAAAGATTAAATTCTTTTCACTCCCGCTATCAAGAATGAAATGTAGAGGCTTACCTTTCACCCATAACTTAGAGTGAAACAACTTTTCCTTGTCATCTAGCCTCTCCTCATGGGTTTGTGATGAAGCAACTATGGCATCAGGCTCAACATCTACAATCTCTTCTCCATCCTCTTCAACTATAGGGTGTGTATGAGGCAAAGTAGTAGATGTTGAGGATTGTGACTCAGCAAGCAAGGACTTAATGTATCAAAATTCTTCTTTAGAGTGAGTTTTAGATTTGTGGTAATCACACCATTTCCTAGCCTTCTGTTCTTTTTTCTTCCAATTTTGGCCTCATGTTTGACCTTCTTTATCACTTTTCAATTTTGAAGGCTGACTCTGCATATTCAGTCTTCCATGCTTCTACTCAATCTTCATCATGAACTTGTATGCCTCATCGAGGGTCTCCAAATTAAAGAGTTCCATTTCCCCCTATATATACCATTATATTCCACCATGATATTTGAGAAACTTATGTTTATCACTTTCTTGGATGCCCAATCTCATAGATAGAGAATAAAAAATGTCAGTGTAATCTTGAACAGTTTATTCCTTACCTTGGTGAAGTTGTTACCACTCTATGTATAGATCATCATATGCTCCAATGGGGTAGTATTCTTCCTTTATAGCTTCTATGAAATCATCCCAAGTGGGTTACACCTTAGGGCCAATATCATTCATAATGAATCTCTTTTTGTACACTTACCACCAATTTTTGATAGGTAATGATGCTTTTAAAAGAGTAAAAGTGATCATCTCTTTATCAGTGAATTTATTTGTAGAAATATATGATGAAAATTGATACAACTAATTTCCTACTACATCAACATTTATTTTGCCTTCAAATGTAGGGATATGAAAATTCACTTGGACCTTGAAGGGTGTTGGGGCACTAAAAAGATGTGGGGTTGTAGATGAGGAGCCAAATTTCCCATCAAAATTTGTTGAAGAATTTGGGTGAATTATTGTAGCATCTATGCTTGTTAATGTTGGAGGGATTCATTCACCATTTACTTGAAAGGATTAGATGTCTTGGTGTTGTCCACCATTTGAGGTCATTTGGAGTGAACAGGTGGATAACCTATTAGATCTTGTATTTTCCACCCAAGCTTCTTGTAGTCTGACCTCATCTTTGGGATCATATAATTTTAAGATAAATCACTCTGATACCACTGATCCAAAACTTGAAAAGTCTTGGTTGAAGAATATTTCAATAATTCACAAATAATAATGATATCTTTGAGAAGAGATGTTTTATTTCTCAAAATTATAGATATAACATATGCTTATCTCTTGGAAGAGATGTTTGATTGCTTTTTCAAGCTACATCTATTTTTATACATACTTTGAAGGTAGGAAGAAGATGTGGAAGGTCACAAACCATAAGGGAGATGAATTATTTTGACCTACATGATTTACAACATTACAAAATTTGATAAATTACTATTTTTAGACTACACTACTAAAATTGAAATTTGGGGTGCTTCCATTTGGTTTTCAGGGGTTAAAACCCATGAAACAAAGCTTGATGACATCTCATGATGTTCCCCTCATTCTTAGATTTCCAATGGTTCAAATAGGGAGTTAAATAGAGCTATGGTGCAAAGTTATGGCTCTCAGAAGTTTTCCACCAATTTGGGTAGGACCGTCACCCATATTGTCACCTGAAGGGTTGCCTAGATCATTGCCTAAAGTGTTATCTAGATCACTAGACTGATCCAAGACACTAATTTTGACTAGGGGTTGATTTGATTTTAGGCTAGCTCAAGACCAAAATGATCGACTCAAATATGATGGAGTGATTTCATTGATAGGTTGATAGGCTTATGATTATGATTCAAACTTGATTAGACACAAGCAAGTTAATAATGAGGACCTTGATGAAAAGAGTTATTTACCAATGTGAATGAGAACCAATGTATAACTACAAACTTGATGGGATGACTAGTAAGGGGATGACAAGGTAAAGACAAATTAGACTATGACTAAGACTAGGCTGTATAAGTAAGGAATATGGTGATGGACAAGACGATTAGGCTAGACCAGGTCAAGATAAATGACCAATTTAGATTAGGATCCTAAGGATAAGTAAGACAAGTCAAGGTGATATGAGGAAAGGTGATAAAGAAGACCAAGATGTGACCAAGATTGGTTATAGATAAGGTGAATTTAGTCTTAAGTGATAAGGATAACACTAGAGAAAATTAATATTAAGGTTAATTGAAGAGCGTGAGGTTATACTATGATAAGATGTGATTGAGTGATGCCAAGGCTGAATTAAGGTATGTAAGGGATGGGGGTATGATTAGTGTTATATGGATGAGATTATACAAGGATGTGACTAAGATGAGAGATATGATGAGAGATAGGACAAGATGTAAGATGAGATAAGCTTAAAAGGATGTACACAAATGTATAAAGCAAATATGTACAAGAGGATATTGATAATGATGTACATGATGATAAAATAAGGATATACAAGATGATGATATATGAAGGAGACTTAGATAGGTGTGTATATGCTTGGGTAAAAGGTTGACTCAGTTCACAAACAACACAGGTCTAGCACAACACACACTAAATCAAGTAAACCACAAACTTATCACTAGTAAACTAATTTGAGAGTGTAATTCGATGACTGCACCATATAATGACTTTAGGGGTGAGGCTATAGGCTGGTGACCCATTACAAAATATCGCAAACCCTCTCAACCACATTTTTAATTAATGGTCACTTAGGAAATGGTACTGACTCTAAAAGCAAGTCCCCTATTATAGCTGATGGTCATATTCTAGGTTATATGGGCTCACTAGGGGCATCCTCGATATACACTAGGTATATGGGGCCCAACTACTTATATGGTGTTGTCTAATTCTTAGGTTAGAGAGTTAACTCTTTCCCTTCACAAATGATCTATATGGGGTCAACCAATTAGCATAAAGAAAACCCTCCCTCTTATTTGGATTCTATTAGAACTTGAAGTGTGGTTTTGTGCATGGTGGTGAAATCCATTGTCGTAATCCCTTTAGGACTATGACAAGTGTTTGGTTATCACTTTCATACCACGTTGCCCCTTAAAAAATAAAAATATGAGGGTTTGTTAGTGGTTTTTCTCCTTCGAGACTCACAACTAGGATGCAAGGAGGAGATCATACACCACTGTAGCCTTTGGGTGACACTCAAATAAGTAAAATGATTTATTAACCAATTAATTAAGTGTGATATATATAAAATATATACAATATATTTTGAAAATGCCAAAATCTTTAACATGTGTCCTGCAAAGCAAGTGATTAATAGTTTCAATTTGGTAATATTGAAGGGAAACCTACAAGATAAGATTTTAGACAAAGATAAAGATGTGTAAAAATATGACCTATAAGAAAAGTGGTTGGTAGTCTTAAGTGAGACAAAATTTCCATTAAATTCAACCCAATAATAATCCAAACAAAAAGGTTAGTTCAATAAGCCTTAATAAAAAACTGAAAGCATTATGGGTTTTACACTATAATTCTTTGAATTAGGGGCCACAACATGGGGGTTGGGGGTGATAACCCCCAATGGGGTTAAGGGGTTATGCCCTTTACAGGGTTAAGGGGTAGTACCCCTTATAGGGTCAAGGGGCAATGCCCCTTTTGGGGTTCAGGGGTAGCATCCCAAACACACTCCCTATCATAGTAGAGGGAGGGGTCGATGGGTAGTGCCCTAGATAAAAAAATCAATTTGGGACTTTCAGGATGCTCAAAATGACTCAAAATTCACCAAAAATGATACTAAAAAAATCATTCAAGAAAGACAATTTTTGAAGAAAAATAAAGAGCAAAATCCATACTGGAGTGATACAAACCACAGATACACAATCAGTGTTATGCATAGGGATTCAAAATCATAGATGACTTATAAAAATCATAGATGGAAATAAGTGATTATGAAAACCATGATAGTAACTACATGGTTGGATAGGTAAAATCTCCTATTATATGTCAAAATCATAGATTAGGATAGGTAATTTTGCAAACAACTAGTAAACCGTCATGGTTTTCATGTAGTTAGGTAGGTCAAAATTGCTTATAGATTTTACAAAATCTCAACTAGGATGAAATTTTTTAGAAACACATAAACAATTTTTACAATTCTAAAATAGACTACACTAGTATCATAACTACCAAGTCAAAATCATGATTTATCAGAGGCGATTTTGACAAATATACAAAAAATGATATATTTACAATTTTTTCAAAGACTAAATGGACTTTATGAGATGATATGTTATGATTTTATAAGACTAAGGTATTTAAATTAATTTATATGACTGAAATAGGATTAAATAAATATTGTTTCAAAATCACAAATGACAAGATGTAGTTTCACACAATATCAATTTTTAGCCCAATCCTGTAAAATAGGGTTTAAACACAAAGGAAACTATTTATAGAAATAGTATGATATATGTAAAATAATAATATAAAATAGACATTTAAAAATTTTTACTACTTAAAATTGCAACTTCATATGTGAAAATTGTAGATAGAAATCAAAATCATGACTAACAATAAGTGATTTTGATAAAATCGTAACTAGTCTATTCAAAATCGTAGATAGATATCAAAATCATGATTAGTATGTTTAAAATATTAGATAACAATCAATATCATAGATTATGAGAAGTGATTTTTACTAAAAAGATAAAAATGACTAAGTTACCCTGATGTCTAGCAGTTAGGTTGGTGGTTTATGTCAAAATCGCCATTGTCAAGGATTAAATTACAAGTGCAAAATTGAATTTTGTAGAGAAATTAATGCCTTTCATATGGAGTGTGAAATTTTTGAAAATTTGAGCCCAATTTCTTCCTCAACCTGACCTAAAATTTGAATTTACACACTTTACAAACACAATATCAGTCCAAAAGGAGGGATCCCACTGTGGTCACCAAATGTGTGAATAATAATTTTGAACAATTGATATATGATATGCAATTATATCAGAAATACCCAAATTACCAATATAATTCAAAATTGGAAGCCATTAGATCAAAATACAATAAAATGAACATTTAAAACAACATTCTAATCTAAGTCCAAATGTTCCTAATCAAGATTAAAATCAAAATACTAAAGATTATAGATGGATATTTCTTACAAATAGACTCAAAGTTTTAACATGATATTATCTTGATCAAAAGACTTGGATAACATGGATTAATGGATTTATTGGACTATGGAGATTTATTACATTTGTGATTGATTTGCTCATTCTTTGGAATGGAGGGAGTCATGGATTTAAATAGGCCATGGATGGAGATTTTCCAATGAACTAAAAATTCATTGGAAGCCTCTAGAGAAGAAAACTCTAGAGAAGAAGGAAGAAATTCTAAGGAATTTAAAATTCTTTAGAATTATCTAGACAGAGAACTCTCTAGATAAGGACTGTAATCAAGTACACTTGAGTTTAATGATTGAAAAAATCAATGATATGTTCTATAATCCTATACACCTTTATTAGTTTGATGAGATTTTGAAGGATATACATTTCATGATCTCCAAGTTTAAGAGTATCCATTTTATATTTGTTTAAAGGATGACTAATAAGATGGCCAAAATATTAGTGAATATGTCTATTTTTTTAAGGAAGATGTATCTTATCCTTTGTATTGAGAAGATCAAAGATTGGTTTGAGTCAAAAATGCCATTTATTTTTTAACCAATTATAATGGCCCTAACATTCAAGGCTAGTTTTAGTATTGTGAGAAAATCATAAGATTATATAGCCAAATATAGACAATATGAAAAAAGATACCAAGTAAAATTTATAAGTTAGAAAATATTCATTATTGTGATATTTTCAACTTAGAAACAAAATATTAAAGTCCATAAGGTAAAAGCCTAATATTTTAGCAGAAAGTAACTACTCTTATCAAGCTATAATGAATAAATTAAATAATACAAATGCCCAAAAAGGCCATATAAACTTAAATATAACATGATCAAAACTTGTTTAAGAGCAAAGAGTTTACAATAAAGACTAGTGGCATAAAAGCCACAATCTCAAGTTATAATCCTTAAATGCACCAACCTATGAAAAAATTAATGGCACTCAACCACAAAACCTTTAAACCCAATATGCATGCTACCAAATTCATCATCTACAGTGCATCGTATCTCCCATGCTAATAATCAGCACTAGTAGTAGGAGCTTGGGTTTGAACCTCAAATGTTTTGTAGGCCACAAATGAATCTTCCATTATTGAGGATACAAACTATGTACAATGGCTTTTATACCTAATGTAGCATGTAGAATTTCTTTGTTGTAAAATTGCTACATGACATTAAATAAAAATGGGAATTCATCAAAATGCCTCAAAAAATAAGAGGCTTAAAAACATGTTTTTGTTTTGGGAATTGTGCATAAAATAACTTAACAAAATGTTTTGAAACCCTAAAAAATATTGATGCTATAATGCAAAACTATATACCACAATGTTGGAAGGGATTTCTCCCTACAATGCTCACCATTGAAGATTGTAAAAATGAGCAAAAACTTAAGAACAAGATTAGTTTGTAAAAAAATTCATTGCAAGAGGGGTACATTTATATTTCTAACAATAAATTTTGGGTTAGGCTCTATGGGCACCCACTGATCTATTACTATTGCCCTATAAATCTATTAAATATGCATACATATAGATATCAACCCTTGATTTAAATAAATTTTATTTAGATGATATGGTAAAATGCTAGTCAAAAATTAAGATTTGCCTTCAAAATAAATTTCACCTACAATGAATTATTAAAATATCAAGCCTTTAAAATTAGGCAAATATGGAAAGGAATAAATATAGATAATTGCCTACTGATAAACTAGATTTTTTGGTTCTAATCTTAGTTACTCATCCACAGGGTATCCAATTCATATGTTAAATAATCTCATCTGCATCTCTATTTTGTCACCATTAAAATTCATCGAAATCCCACCCTAATGGTTTTGCTTAGACAAGAAGACACACTTTAGGTCTTCTTCTACAATTATTAACACTTTAGACTCCATTAAAAACTATCTGCAATAGTTTATTCAACACAGTCGAACATTTCTATATCGATATGCCACATAAAAACATTTAGAAATTTTATAAAGAAAATTTTTATTGATGTATTTTGGATATGTGTTTTATCTCGATTAGCAAAATAGTTTCTGAAAAAAGATTAAAAATTTGTGCTGACAATATTAAAAATCTATTATGACTAAGATTTTGAAGAGAAATCTTGGTGAGATATTATAAACTATACAATCATTACCAAAAAATGATGGTTTTGTATAATCATTACCAAAAAAAGATACTTCTGCATCTTGATTGAAATGAACTCTGCAATAACATACACTTTTCTAGACCAATTAGAACACTCAAAATAATTATTTTTATTTATTATGTTAAATCTTTTGCTATTTACCTTTGTAAAAGTTTTATAAAAAAATTCAACATGGAAATCAATGCCATGTGATTGGTCAAGGGAACAAAGATTAATCACAAGTTAAATTAAAATGACTGCTATTAGTTACCCTCTAGGACTAATAAAGCATAATAACGGTGATGAAAAGAACATAATGAAATAAGAGCAAATGGAAGAATTCAAATGAAAAAATAAAAACACAAGTTTGATATTTTAAAGATAACTAATACGCATGCATTATTTTTGAAAAGAGTGCCATCAAGAGCAAAAATTATGTAAGTAGAGCA
This sequence comes from Torreya grandis, assembly GCA_037957365.1. Lineage (NCBI taxonomy): Eukaryota > Viridiplantae > Streptophyta > Pinopsida > Cupressales > Taxaceae > Torreya > Torreya grandis. The sequence continues at coordinate 264,291 of JARHVA010001429.1, read as the reverse complement.
AAATGAATGATGACATGATTAAAGTATCAAGAATAAGTTATGCAACAAATAAGATAAATTAAATGTCTTTTTGACATTTAATGAATTAAAAAAAATGCTTATCTCATTATCACACCCCCACATAACTTTTGGATATTTTAAAATAATGAGAGGGAAATGTGGATTTTCTAATTAAATAGTAGGTCAATCAAAACAAAGTAAAATTATAAAAGTGTCAAATAAGATATTTTAAGGAACTGTAATTCAAAGAAAAAATAAAAAAGAAGAGTTTAGTTTTATTAAAGTCATCAATTGTAGATAATTTTAAAGAAATTTCAATATTTCAAATACTTTCATGTTGACTCCATGCCCAATGAATGCAAGACACCTAGGTTTGATGCATAACAAGCATGCTTCATTTGAGAGCCACTAACATGTTAGAGTAAAATATTTCCTTTAGGCTATATTTCATAGCCATATATTTTCTTCATACTTCATGGATTCTTCATTAGAATTTAAAATCTTTAATTTTATTTTTAAGCTCAACTTTATTCTTTAAACTCTCCTAGCTTCACAAAGCTTTGACAAAACCATCCATGGCAGCTAATTGGTTTCAACAATCTAAAAGAGCCCCACTACATCAATTTCTAGTTTTGGTGCCTTCTAATTTTAAAAATAAGACTTCTCAACATTCAACAAAAATAATAAAAATTTAAGAGCTCAAGCTACTCTTTAATTAGGTCTTTGGTGCTCACAATCTTTTTGCTAACAAAGAGCTTACTGCCATGGTCACAAGTTATTCTTTTAATTTAGCTAAGCTTCCTAAGGCTCAAAATTTTGAATTAGCTTTAATCTTTAGCCAATTTTTAAAATTCAAATATTTTTCCTATAGAGTTGTGGTCCTATGTGGTCAAAAGAGGAGAAAAAATCTCCTTTTGGATCACCAAACCATTAACTTTGGTTAGGAAGTTACAAATTTATTCTAAGGTGATCCTTACTACTCATGTTTACTACTTGTCTTGGTGGGCTCCTTCCAATGCCTCTTATGAAAAATTAGTAAAAATATAGAGATACTTTTTCTGGGCTAATTCAAAAGAGAACCATAGTTTTCATTGAGTCTCTTGGGCTATTTTTTGTCACCCTAAAGAAGTTGGTGGGATTGGGCTCATTGATATTAAGCTTTAAGGGCTTGCTCTCAATATTAAATGGATCATCATAATTTTAGAAGGGGATGAGGTCTGGAAGATCTTATTGAGGAACTTCATCTCTCAAGGTTGCCTACTTAGTAGAAAGGCTTGGCAAGGGATTAGTTTGTGCAACATTCTCATCACTCCTATGTTGGTTATATAGGGTGACTTTTGTCATGCAAAGCATCTAAAGGCCTGGGAAAAACTCAAACCTCACCTCATTTGGGTGGGGGAAGGGTTTATAAATGGTATTTATCATAATTCTCAATCCTTATGGTGGTTTTCTATTTAATTTACAAAATGTCCCTTTTGCCATGGTCCCTTAGGTTAAAATCTTGACATTGTTTAAAAAAGGCATTCACAAGATTAAAGACCTCTTATGTAATGTCCTTTAGGACTGACTTCATTGGAATATGGTTAAGTCTGATTTCAATATAAATAAATAAGATTCAAAATCCATTTCTAAATTACAAAGTTCCATACTTGAAGAGTAATTACACAGAATTGAAGCTTCCTCTCTTACGCCATGGTGGAAGGACTGGTCCTAACCAAAACTATGTTATTCTATCACTATTACCCTAGGCTAGGTTATAATATTTTATCCCCTCAACATATTGATACTAAAGTTCTCAATCATTGATGGTCCCTTAAATATCTCCATTGTGTTTGGGCTCAGAGGTTTGATAATGTTTGGGTGGCTTATATTGAGCCTAAAAAAACCCATTTCCTTTGGCGTATTATTTACCAAGGTCTAACTATGGGGGATTGACTCAAACACATGGGGGTTTTGAATCCCACTTTCTTATCCTATCACCACCCAAAATCCATTAAGAATTTCTTTTGGTTTTTCCCTCTTACCTAGTCTACCTAGAGATGGAATCATACCATTCTCAAACCCTTCAAGTTTGAAATGTTCACTTGGAAAATGGATCACTTGGGGGACTCTTCTCTTCTTCCTGCAAGATATAATAGAATCTAGAAAATTCTCCATACTGATATTCTTTTTCATATTTGTAAATCTAAAAATAAAGCATGTTTTAATAATGAAGTTATCAAAAAAAGATTTTTTGTAACTAATAAAGTTTCTATGATTGCTAATGTTACCCTTTATATTCAAAATCAAACAAAAAAGGTTTACACTGAGATTTACCATCTTCAACTCCTTTTGGTTCATTGGGGGAATGTTCCTTATGAAATCAACTATGAGCTTCTTGATGCACCTCCTCACCATTCCCCTTAGGGGCATGGAAATGGGGGGAAATATCACTGGTTTCAAAGTTGGAGGAGTACCTCTCCTCACTTCATTGACCATCTCCTCCCTGAGGATCTGACAAGGGCCTTAAAGATAGTGGTGGTAGGGGGGTTAGAGGCCCCCTCCATAGGATAAGTTCTTATGACTGATTTTGGCCATTTCTCCTTCCAAACAAGATTCTAAGAAACATAATTATATTTAAATTAACTAGTAGATTAATGGTTGGGACCCTGTATCAGTTGATGAAGACCCCCAACTCAGGGGGGTGGGGGGAACCCTCATGATTCTTTGCCTCCTCCGCATCTACCTACCACCTTGTTCACTACTACTACTTAATGGACTCCTTTTTATTTTCATTTTTATATTTATCTTTTTTTATTGATGTGTAATTGAGTTAACTTAACTGTGGTTATTTTCCCATGTGGTAGCCTTTTATGAACTATGCTCTGCTTGAGGCTTCTTTAGCTCAGTTTGGTTATTTTGGGGTGTGACTTTTCCACCCATATTTTTTATATGATTAGTGATTTATTATATATTTTATATTAATTAAAGTGCACTTTTCAATAAAAAATCAAATATTATGGCTATGTTTTTGCCTCAATTTAAAATAAATTTCTCCCTAATTGTAAGTTGTTGTTGTTGGCTCTTTCTTGAACCCACTTCAACCACATTTAATATTATGGTTGTCATGATATTTTTCATGTCCCATTTTCTCAAATGAGACATATGTAGGAGAGCCTTAGCCTATATAATTCCCATAGCATAATTTGGGTAATGAAAGGGAATAGTAGAGTGGGTCACTATTCATTTGTTACTATTCACCAACACTATTCATGAAAACACTATTCATTGTTGCTATTCATGGTGACATGGAAAGTGATGCAAGAGGTGATGCAACAGTGAGGTAGATTGTGAGTGAGTGGCATGGCCCATAGGAGAGCATTCCATGGATCTAGAGCATGTGATTGGAGTGGGGCATACCAATACACTTGGGAGATAAACTAGATCCACTTTATTTGATCACATGGGTTGTCCTTGGTAGCAAAAGGAAAGGTTGGCACTTTTATAAGTGGCTTCATGTTGAAGGCATGTGGAAGGGTCAAAAAGGAGAAGTTAGTGCGTTTTATTTATGGGTACATGTTATAAGATTATGATAATTCCAAGTGGGTTTTTAAAAGGATATTTGGCACATGTGTGCACATGATGAATAGTAATTGAGTCCCCATTATTTGATTCCTTCACATGTGTGAAGAGAATGACACTTTGGAGGCACATAAGAAAGTGGGAGACCAAAATACAAATCAAGGGATCAACATGTGATCTAATTTTAAACTAACTTGAAGTCCAAGACAACCCTTCACATGGGTTACTATTCTATGGTGCCATATTCTCTCTCTCCTCTTTTCTTCTTAGTAAATGTTCTATATTAGCATGCTCTCCATTTTAAAAATCATCTTTTGCCAAATTATAACTCAACTTCATATCTGTATGACATTGTATGAACTTATGTTCATTCATATTATTCCTTGGACAAGAACCCATTGAAGAAGCGGCTTCAAAGATGAAACCCCTTAGGTGATTTAATAATCAAAGGATAGAAACCCCATGGTTCTTGGAGGAGATCTCATTTAGAGATTACAATTGATCTTCAAAGAGTGTTGTATATTCAATATGGTTTGTAATTATAGCTCTATGTGTGTGTGAGAGCTTATTATTTATGTATTATGATTTTCCTCTCATAAGTACTTAATATATCATATTGTGTTATTTCTCATATATGTTGTAAGAATTTCATTCCATAAGTGTCTCCATATTCATCTTAATGTGTTGATTCCCAAGTTTTTGAAGTTGGATTTTTAGATATTTAGCATATGTGCATAAATGTATTATAGTGGTATCAAAACTAGTGATCTTACCAACTTGTAGGTCTTATATGTTTAATACTTTCAAGTGACAGGGAAATTAGGCACTGGAGAAGAGAGCAAAATAAATTTTAGACAAGAGAAATAATGAATTGGAAACCAAGGTTCTTACCAAAGGTAGAATAAGTATATTCTATACAAGAGGTGATGATGAGGATACATAACTATGTATGAGATGCTACTAGGGTATATAACTATGAATGAGATGCCAATAAAGTTTTGTACTAGTACCAAACATATATTGATGAGTTCAGAATCTCAGTCTCTTTTGATGAATACTTGAATATCATGGAAATATTATGTCCTATAGAAAAGGGTCTCGTATAATACATAAGGAACACAAGGAGGAATGAAGGGAAGATCTCAAATAAATTGGAGGATGAAATATTGGCTACATCAAAATCTCTTATGAAAGATGAAGAGAAGCTAAAACTAGAACCTCAAGAGTTTTGTACATGTTAGTGCACACAAAGAGGAGAAAATATGCTTTTAAGAGGAGGAAAGAGTGGAACCAAAGACTTCTCAAGCCATAAAATTTAATGTAAAACTCTTTGGAAACCAAAAATGTTTTATTAGATTCTAATTTTTTAGATCATAAGGATAATCATATTGAAGCCAAAGATAAAGTATCACTGGTTGAATGTAAAAGAGGTAAGGTTGTTATTACTCATAATTCACCCATCAATATTTAAAAGGTTGAAACAATACTACATAAGGATGATATGTAGTATATTGAAGACAAGGAAAATATTTTATATCATCAGAATATTGGTGGTGTGGTACCAAAAAAATATCCTCAAGAGATGGAGCAAGAACAAAAAGGATCCCACTTGCAAAATGAGGAGTTCATAGTGGATAATATTGAAGGATGATCCTCTTGAAAATTTGTAGGAGGAAAAAGTTAATAAGCTCACCTTTGAGTTTAATCCTACCAAGGATTCATTGGAGATTACTCAAATGACTCTTCAAGACGCAAAAATTTAACTTGTTGTTGATAGCCCAAGGTATGAAATTGATAAGATTCATATTCAAGATTTTAAAGTTAAGCTTGAATTTGTGTTTGAAGATCCAAGCTACATATAAGCACGCAAAATATGTGAAGATGTTGATATCATGGATCAAGTGAGTAGGTTGAGTTTGCATTGGATACGCCTTCGTGAAAACATGGTTATGAAAACCAAAAGATACTTCATTTTGATAATGTGTGATTTGTCATAGACATCTCTCTCTTGAGGTGGACATCAAATGAGACTTTGACGATTTACAACTTTAAACCTGCTAATATCCATTCAATATTAGCCAATGAAAAAGTATTTCATGGATTAAGATTATTTTATTGGCTGAATTTTAGAAGTATGCAACAAGTTATGGAAGAGAATCCACATTTGGTTCAGTGGATTTTAGCAAATAAAATGCACACATTTTTGGTGTTGACTAACAAGTTTCAAATTTATAGTAGTTGTTTATTTTATAGGGATTTAGAGAATTTGATAGAGCTAGAAGAGGAATCTAATCCCGTTATCATGACTCTTTATCAACACCCTCAAAGTTTTAAAGAAGAAATAAAGGAACTGTTACATATGGGGTATATCAGATCAAATTCTAGTCCTTCTGCATCTTCCATAGTGTTAATGAAGAATACTAGCAAGAATATATACCACATACCTAGGATTTATGAGTGGATTTATGAGCTATATGGCGTTTTATTTTTCTCAAAGATTGATTTGAGGTCTGGGTATCATCAGATATGCATGAGAGAAGAACATTTTCAAAAGACTGCTTCTAAGTGTTGCTATGGGCACTTTGAATTTTTGGTCATATCATTGGGGCTTAGAAATGCACCAAAAACATTCTAATTTGGTATGAATTAGGTGTTGGGTAAGAATTTAATAAAGTTTATTTTAATCTTCTTTGATGATATCTTGAGTTATAATTTAAGTTAGAAAGAACATCTTAAGCATCGAGATACAATTTTGAGTATTTTTTCATTCTTTGCTAAGATGTCCAAATATGATTTTGGATTGACTAAAATCTTATACTTGATACATGTAATTAGTGCTAAAGGAGTTCAAGTGGATCAATAGAATATCCAAGCCATTCAGGATTGGCCTCCTCTTATAAGTCTAATACAGCTTCAAGATGTCATTAGGTTGAGAAATTATGATAGAAAGATTATTAAGGGGATTTAAAATTTAGTAAATCCTCTTATTTTGTTGAGAAATAAGGGATAATTTGTGTGGATAAAACAATCATGAGCCACTTTTGAAAAATTAAAGGAGGTGTGTCTTATTCTAGCAATTTTAGATTTTTCACTCCCTTTGGTTGTAGAGTGTGGTGCTTCAGGTGTTGGAGTTGAGGTTATCCTATCTTAAATAGGACATCCCATATCCTTTAAAATTATAAATATAAAGGGTCATGAGATAAGGCTACATATATTTGATAAATAAATGTTGGCTAAAGTGCATGCTTTGGAGAAATTTAGACAATATTTGGTATGTAGAAAGTTTGTTGTCAAGTTAAATCTTAAAAGTCTGAAATTCCTTCTAAAACAACAAAATTTGAATGAAAAACAAAAAAATTAGATAGGTAAGCTATAGGCATATGATTTTTAAATTGAATATGTTAAGGGGAATGTTGTAGCTGATGCACTCTTTATATTTCCCACTCTTTGCCATATTCCTATTATTTCTGTAGATTGGAAAATTTCTATCTTAGCTGAGTATGATAAGAATGATTTTACTACTAACATTATTTATAAATTGAAGAAAGATGATAGGTACACAATGGCAGATGGGTTTATCTCATTTAGGAACATAGTATTCACTATTCTTAAATTGAGTTTGAAAAGGAAAAAACTAGGATCATGTCATGATGCACCATTGACAGGACATCTAAGTTTCTTAGAGACATACAAATAGAATAGAGAGAGATTATATTGGAGGGATATAAAGGAAAATATTCTTGTACATACCAATTAATGTTTAACTTTCCAATAGAATAAGGGAAAACAAGAGTTTCTAATAGGTCTGCTATAACCACTTCCCATTTTGGGACAAGGATACAAAGGTATCTCTATGGACTTAATTGTGAGTCTACCCAAGGTACAAGGGAAAGATTAAATTTTTTTTGTAGTAGATAGATGGAGTAAATATGCACATTTCATTACTATATCTACTAATAACAAAGCACTTAAAGTTGCTGATTTGTTTCTCAAAGAAGTCTTTAGACTACATCGGTTACCCCAAAACATAATTAGTGATAGAAATAGTAGATTCATTAATGCATTCTAATATGAACCATTTCAGTTGACAAGTACCAAGCTCACCCCTATCACCATCTTCCATCTACAAATATATGGTCAAATATAAGGTGTAAACAAGTGGGTAGAGGATATGTCTAAGTTCAACAGATAGGTTAGATCAAGTGGCTTCATATGGGAGAATATTGATACAACATAACTCATCATATATCTATTGGTATGTCTCCATTTAAATCATTATATGGTTATGATGCATTAAAATTTCCCAATTTGATATTCTCAGAGATTAGAGTATGTTCAACAAGTGACTTGGTTAACCATAGCCAAGATATCCTAGGATTTTTGAAGGAAAGGTTACAACAAGTACAAGATCAACAAAAGACATATGCAGATAAGAAGAGGACATGAAGGACATCTGAGTTGGATGATATGATGTAATTGAGATTGTATCCATTTAGTGGGAAGGAGAAACTAAAGCCTAGATTATATGGTCTTGAAATTTTAGAGCATCTAAGCTTATAATTGCTTATGGGCAAGTAATTTTAAGAGGGGAGGATTATCATGTCCCCTTCTCCCAAATGAGACATATGCATGAGACCCTTATCCTATATAATTACCATAGGGTAATTTGGGTAATGAAAGGGAATAGTAGAGTGGGTCACTATTCATCTATTACTATTCATGAAAACACTATTCATTGTCACTATTCATGGTGACATGGTAAGTGATGTAAGAGGTGATGCAATAGTGAGGTGGACTGTGAGTGAGGTGGTATGTCCCATAGGAGAACATGATCTTGGAGTGGGTTGCACAACTGCACTTGGGAGACAAATTATATGCACTTTATTTGACCACATCAGTTGTCCTTGGTAGGAAAAGGAAAGGTTGGTGCTTTTCTAAGTGGCTTCATATTAAAGGCATGTGGAAGGGTCAAAAAGGAGAAGTTGGCATATTTTTTTATGGGTACATGTTAGAAGCTTGTGAGTAGTCAAAAATGGGTTGTTTAAAGGATATTTAGCACATGTTTGCACATGGTGAATAGTAGTTGAGTCCCCATCATTTGATTATTTCACATGTGTAAAGAGGACACTTTGAAGGCACATGGTAAACTGGGAGACCAAGAGACAAGTCAAGGGATCAACACATGATCTAATTTTTGACTAACTTGAAGCCCAAGACAACCCTTCACATGGGTTACTATTCTATGGTGCCACATTCTCTCCCTCCTCTCTTCTTCCTAGTAAATGTTACATATTAGCATGCTCTGCATTGTAAAAATAATCTTTTTCCAAACTATAACTCAACTTCATGTCTTTATGACATTGTTTGAAATTATGTTCATTCATATTCTTCCTTGGAAAAAACACATTGAAGAATAGGATTAAAGGGCAAAACCCCTTGGGTGATTGAAGAATCAAATGATGGAAAACCCTGCGAGTCTTGGAGATGATCTAATTCAAAGAATACAATTGATCTTTAAAGAGTGTTGCATATTCAGTATGGATTGTAGTTATAGCTCTATGTGTGTGTGAGATCTTATTGCTTATGTATTGTGATTTTCCTCTCATAAGTACTTAATATATCATATTATGTTGTTTCTCATATATGTTTCAAGAAGTTCGTTCCATAAATGTCTCCATATTCACCTTAATGTGTTCATTCCCAAGTTGTTGAAGTTTGATTTTCAGATATTTAGCATATATGCATAAATATACCATTTGGGACATTACAATATTTTTTCTAAATTTTGTAGATAAGAATTGAGTCTTTGTTTGGAATTGTGCATATGCTTATACTTTTTACAATTGATAAATCTTATGTGGTTCCATCTGTTTTACATTTTGGCTTTCTTCTTCTTGTGATAACTTCATGCTCATGTTTGAGGTGTTACTTACCTCTTGCACTTGATCAAGAATCACATTTACACCTATGTTGTATATTCAAAATTTTTGTGTCGTATTTAGGTAGAGGAGGATCCCAATTTCAACCATTTACATCTTGATGCATTGCCATTTTTTTTGGGATCTTGTTTATCTCTTCCATTTTCCTAAATAAAATTTTATTTCATGCACTAAGATAAGAACACAACTATCTCTGGAGGTTATCCTATAAGAACATTCCCATATAATTAATACACCCATGTTGTAACTAAAATGTGGGTTGCATTAAATCAAACATTTTATACCATCAATAGTTCTTAGCATGTTTGGTGTGTCATGAAGTAATACCTTATGTTTTTATTTAGTCTTGAAGAAGGTTTAAATCAATCATCTAAGATTTAGGTGAGAATATCATCTCTAATTTATTTCTAAAGAATTTCATATCACTTGGAAACTCGACTAGTCAAGAACCCTTTAGTTTAAATATGCAGACCTTGCCTTATCTCAAAATTACTAATGTTGTTATGAAATCATTGTCATGGTTAACCCAAGAGCTTTTCCCATTGTTTCTTGGAACTCTAAGAGTCCATTATAATTATAATAATGGATTGACGTCTTTGGAAATATTACCATGTTGTTATTATGTGGAAAGATTCTTCTTCCAACTATGCAAATATTATGGATTCTTCTTTGGTCTTAGTGATGATTGTTATTTTTTTATAATTTTGTTTTTGGATGAACCATTTTTGAAAGCATTATACCAATAGTATTTGAGCTCATGTCCATTCTTTCTACATATAAAACAAGTCTTATAGGAACATGAATTATTATTTGATTGTTGTTGTTACTTAGAATGATGATTTATAAACCTCATGGGCTTATTTCTCTTCTAATGTGTAGGGAAGGCATGATCTTACTTAATATCTTATTCTTTCGACATGGAATCTTCCTATTGTAGCATGTTGACCAACTGCTCAAAGGCTAGTTTTTTATTTGTTACATTTAAATCTATCATAAAAACCTTATATATGATTGGTAATGTTCTTAGGACAATGGACATGAGAGACACATTTGTCACCTTTTTCTAACACTTTTAGTGAGGCTCGTAGTTCAATGACTTTATAGAGAAACACTTCAATTTTTTCTCTAACCTTCATTTCGAGACAATGTAATTGACTTTGTAGGAGAAGAATCTAATTTTGATTATTTGCCTTGAACACGGTGCTTAGCTTATCCCATGCATATTTTATATAAGTACATATTCTCAAATATGAGGTTGCACCTCATCTAAAACATCAAAAATTATTATCTTCTTTTCTTGTTGTTTCACTTTCTCAAATTTGCATTATTGGTCAACATTGATTTCAAGTCTAGTGTGAGTGCCCTCAAAATGGGCCACAAGTCTTCAAACTCTAGGTGGGTTTTGAACTTCATCTTCCAAAAAAAATATTTATTTCTAAAAATATTTTATTAATCTGACATAAATATCTTAATAGCACTATCATCCATGATTTTACATTAGAAAAACTTTCAAAACAATTAATTCCATCAAATTATCAAGGCAAAGCCCAATTTTTTTTACAAATAACTTTGATACAATATAAAATATAATGTGTAAAAGTTAAATTTTTTATCTTGTCACTAATCAAAAGATATTAATTTTTTCACACCTTAAGATCTACACAAAAATCCTTCTTAGGGTTGTTCTACATTGACATTTTAGGCACCCTACAATTTTTAGCAAATAATTCCACTCAAAGCTCCCAATTTCAAATTAATTTGATTTAGGAAAAGTTTAAAAATAATAATTAAATATCACAAACCATAATGGTTGTAGATAAATCCATGTGAGAGGTGGTTTATAATGATATTAAACACATACTATAAAATATTTAGCCTCTGGATCATCCAGGTTTAAGAGATACATGCCATAAACACCAAAAATCAAACCATTTTTTTAACATATCCAAAAATATTAGGGTTTTAACAAATTTATATGGAAGTGTTTTAAAAAAATTCAAGTGTAATTTAATGACACTTACATTCTTAACTCATGGTTTTATCATGCCAAGTTTTAGCAGGCACCATGTTATGAAGTAGTAGGTAATAGAGTTATTATGGAAGTTCACTAGGCCCATGTTAAATCATCTAACACCTTGATTAAAGCCATGATCAATGCTCTAATAATAAATGTATAATATCACAAAACTAAATAATAAATTCCAATGCTGGAGCATACCTTATGAGACAATTTTAGTCCTTACGTTGGTGGGTATGAAGTAAGCCAAGTTTTACAATGTCCACCAGAAAGGAATACATCCTTCTCAACTCAGATAAAAATGCTACTAGTGTCAAGTTAGATTAACATACATTACAAGAATAGGGATGGCTTTATGGTTCATAAGTTCCTTTAAGAATATCCTCTTTAACAATCAAAGGTTCCCTTCTTAAAAAGGTTTGAAATAAGGTTTCATTAAAATTGAATGTTGAATTACCAACCATGTCTCAAAATTAAGTATAAACTGTCTTATTATAGTAGTTATTCCTTCACAACTATTAAGGGAGATAAATAAAACATAGTTAGCCTTTTTTCAATTAACATGAGATTAGTTATTTCATGTAATTATAACCACCAATTTTATAATAAATAAATAATGATTTCAAGTCAGAACCTACATTAGATACAACCTTAAATATTTTTTTTTCATGGAAAAAATTCATAATTTTATTCATTTAAGAATAAAATTATAGTTCATAGATGCTTAAAAGAATTTAGTAAATCCCTTACCCATTTTAAAAGGGATAAAAAGAATGGACCATCATCCCCAAGTCAATCCATAGAAAAAGGATAAAAAAACAAAAAAGCATTGTGCACACCAATAATGCACAAAAAACCAAGAAGAAACTAAACAAAATGACCAAACATAGGCAAATCTAAGTACAGGCACTCAGATCCATATTTCAAAGCTTCCAAACCACCACCAAAGGGAAGCCCATCATCTAGCACCAATATTAGAAGAAGGCACATGCCAAAAAAGTATCCTTTCACATTCAAGCCAAAAATTCACATCAGCGAGCCAAAATAGTTGAGGAAAAGGAACTTAGAAGAAAGTATAGTTAGTAATGGAGGATTGCATACCAAAATGATCTTCCATGATAATCCATTCATCTATATTAAGTCCAAGACCCTCCTTTGATAGTTCATCATCTAGGTCATTCATTTCTTAGTATATATGACATAAGGTAAGAGAGAAAAACCTATTTTAGAGACCACATGCCTCACTAAAAAGAGGTTGAATAATGAAGTTTCTTAAAACATATTCCTTCTTAAGCCATTTGATCACCAGTAAGAAGTCTTGAAAAACTTGAATATGTGTTAATCCATGATCAAGAGCCAATGTGAGAAGTAATTTTAGGGCCATCAGTTCAGAGAAATTATTGGTGCCCTATCACATCCTAGTTCCATATCTAATAGCATTTGTATCAAAAAAATATAGAATACCACCAATTCTCCCCACTGGTGGGTCTCCTTTAGAGGCCCCATCAAATAAAGACCAAACCCCTGGCTTATCAAATATTTCTTCTATAAATCTACCTAGGAGCTTTGACAATCACCATTTTTTTGTATAAACCAAAAATGTTTAGGCCTTGGATAACACATTGCAATGGATGGTTGTCTCTATCTTCAAAAATCTTAGCCTTCCTTGCCAACCATATACCCCATGCCACAATTAAAGGGAGTGCCCCATAATTTTTACAAGTACATTATCACACCAATTTTTAAAACCCACCTCAATTATGTCTCCATGCCATACATGTATTAATCCAGTAATGACTTTAATTTCCAACCAAATATTTTTAGAAAAAACACACTCCATAATCAGATGATAATTAGTTTCCTCATTTTCCTTACACAAAACACACCATCCCAGGCCATATGTATTTCTCTTTTGAATAATGTCCCATGTAAGAGCCTTGTAGTTTAGTAATAGCCACAAAAAAATGTGAGTTTTAGATGGACATTTGAAGCTCCAAACCTTTTTCCACTACCATTTTTGAATTACTACAAACTCTTTACTAACAAGAGTCTTATAGCCATCCTTTGGTGTATAAATCCCAATGGGATTTAAAGACCAAATCAATTAATCAACCTCCTTATTTAACCTCACAAGACTAGTTTTGAGTTTATCCACATAGAAATCCCATAATTTGACATCTTCCTCCGTGAGGCCCAACTGCATCCCTGAATACCATGCTTGATACCAAAAATTTTCTCTATTCAATTCTGCCACTTGAGAGAGATTGTAGAAACCTCTAGTTCTCAAATATAAAATAATATTATTTTGAATCCTAAAATCAATTCCACACCCAATCCAAGGATCCACACCAATTTTTATCTTTGTTCCCCTACCAATTTTATAGATAAGCCAGTTACCAACTAATGGATATGTTAAGACAAACAATTTCCAAATAATAGAAGCATTGGAAAATCCCTTAATAGTTTTCCTTATCTAGTCATCCATAGTTTCAAGAACAATATATTTTTCAATCATCACATGAAAACATAAATTGGTATTCTATAATAGACACCAAACACATTTATTAGCCAAAGCTTTGGAAAATAAGAATATGTTCTTATTTCCCCAACCCCTGTGAGATTTTGGAGTTTCTATCTTTTTCCATTTTACCAAAGGAATACCCTTTTTATCTCTTCTCCTAGTCCAAATAAACCTAAAACATAACCTTATAATAGAATCTAAAATACATTTAGGAATCCATGAAAGAGACATTAAATATATAGGAATGGCCTCAAGAACAACCTTGATCAAAACCAAACACCCTCCTCTAGACAACCAATGATAGCACCAAAAATTGAGTTTTTTTTTCACTTTGGTAATTAGCCAATGCCAGTATTTTTTTAGATAGTTATTTTGCTTAAGGATAAAGCCCAAGTAATTTATGCCTTTCTCCAAATACATTTGTTGAAAAGGAAAAAATGTAGGTATATAGACCTACTCCTCATCAGATATCCCACAAAAGGAAATGGTTGAATTATCCATATTAATCTGCATACTAGTTGCAATTCAAAAAAGCTATATAATAACTTTGAGTCTAGCAGCCTCCCTCCTAGAGCCATCACAAAAAATAGAATATCATCAATAAAAAGAATATGAGACACTAAGCATGAATTAGTCACTTTTATTCCTTTGATATTTTCAGTCCTAAGAGCTTCCTTTAATACCCTGCTTAGTCCCCCAACCACTATAAGAAACAATAAGGGAGAAAGTGGGAATCCCTTTCTCAACCCGTTTTTTGGTCTAAAAAAGTGAGTTGTAGCCCCATTAATAAGAATAGAGAAAGAGACCGAAGTGACATAGTTCATCACCCAAGTGATAAATTGTGCACAAAATCCCAAATTAATTAACATTAATCAAAGGTAGAGCTAGCTGACTCTATCATATGCCTTTGAGAGATCCAACTTCACTACCAAAGCCTTAAGATTATTCACTTTGATAGAATGTAACCCTTCTTATGCCACCCCAACACCTTCATGTATGTACCTCCCCTCCAAAAAGCCAAATTTCTCTTTAGAAATCTAATTAGACAAAATCACCTTTAACCTCCTGGAAATAATCATAGAGATGATTTTATAAATTCAACTACATAGGGAAATAGGATTTTAATTTTCAAAAGAAAAGGGGTTATCAGTTTTTTGAATTAGGGCAATAAAATTAGAATTAAATGCTACCAAAATTCTTCCATTAGCTCTAGACTCCTCTATGACTTTCCTTAAATCATTTTTAATGAAATAAAAAAACCCAAAATAAGTTTACTGACAACCCATCAGGTCTAGGACTCTTGTCTTTTTAAAAGGTCTGAAGAAAAGTAAATAATTCATCTCTTCCCACCTCCTCCATTAATTTTATGTTATCAATAGGGTCCACAAAATTAGGGAAGGAAGTAGATAATCTTAAAACCTCTGTGACAGTAACTCTTCTCTCTACAATGAACATAGTACCAAAAAAATCCACACCCTCTCGTGCAATATCTTTATAACTAGTTGCAAAAGAGCCATCAAATTTTTCAATCCTCCACATAGTATTTGTATTTTTCCTATAGTTGGCATACTGATGAAAAAACTTAAGAGTTTTCATCCCTAGATTATAACCACAAAACCCTACTTTTTAGCCTCCAAGATTTTTTTAATCTAGAAGAAGGGTCCTCTTGTCTTTCATATTTTTCACTTCTAATTTTTAAACCTTTAAAAGATAACCAAACTCTTCACTCTTATACAAGGAGTCTAATTGTTCCTCCACTTTAATAAGCAATGTCTCATCTTCATGTTTTTTGATATTAGCCCAGGCAATGGATGTTTGTTTGGCCCTTTTGAGGTTATGTTCAAATTGAATAGTAGTCAATTCCCTAGAAGAACCATAAAAAAAGTTTCCAATTATATTTTAGAATCTTGACAAGATCCTCTTACTTCATTTATTTAGAGTTTAATTTGAAAGTTCTAGGAGGTTTTTTCTCAATAGGAGCCAATTTTGAAATAATGGGAAAATGATCAGATTCCCCTCTAGATGAAACCCGCTATCTAATTTTAATACCTTCATCTAAAAAGAGATCTAAAATTAGAAATAAATCCAATATTTTAGAAATTCTATCAATGCCAACCCTCATATTTCTCCAAGTATGGGAGAGCTTTATTGGCTCAACATCTATAAGACCAACTTCTTCTAATTTCCTAAGAAAATAATCTAATAGTCTATCAATATGAGTTACAAGACCCTAGATTTTTGAGGCACCCAAGGACAAATTGAGGTCTCCACCCGAAATAGTCAACCCATCATAGAGCCAACCCATGCTAAAATTTTTATCCCAATAGTCCACTTTGTTTGTATAGGTCCCATAAATGTTTAAAAAAGTTATCTTTTTCTCCAAGTAATTGGAGAATAATGCAGTCCCCAACCTATAAGAGAAAGACCAACAATTTGAACAAAAAAGGATCAAGATATCCATCCAAAAATTAATCCCCATGAACTTCCCCTAGCATTAACATATGTGAAATCCCATCCCCCTAAAAGCCTTCCCAGTTCATTAACAATTTTCCCACCCTCATAAATAGTTTCTTGTAACATAATTACATCAGGATTATGAACAACACCCAGCCTCTTTAGTGCCAATTTATTCAAGGAATTGACTAAAGCCTTATAATTTAAGGTTAGTATAATCATTTAACATACTCTAATGGGGCACATGTTCCTCTAAGAACCCCTTCTAGTGATAATTATTTAATAGACAATATCTCATTATAGGCCCATTTTTGAGCTATAGACAAAAGATTTTTTGCCTTTATTAGATTGTTTTGAGATTTTTTCCTACACACATCCTAATCCTCCTTCCACCCCACCAGTGAACATTAATCTCCCCTTGTTATTAGAACAAATATTATATTTTGAGACCTCACCCCTCCCTACCTCAATATAGGATACCACCTCTTCCTTATCTATAGTGGGAGTTAAGTAATCATTATCAAGCCTTTCAATTAGTCTCAAGATATGATTCTAGGGGGAGTTATAGGGTATATTAATACTATAAAGGCTTGTGAGGAAATCCTCTTTCCCCTCTAATCATGACATACTAAATGTATCTCTGAGGGATCCAAACTGAAGAGAAACATTATTTGAGGGAAGATTTATGACATCCTTATTTTTTATAGGTTTAACAACATTTCCTTCTTCTAATCCCTTCATATCAGTCACCAACTATGAACCATAACAAAAAATATCTAGTGTCACCATTTCCATAGCATTTTTTAGACTTCTTAAAGGAGCCTTTGGCTACCAAGGTTCCTCTACTTTCCCCTCCAAAATTTTAATAGAACTTGTATCCCTTACATAAATTTGTGTTTTACCCTTTTTAGCTATCTTTTCCACCATATTCAGCTACTCTTTATAGACCATCTCACTTAACTTATTATAGGCCCAAGTTTATTTCTAATGAGGTAGACTATAATCAATCACTAAATGGCCATATGAGTGACACCTCATGCAATGAAAAGGAACTCCATAATCCAAAATATATTCATATTCCCAAATTCCTTTTTTGAGTTAAATCATCTCATCAAAACCCTGCTTGAAATCCACCCCTAGTAAAATATGATCCACATTCATTACTCATGTAATCCTAAATGATAAATCAACTTCATAAAATAATCCATGAGAATTTATAATTTTATTAAAAACATCATCGGAACAAAATATAATAGGTAGGCATGGCAACTTAACCCAAATCAAAACACAGTCCATTCTCTTTGTCATTGGATCAAAAGAAGGTGACCAAAGTTTGAGAAGTAATGTCTATACTCCCCATTTCCACCAGCAATTTAATACCTTCTCAACATCCTAGGGAGAGCAACACATAAAATCCAACCATCCTTGAGCAAGCATAAAACATTTTGGTAAGTATCCCAAGAAAGGTCCCAAATATTCCACTATCCATGCCTTTAATTTTTCCCCCATTTGCCTTCATTAAAAATTTCCTGAAAGTGTTAAACCTACCATATCCAATACTTCATGCATCTTAACATCCTCACCCAACACCAATTTTATTGGAGACTTTCTCCTTTTGACACATTTTTGATGCTTACATGAACCATACAACTCACCCTCTGATACAGGATTATAATCTATATTATCTTTCTCTGAATGAGTATTTTGATCTAATGTCTCTAAAATTGGAAAATTAGTAGTATGACCACCTAGGTTCCCACTCATAAGTTCATAATCTAATGATGAGCTGATGAGACCACTCATAGAGGACTAAGAATTTTCATACACTAGGTCTCTAAACCAAGATTCACTCCACTCATCTAAAGTCAGAGAAGATCTACCACAATCCAAAGAGAGGGTGTTTAGCCTCATTCAACTCTAAAAATTAGGTTATCTAAGATCTTAGGTCATCAATAAACTCCAAATTTTGGTGAGTAGTATTTTTTTACTCTTCTTCATCATGATTATAATCACCTAATTCAAAAACACCATAGGGAGAAGCACTCGAGTTGTTTATTAATGAAACACTTGTCTCTCCTAAGTTCCTATGATTCAAATCCCCTTCTTTAGGAGGCAAGATAATCTTGATTATTTTTATTCTATTTGATCCATTACCAGTAATATCCACTCTTGCATTCCCAAGAGTATTATTCACTTTTGAATCTTGGTCAAAAAATTGATTCTCCATTCCACCATGAAGATCTAGTTTACTTGGACTAGTCCATATCTAAAAACCCTCCAACATGTCCTCCAAAAAATCCATCAATTCTTTATCTATTATAAGAAATCATCTCCCCTCTATACACCTAGAAAAAACACCAAGCCTATGCACCCCCAACCCAAACACTCTACCACACAATTTATCAATCAATGAAAATAAAATGTCCAGTCCTTCACCTTCAAACATAGACCAAGACTACAATACTTTGGAAAATTCTATTGGCTTCCTATACTCACACTTTTAAAAAATATCTTCATTCCAAATTAGAATATATCTTAAAAAGGACCTATTTAAATATTTGATCAAGATTCAATACTGTGGTCTCCTTCTAAACCTAGGTAGGAGAGTAGTTTTGAATATTCCCCTCCATTAATACTACATCGAGTCAATTATACACTTAATCCCTATCATTCATAGACCAATCCTATTCTAATCCAACCTAAAACCTCTGAAACTAAAAAGAATAGCTCCTAAACTCCTCAAAATTAAAAAAATTGACAAACTATTCACATGCACTTTGGAAGACTTTTCCATTCTAATAGACATTTTGTCAAACACTTCACCTAAAAAAAATATCCTTCTCATACCAATGAAACATTTCATCATATAACTCTACTAACAACCTTTGGAAACATATTGAAGACTCCTATATACAAACCCCTAGATTAATGAAGGATAATGTTGAAATATATTACTTTCCCTATCAAAAAGCTAAAAACATTAAGTGCATGTCCACCTAAATGTCTTAGAGAGCCTCTATCATAGAAGGATAAAGCCCTAAAAATCAAACACAGAAACTAGATCACAAATAACTGCTCACATTGACGTCACCACATTAGGGGAAAACCCTAGGTGATGGTGGAAGGATCTACGTTTAACTCATCCCTAACACACCCATAACACTACTTGAATCCTATATCCCTAGAACCAATGAAAATCCTTATACAAATATTTACAGGGTTAATGGTGATGGCCCATTAATGTTGTTTCTCCAACTATCCTTTTTTCCTACTATAGCCAATCAATATAACATCAAATTCAAAAAATAAAAGAAATGTATTAATAAGTACATGTTATTTGTTTTGTAACTTGTAAATTCTAATCCAACATAAAGGCATATAACCTTAAATTTACTTTAGGCATTAGTACCTATAAATTACAAGCCATATACCAACTTATTTCGTAATTATGAATCTAAAATAAGGTCAAAAACTCTAGAAGATTTCTTGTACTAGTCAATATTAGTAACACAACAAACCCTGATCTAGTGAAGATAATCATTCTTTCCACAAGTTAACAACATACTACACCTCTCTTACTCTAATAATATCACACTTCAATGTAACTAAATAAACAAGTATTGTTTCTTCTAACATGTATTCATAGTTATAAAGTATTCAAGATTCTAACACTCACACCATTCTAATCAAAAAGAAGTTACAAGCCCTAATTTAAACATCTTATATGGTTAAGAGGTTTATGTGCATCCTCACTATATATATCACATTTATATAATGGCTATAAGACTAATAATAAGAACATTTAAATTTCATTTAATGTTATGAGACCCCCAACTTTCCTCTAAACCATTTAACAAACATTTTAAGTAATCAATAGGTTATACCATGAAACATATCTCAACATTTCATGTACATCCTTCATAATAAACATAAGTAAAATATTGTATAGTAATACATTTAGATAAAAATCAAATACCATTACCACAAAACTCCTATTCTACCTAAAATAGGTCCAGATGAGTGCACTAGAGTATTTAAGATGTTAACTCATATGACAAGGTGTAAATGAATAATTAGGAGAACCATAGTCACAACTTAACATTCAAACCGTATGAAATATTTAATGTAAGTAGATCTATTGCATAGTTAACATTATAGAAAAGTCTAACAAGTATTCAATCCAAATATAAATAAATGACATCAACATATAACTACACAAAATTTATAGACTCAGTCCTAAATGTGAGTGTACATTTTTAATGACTAGAATAGTGAACCAAATTCACAAGTCATTCCATTCATTAATAACCCAAGCCTAGGTATAGTGGAATTAAATTCATAATGTCATTTTCATCTATTTATATATATAGTATAATTTATTACAACAAGAATAGTACAATTCATACAAGATCAACTAAGTACAATGCCTTAAGTCTAGGTCTTTAAACTAAGTTTTGACATAGCCACATATTTTGAGTCTCATACAAGTAGTAGAGAACAAGGGTACTTTCCAAATGCTTAACACCCTTCATTCTAACTGGCACATCCTAGAAGACTTACAACATACTAAAATATCTTTAACACACATTAAACTAACCATTTCAAACCATATAATTGAATAGGTGAAGTAAAGGTGACCATTCTAAGGTATACTTATAGAGAGAACATAACATTCACCTTATCAACATTGTCCATCTTTACAATAAGGTATGATAATACTTGAATTGATAGTGGTAATATGAATGAATAAGGGTCATCTTGCACATTTATAATGGATAACATGTAATAACAAGTAAAGTTTGTCCATACCATTTTTGCTTAGAATCAAAATTATAATGGCACAACCCAATATTTATCCAATGTTTAATAGTTATCTATTGTTTGTGCAAGATTAATAAAACATAATGTGCCAAGATCAATCACCCAACCAATACCTCAAAAATGTAATCCTAATATTTGTGATCAGATTCAACTTTAAAGTAGAATCACACATATTGCTAGAATGACCAGTCAATGAAGAAAACTATATTACTATAAGATATCAAAAGTCTTTACAATATAAATATTTACTATAAGATAAAAAAATATAATTACAGACTATAGTACCCTCAAGAGAAATTTATTAACATTTATTTATACATGTTATAACCAAAATATAAAATTCATAATATGATCACTTTATACATTTAATAACTAGTGTATATACCACTCTTAATATGTACCATAAGTATCTCATATTTAGTCAAGAGAAATGGAGATATGAAATATCAACAATGAAAATACCATTACTACATGTAACCAAATATGTAATGAAAAATATAAAGAAATATAATGTTATCACATTTGAATCATAACATGATCCCTTCAATGATTTCCATCAACCTTTTAGAGTTATTAATCTTAAAATGGTGTTTAAATTACTACTACCACTATTATTCCTACATCTACACCTATGATCACACATGATTCCCACTTTTAATGTGGGGGGAATGCAGGGTTTCCTATTAGGCCCCTAGTTCATTAAGTAAAGGACTCATGCCAACATGACATCCACATAAGCATGAATGAATAATTTTGTGTAGTGGTTAGCTATTGGGAATTTTGGCACTAGCTGGAGGGTACAACACATATCTTACACCAACTAATAGGTGGCTAACTATCTCATATATTTTTAGGGCATCTTCTAATACTAGAAAGACATGGTGATTGTAATGCAAAGTTTGCAAGGTTATGGAGCCAGTGTTTATTATGACCAAAAAATCTTAGGTTTTCTTTAAGGTTTCATCCCCTTTTCTAAGGTTTTTGATTTCTATATGTAAATATGGTTTTTAGACTTGATTTTTGATTTTACCTCTTTCAAATATTACTCATGGCTATAATGGATACACATAGTTTATATTTTTTAACTCAAGCTATGATTGTAATTGTTACATGTTTTATTGAAATATGTAAAATTTATAACTACTATGTTATTCCATGGGTCAAGCCATTGTGTAATAATATTAAGATTAATCATGAAAAATCTATAGATTACCTCAATTAAACCATCCCAAATGATAAAGTACATCCTCTTTATGGAGTTTTTGTGAATTCCAAATATGAAAATACCCATGAAAAATAAGTCTATATTGTGGAGGTAGATTTGATGACATAGACATAATGCAATTAATTTAGTATCTTTATATGAACACATGATTGATGAATTACTACATGTAACCAAATATGAAATGAAAAATATAAAGAAATCTAATGATAACACATTTGAAGCATAACATGATCCCTTTAATGATATCCATAAGCCTTTTAGAATTATTGATCTTACAATGGTGATTAAACTACTACCACCACTATTATTCTTACATCTACACCTATGATCACACGTGATTCCCACTTTTAATGTGGGGGGAACATAGGGTTTCCTATTGGGCTCCTAGTTCATTATGTAAAGGACTCACACCAACATGACATCCACATAGGCACAAAGGAATCATTTTGTGTAGTGGTTAGCTATTAAGAATTTTGGCACCAGTTGGAGGGTAAATCATATATCTTGCACCAACTGACATGTGGCTAACTATTTCTTGGATTTTATGGGCATATTATATGATTGGCAAGACATGGTGATTGCAACATAGAGTTTGCAAGGTTATGGAGCCAATGGTTATGATGACCAAATTCTAACTTGGCACTCAATATGTACCTTCCACCCTAATTAAGATGCTCCTAAAGGATATTTAAGGAGCTCAAGCTAGTAGAATTATATAAGGAAGAAATTGTAGTAGAGCTCTAGAGAAATGAATCCTCTAGACCTTGTTTTGATATCTAGTAGGCCTAGGAATAATTGGAAGCCATGAAGGCTCCACTTGTAAATGTCAAAGCTTGTCTATAAGCCTCTGGGTCATTAGGTATAATGAATAGGAAATGTATTATGAACTCTGATTAATGGAGAAGAAATAATAATTTAAAATATAATGTGTCTAGTGTACATGTATTTTTATATTACTAATGGAATGTGTAATAGTTATAATGTCACATTTTCAATGGAAAGTGTTAATTAGTAGTCATGCATTTTTACTAGTTTGCATCTTTAATGGATTTCCTGTAAACTTTTATGATGTCACCATCATTTTGCATAGATAAGGAGTATAGGTTCTACACCAAGTATTCTTATCCTTGTTAAGATTACATTTTTATTATGAGTAATTTGAGTGAAAGAAGCCTTGTTACCTCTTAAATGCCTAGGTGACACTAGACTTACTCCCTAAAAGGATTATGCCTTTGGATTTACCTAAAGCTTTATCTAAATACATAAAACCCCTAATTTAATCCATGCACCATAACACAACTAGCCCAATACAGGCCCCAGTTCCTTCTCAAATACACTTCATGTGAGTGCATAAGGTCTATGCCTTATGTGAATTGATACCAGTGTAGTCGAGTATTCAAATGTTGAACACAAAAGGAGTATCCCATATTTGTGCCTAGTTGTAATAAACCAAGAATTAACTAAGACAACACTCTTTTTATTAACATTTTAGTTCTATTATCAATCTAAAAACCACCTTTATGATTGAATGGGGTTATTTTGCTTACAATGTGATGCCCTTTGAGCTGAATAATGTGTCAACCATGTTCTCCTGAGTGGTGATCACCACTTTCAAAGACTTCATTCACAAGTTCCTCCAAGTATACTTAGATGATTAACCAATGTATGGGTTAGTGAAGGATCACTATGAAAACTTATGCCTTATGCTTGAAAGGTGTAGGAAGTTGAAAATTTCATTGGACCTCAAGAAGTGTATTTTTTTAATGCCATTTAGCACTTTGCTCAAGCACATTATCTGCAAAGATGGTCTGCTCATTGATCTAAAAAATATTACAATCATCATTAAGATCCAAACCCCATAAATGTAGAAATACATTCACACCTTTCTTGGAAATTATGGGTACTATAATAATTTCATAAGGAACTATGCCAAGATTTTAGTGCCACTAGAAGAGCTCTTGTGAAAGGATGGCCCATTCTATCAGGGCACAATGCAGGAAGATGCTTTTGAGACCCTAAAGATTAAAATATCCAGTACATTGATATTGAAATTTCTTAAATGGGAAACTCCCTTCCATGCCCATGTTGATGCCTCTAATACTAAAATCAATTCCATTTTGGAATAACCAGGCTAAGGAAAAATGGATCATCTCATTTATTTTGAAACTAGAAAACTAAGGTGGAACAAAACTACACCACAACTAAGCACAAGGTACTTTCCATGGTCTACACCTTTTATAAGTTTCAAAAAAATGTTTTGGTGACCCTTTCATCTTCTTCACTGATCACAAGGCATTTAAGTATCTAGTGAACAATCCTATTTTACATGGGTACATTTGTTGATGGGTTATTTTGTTTCAAGAATTCTAGTTCTCTATTTTAGTAAATCCTAAGAAATCAAACTTGGGCCTAGACCACCTATCTTGCATCAACTATAGTGATGCGGTTATGCCAATTGAAGATGATATACCTGACACATAACTTTACAAGGTCTAATGCATCCCAAAATACTTGATAGAGATTGCCACATTTTTGACCTCTAGATATATGCCCTAAACCATGATGACTAAGGAGAAGAAGTAGATCATAGTTTGTGCCACCCCTTTTCAACTCATTAGTAGAGAACTATATAAATTGATCCATGATAAGGTCATGCATTGATGTTTCTTATAGCATGAATGGGAATTGGTACTATAATAAGCACATGAGGGGATTGCTAAAGGCCATTATGATGGAGATGATATGATGCACAAAGTACTACAATTAAGATTGTGGTGGTCAACTTTATTTCATGATGAAAAAGAATACACCATAACTTGTGACATCTGTTAGTGCATGGGAAAACCAAACAATCAAGATGAGATGCCTCTTACCCCCATCCTTACCCAAGTGTCATTTGAAAAATGGGCCATTAAATTTTTTGGGCCTATTACTCCCATAACAAGGTGAATAGGTGTGTATTACATTCTGGTTACCATAGATTACTTTACCAAATAGGCCAAAGCAACACTGACCAAGTATTGTACAACCACCACCATAAAAATATTTATCTAGGAGAATATCATCAGTCAATATGGATGCCCATTTAGCTTGACTAATGACCATGGTATGCAATTCATCAATGAAATAATTCAAATCCTCTTATCTGAATATATGATGGCACACTATAAAATGACACCCTACCATCCCCAAGTGAATCTCATCACATAGGCATTCAATAAAATATTAAGGATGTGCCTCATAAAAATATGTGATGTTGGTCACAAGGGTTGGGATGATCATGTGTCAGGGTTTTATGGGCCTATCATACTATGTATAAGAACCTAAAAAAGGCTACACCATTTCAACTAGTGGTTGGCATAGAGGCCTTTTTACTTATGGAATTCTTAGTTCCCTCATTGTGTATTATGCATATTGGTTGATTATATGACCACAAATCCTTAATCACACACCTAAAATACTTGGATATCTTGGACAAGACATACATCCAAGCATGATTGAGCCAAAAAATATAAAAGGTATGCCAAAAAGTATGAAATGATAAGCACATCAAGTGCAAGGTATTTATAGAAGGTGCATTGATCTTGCTATATGACTCTAAGCACCTCATGCACCTAGGCAAGTTTTAGATTTGATGATTGGGACCTTATATAATTCATAGTATATTGGATGCTAATGCATGCAATATACATACATTGATGGGTTAAATTATCCCTAGGCATTTCAATAATAACATATTGAATCTATATAATCACTAGGATGGTGATTACACCATCTGGTACTAGCTTCTTAGTCATAAGTTGGTCACTTCATTTTGACCATAATAAAATTTGGTATAATTCAAATCTTTCCTTATATTTGTTTATTTTCTATTGAGTGAATAATAATGATGATTTTAGGCCCATAAGAGAACTCTTTTGGTGCTTAGACACGTAAATCCAATTAGGTGAGTCGATCACAGTCACTTTTTAAGTACCTAAAGCCAGACAACTAAGTTTATAGGTGCATGAGAAGTTTGTCAGGTTCAAAAAAATATAAGTATGAGTTGACATAATAAGATGCATAATATGTTAATGCATAAGAAATAAAGAGGATATAATGAGGTGTTAGAGGACCAACACCAAGATTTGTATGGGGTAGGGAAGGCCAAAGCAAGAGACATGAAAGTAGAGAAAAATAAACCAAGAGAGGTAAGCTTGTAAGGAATTATAACACTAAGAAGAGATGGAATCAAGGAATATGAATCATGTGTATGTGAAACACTGCACCCAGCTTACCGTAACAAGGGTGAAGGTTGTGCCAAGTTAAACCAAGCATAAGAGAATGATCATCATGATAAATAGAACCCACCTGATGGTTGGTGGGAAGTGACCATTTGAATTACATATCACCTCATTAAATAAAACATTTTAAAATTTAATTTTATGATGGTAGAATCAAAAATATCCAGACCAAATGAATAGTTGGTAGTGGATTTTAGCAAATTTTGTGGGTTTAGTAGATTTCAAGAAATCCACATGATGCCAACCATTAATCAGGTAGATGAAAACATAGTATAAATGGGTGGATGGTAGACTTAAATAGGTTACTGACATTTGTAATAATTCAAAACAAAGCATAGATCTAATGACATCAAAACTAGAGAATGGTACTAGAGAGAACTAGTCATCCACAACCCCCCCAAGCGAGAATGAAATATCACAAACAAGATTGCATTATGATTTGAGTTAAAAAAGAGGTAAGTGGAGAGAAATTGATAGATAAATAGGGTAGAAAGTGTTTTTTAGAATGACCAGACCACCATTAACAGGGTAAGAATCTTGAAATCCAAATGCACAATTGCATTTCCCATGACTATATAGAAGCACCAAGCAAGATTTGGGGGTTCAGTAAATTAACCATTCACACTTCAACATCAACATATTTAGGATGGTAAAGAAAAGGATAATCATAGGTTTTACATAGGCATAAAAGGACACAAACAAAACACGGGTGATAAGGGAAGTAATCACCATGAAAATAGAAGCACAAATGGTGAAAGGTATGAGTATCATACAAGTAGATCCAAAAGTGATCAAAGCTTATCTATAGGGAAATGCAATACCCCCAAAGGTCTTGATGGGGGAGAAGTGGGTGTCATTTATGCACATGTGTAAACTAAAGGACTATAACCACCAGATAGGAAACAATGTAAAAGAGTTAAACTAGGACTAGATGGTAGACATGGGGAAGAAGACAAAGACAAGCACCACACTCTTTGATGTCTCCATCAGAGACAAATTGTTAACCATGTGTGCCACACAACTATTTGAGCTTCCAAGATTTGGGAAGCTAGAAGATTTGGTGAAATTCCCCCTCTCATGTGTACATGATGACTATTTTTACTTTATAGGATGGTACATGAGGATCTTGGTGAGACTCATTAGTAGAATCATACGGCTAATTGGAATAGGGGAAGATATCCATGAGATGATGGAGGATGAGGTGGAGTTTGAAAGGGTCACAAAGCTCCTAGGCTACTACAAGTTAGGGTTTGTGTGCCCCATCAAGGACATCTAAGACCCTGACACAAGGGCATCAACACACCTTGTTAGTACCAAACTATGCCTTGATAGTCAGTGGTCTAACATTAGCAAGACCTTCTTGTACATTTCTCACCACATGGAATAAGGTGTGAAATTCAACATCTCCAAGTTCATTTCTAAGGAGATAGTCAAGAGCATGTAAGAGTACCATCAAGTGTGTGAAACCTTTTGATGGGGGTATATGTTGATTTTGTTAGTAATGAAGGAGATAGGTGTATTAGATGGTTATGATGACCACCTATGGGTATTCCCACCCAACCATGAGTCCCCTATGATGAAGTACAGGACTTCATTTGCTTACCTAAATTATCATAGAAGTATAAGATAAGAGTGAAAGGGTGGTGTGATAGGTACATATAATCCTTTGGAAAGGAGTGGCATATCCCTCAAGAACATCCCCAATAATTGGTTGGAATGATGACCTTTGCCATAATATAGCACTTCTATGTGGTGAATCTAGCACTCATGAATGGGAACCTATCAAGGTGGCACTAGTTGCCTTATGTGTTCTCAGCCAAGTATTTCAAAGTGGCACTAAGGAGAATCCCCAATGTACATCAACTTGAGATCCAATTCAAGATAAAAGTAGGATGAGGCATTAGTTTATGCACCCCAGAGCCAAGTCCACCAAAGATGAGGACTATGACACCAATAGGATAAACATCCATGCCCTCCATAGAGAGATAATAATGAATCCATGTAAGAAGGTTAGCGATCCTACAAAGGATGATGATCACCCCCTCCTAGTCAATAATGAATGGAAGGTTGTACTAAAGATGTAGGAGAAGACTCTCCAAGGAAAATGGGGTGAGAATTTAGAAGAAATCATGGAGCACATTCAATTAAAGATTTAGTTTGAAAAGATAATTTCACCCCCCACTCCAAATAAGTGTGTGACCTTCACACAAGAGAGTTCTTATTATATCTAGAAGCACAAGAAAAAGACTAAGGGACCTATTGCATTCCATAATATAACTCTTATAGATATGGAGAAAGAGGTGAACCTTGTACCCATAATAGAGGAGGAAATTGAAAAATATCGAGCAAGGACCTATATTTTGTAGATAAAAGAAGGAAAAGAGGAATCAAGTATAAAAAATGTGCAGGAATCCCTAAAATGTGGCATGACCACTGCACTTCAAGAAATAAAGGAACTAACAAGCCCCATATCTAGTGAAGAAGCCTCCAAACTACCTCTATAAACAATCAAGGAGAAAAGAGTGGCTTTGAAGAAAATGGGATTGAGCAAGGAGGACATCAATAAGGTTTTAGTGCTTGAAGAGAAGTGGAGACTTGCGCTGGAAAAGTAATTGGCCAAGTTAGAAAAAAGGGCCTTGTAGTTTCTCACAAGCATAGGAACATTAGTTGAAATGGTCAAACAATCACCAAGTAACCCTCTAGGAATATAGAATAAGCTACACAAGAGGCATGCCCAAGTAGTGAAGGGGTGACTAAAGAAAAAGAAGGCGATACTAGTGCCTTAAAACAACAAATAGAGATAATAGAAAAACCCCAACAATAATAAGGCAATGTTGTCACTGAAGGAATTTATCTAGAGGTAAGTATTGACAAACCATATGATGAAGAATTGGATGATTGGGAAAATTCTAAGGAAGAAACCCCCAAGGATCAAAAAAGTGAGTCATCTAAGGAGAGTGTCGAAGAGAGTGGTGATGTCAGTGAAGAGGAAGAAGTACAAATAGAAAAGGCCATCATTGATAAGGATGAAAAAGAGATGAATATAAGGGAAATGACATAGAAGGGATGGGTGGATGAAGACCTATACATGTATGATATTATGCCTTCCTAAGGCACCAAAACCAAGATGCACAAACAACTCTCATTTTCACTAGACCACTACATATATGAGCCCCAATTTGAGGTGCCTAGAGTGACTACTTTGAGCTTAGAAGAGCCTAAAGAGGGGAAGGACTCACTCATTATTAACCCTTGCACCATGAAAGAAATCCAATCTTTGAATGTGCTAATAAGAATGGCCATAAAAGTTTCATAATGAAACATCATTAATGATGACAAGGTGAGAAAATGGAAAAGGCTCCTCAAAGAGACCAAAGATGAGCCACAGGCCAACAAATTAAAGTTGTAACAATTCTATGAGCATGTGGAGATGGCTAAACCATCTATTATAGTCACATAAATACTTTTGACATTTTATAGGTTGATAAAATTTATGTGTTGGTTTAGCAGATGCTCCCAAGGTTAAAACTTGACCTAGTGAAGGAAGCAGAAGAAGATCCTAGCATTGCACTTTAGAAAGAGATAACTGACAAGATCCAAGAGGTAGAATACTTCATATAATTATAAGAAGGTTAATAGATAACAAATTATATTTTCTTAAGCTCCTCTAATTAAGCCTCAGTTATAGATGTGTGCCTAAAGTAGGTAAAGGAAGAGAAAGAGAAGCTGATGGTGAAAGTGTACTCAATAAATAGGTTAAAGAAGGCACAAATCATGGTCAACATGAATGTGTTCAGTAACTTAATCAAGGATCAGGATCATAAATTGGAATCACTCTTTCATGCTCTATAAACTAAGGCATGTGAACAAGGAGTGATCTTAGATGGGAGTGTGGAGCTATAAAAAATGGATGTGCTTGCACTTACCACTACATACATCAAGATAGATAATGCCACAAAAGAAATAAAGCTCACCATTGAGGGCTTTGAATGATTTAGTGCTAAACTCAAAGAGAATGCACTTGAGCTATATGCTCTCAAGAGCTTGACAACCTAGTCTGAGAATGGACTATAGTTTTTATATGAGGTAATGTTGGGAACCTAGTTCATTAAGTAAAGGACTCATGTAAACATGAAATCCACATAGGCATGAAGGAATAATTTTATGTAGTGGTTATCCATTGGAAATTTTGATGCTAGTTATAAGGTACAACACATATCTTGTGCCAGTTAGCAAGTGGGTAACTATCTCCCAAAATTTTAGGGCATCTTCTAGGATTGGCAAGACATGGTGACTATAATGCAAAGATTGCAAGGTTATGGTGTTAATTATTATGATGACTAAGTTTCATCTCGGTACTTAGCATGCACCTTCTACCTTGGTGGAGATGCTCCTGAAGGCTATCTAAATAACTTGAGCTAGTAGAAGCAGATAAGGAAAAAATTATAGTGGAGCTTTGGTGAAATGAATCCTTTGTAGACCTTGATTTAGTAGCCAATAGGATTAGGAATAGTATGCAAGCCATGAAGGCTCTATTTGTAAATTCCCAAGCTCATATGTGAGCCTCTAGGTCATTAAGTATAAAAAATAGAAATTGTATTATGAACTCTGATTAATTGGTGAAGAATTGTTGCTTTAAAATATAATTTGTTTGGTGTACATGCATTTTTATATTAATAATAGAATTTGTAATAGTTGTAATGTCATATTTTCAATGGAAAGTATTAATTAACAATCATGAATTTTTATTGGTTCACATCTTTGATGGAGTCCTTATAAACTTCTATGACATCACCATCATTTTGCATAGAGAATGAGTATAGGTTCTATGCCAAGTGTTCCTATCCTTGTTAAGATTTCATGCTTAGTATGAGTAGTTTGAGTGAAAAAAGCCTTGTGACTTTTTAAGTGCCTAGGTAACACTAGACTTAGTCCATGAAAGGCTTGCACCTTTGGATCTACCTAAAGCTTTATCTAAATGCAAAAAACCCCTAATTGAAGCCTTGCACCATAGCACAACTAGCCTAACATGGGTCCTATTTCCTTCTCTACTGTGCTTTGGGTGAGTGCATAAGGCCTATACCTTATATGGATTGATTCCAATGTTCAAATATTGAGCATAAAGGGAGTATCGCATGCTTACACCTAGTTGTAATAAACTGAGAATTAACTAAGACACCACTCTTTTCTACAACATTTCAATCAGATTTTAATGCCTATCCATACATACATAACTTATGTACATCCTATGATAGTTACTCATTTGACATTTCATCCACACATACTACTTATTCCCTCATGTATATAGTTATATATTTATAGGCTAAGGTGTTGAAGTTAGAGTAGGGTGTTTTTAGATCAATTAACTTAAATAATTCTCATGATTTGCTTCATAATCCATTAACCCCAAATATTTTAGCTTATCCCTTATCTATTGGTTTCATAGCTCCTAAGATTACATTATATGATGGCAAAGGTGATCCAAAGTAACACATAAGAGCCTTGCATGCAACATGTTTAGACCATGCACATTTTCAATGACAATCTACAAACTAAGTTATTTCCATGAAGCTTTAGGATCTATGAATTACATTGGTTATATGAACTCCCATTTAAATAATTTAAGGTATTCAATCCTTTGGCTAATCAATTTTTAGCATATTTTTTGATCAATATCAGTTAGCAATTATCTTATGTACAAATTATAAAGCTTAAGAAAATATCTAATGAACCATGTGCTTCAGTAAAAGACTATGCTTTCTAAGATGACAAGTACTATGGCTAATAATAAGTTACAATATTTCTTCAAGCAAATTTTGCTTACCCCTCTCCATGGATCTATTATATTCAATATATTCAAATCATTTGATGAGTTATACTATACAATTTGAGATTGATAAGTTAAACTCATATATTTGAATAAGATAAACCATGTAGCTAATGCTCAAACTAATTTTTTTTATAGAAAACCAAGTTACAAGGCCAAAGTGTATGATATTAATAATGAGGCAAAAATAATAGTTAGTGCAGTGTCACTACCTACTAATCGACTTATCTTATCTAGTCAACGAAGGAGGAAATTTTCATAATTACCTAAGCCTCCTCATAAGCCCTTACAAAAGTTACTTGAGTGAAACCTTATATCTCTCCCTCCACTAAAGGGGGTGGATATGAATATGCCTCTACCTAAGGGACATGATAGTAATGATTATTGTGATTACCATAGATGTAAAAGACATTCTAAAAATATATATTTTACGTTAATACATAAGATTTATGATCTCATTGATGATAAAATTATTGATCTCAACACACCTATGAATGATTTAAAACCATAACCTAATGGGAATCTAAAGCTAAAAATATTTTATGATCCCTTTCCAAATCATGCAACAATGGAAACTAACACTAATCTTGAGGTGCATATGACTTATAACACAACCTCCTCCAAAGACATATGTAAATCCATTAAATCATATTACTGGTACACTTATAGGCATATTGATACAATGAATTACGATTACATTTCATGACAATGAGATTATGGAAGATGATTCTAGTTTCAAATCATTATTTGTATGTGCCTACATTGATTCACACCCTATATATGGTGTCATGGTAGATAATGGTTCAAGTGAAAATGTTTTCACCATGCCACTCCTTACTATTCTTGGATATTTACACAAGGATTTCATGGATACAACCAAAATAGTTAAAGGATTACATGAGAGATATAACACTATTAAGAAAGGTGGGCCCTATAGTAGTTACTACTCCACTCTTAGTTTTACTGATTATGTGAGAATTTGGCATGTTTTTAGGATGCCCTTATATAAATAATCTTTGTGCAGTACCATATTTAGTACATAGATGTATGAAGTATATAAATGAAAACATGTTGGTTATAGTTACAAGCATTTCATATGATTATCCTATTCAGTCATAGACATTTCTTCATCCACCCCCATCACCACCACTGTCAGCCATTTAACCTATTCAGATTCATCCTATACAAAATTTTCATAGGAAGGTAGTTTAACTTCTTATACAATTAGTGATTTAATGCTAATTACATTAGAGGGTTATGTAGGACTCATAATAATCATTTTTACTCCAAATCATAAGCTAGTGTTATAGACCATTCAAAATGTTACATAGTGAACACATGCACATGTTCTACTATATAGTGGATGCATAAGATACTATGTTCCCTATAATTAATCATAATACAAAGGATCCTATGAGTTATGATGATGATGATAAATATATTACAACACCAGATTATTTCTTTGATACAAATACAAATACATAAGATACTACTCACTCATGCCAGATGACCATTCCCATGTTTGATACAAAAATTACACATGAATATCACCTTGATGGTATATTTAGTTATAATTTTTTTTATAGAAGCAAAATATTTCAAAAAATACCCAAAAAATAAAATATTTGAAAGAAATAAAAATCAGGGCCTAAGCACGACATGTTTTCTAGTTTACATTATTTATTTATATTATTTATCACATGTTTTCTAGATTACATATCCTTCCCATACAGATATGAATTTCATGATGTATACGAGTGAGATGCAATACATACAGGTTACACAAAATACATGGATACACAATGCGAGACATTATTATACCTAGGGGCCATGCAAATGCTAGAGGCATCTCATTCCATAGGTTACAATGTTACATGCTATATCTTTATTTGAACTTTCTATTTATAATGTTGTGATAAATTGATTGCTTAATATACCTTTCTCTTGTTTATATTCTTTACAGTGATATTTCATGGATATGTTATTTTGCTATGTTGTAACTTTGACATAAGTTAACAGTGTTGACTAGTTTGACTTGTTATATGCTTCACTATTGCTATTTAATTTCCTATAATTTAATCATTGATTATGATTTTTTTTACTCTTACCTTATTATATACCATTTTTTTCATTGAGTGTATTGTTATATGCCTCTTTCTTTGGGCCATTACTTTTTTATTTTACTTTCTTGAGTTTCATTAAATGACTCTTTCTTTGGGACCTTGCTTTCTTAAATGACTTTTGTTTCAATGAGTGTATGATTATATGCCTCTTTCATTGGGTCATTGCATTTGCATTTTAATTTTTTGAGTTTCATTATATGACTCTTTATTTGGGCCCTTACCCTCTTTTATGATTTTTGTTTCATTGAGTTTCTCATTACATGATTTTTCTTTATACGACTTGTGTCTTGTTGTGTGACATTTGATTGTCCATTGTGTGTGGCTCTTACCTTATTGTGTGACATCATATTATTTATTATGTGTGGATTTTTTATTATGTGACATTGAATGCTATTGTGAACAATTTATTGTGTGTGTCATGACCATGACATTATGTGCTTATGAGTGGATAAATCTAAGATTAACTGTTGAATTTGTGATGCCATTATCTATATCACACATTTTCATTCTTATATAAGGTTCTATGATCCATATGATGCACCTTCATGCATAGTTTATTTTTGAGATCTTATATTAGTAGTAGTTACTACTACATCCGTAATTGTTATATCTATCTAATATGACAATTGTATACTTCACAATACATGTTCCATATATGTTTTAATGATATATTAATTACTATGATGACATATCCTCCACATGTTAGCACATAATTTTAAATGCTTAAATATTTATATATAACATGATGTAATTAACTATTTTATTTTGAGATGAGTAATTCATAGGCTACATTCCTCATCCCAAAAGGGGGACATATTAGTGGGCTTATCATAGAGATTCAAGCCTCCCTTTACACATGTTTTAAACTTTTGGACAAATTACATGATTCATAAAGTTTAAAACGGTTTAGATTATCAATTTGGTTCATATTAAAGACAAATATTTATAGATTAAGATAGATTTGAGGGCACGTATAATGAAAATACAAACATTTTATAGGAACATGAGTTATAGGTTTAAAGATACATCAAATTTGGAAAATAATAGCATATTAATTTTATTACATTATATATCATATTGGCACCAATTGGATCAAGGTATGGGGCATAAAAATTGTTCATGTATACTCTATTACAGTTTTGTCTATTTTAAAAGTTAGCATTGATGTGACATTGATGATACCCAAGTAACATATTGAATATATAAGTTTACCTACAATAGTTGATCCATCTTACATGAACCTAATATAGGTTTTACCTTCTATCTCAAGATTCAAGATTAGTTAAGTGAGTAGTGTAATTGAGGTTTTGTTTTGATCAACAACCTAACATTATTCCTTGCTTATGAGAGTTGCAGGCATTTATTTCTTATCCCACATTTTGAACAATGGCCCTTGCCTTAGTAAAAATCATTCCATGGCATTCATCATCAAGGCATGATCACCCTAAATTATCCAATGCTTAAGAAGGAATCATAATCTCCAACACTTCAAATGGAAACACTTTGCACCCACTTACATGTGTATTCCTTACTTTTCAAATTCCAAAAGTTTCATTTATCTATGAGAGATTTGATGCTTTCACAATCCATAAATATTAGATTGAAGGATTTTGGAAATAATTTGTACAAACTTGTATCTCGATGTTTTAGATCAACATCTATGATTCATCATCAAGAGAAAAAGTGATGTGAAAAAAAAAACCTTCACTGCCTTAAACAGGGAATCACACAGGTCATAAGAGATGTATTAATTGAAAAAGTATATGTTATGAATTATTATAATGGATATCTTAGTGGATTTTTCCAATAATTTTTGAGTTACATGTCACCCCTTTCTTGATTAATGAGAACCCTCAAACACAAAATGAAAAAACTACCCAAGAAAGATATTGTTAAAAATAAGTTACATCCTAACCACTACTATTTTTTTTTAATGTTTCTTTAATTTTCTATGTATTTAAGAGTTACAAATTTTCCTAAACAAAGAAGGTTTTATGTCAATTCTTTTTTATTTATTGAATTTGTTAGAATTAGATTTTTTTAAGTTTTTATCTGGATAGATATTGAGGGTTAAAAGGGGCCCCTCACCCATACATATATGAAAATTAAGAAATAAAAGCTGGGATAAGGTTGTGAAACACAACAAAACATTTTTTGTAATAGTGTAAACACCCACAATTTTAGAAAAATTAAGCCAAACCAAAAGATAAATGCCAGATATAACAAGACCACAAAGGATTACATTGAAATTAAAAATGGTATCAAATACCCAACCAAAACCAAAAAACCATTACATAGGACCAAGGCCTCATAATAGAAACCAAAATAAAAAAAATTGGGAAGAGCCCACACAAAAACAACACCAACAACCCTAGGTCTAAATGAAAACCCTAAATTCATTTCAAAAAATTAAAGAATCAAAACTAGCATAAAGAGAAATTCCAACACACTGAAAATGCTCAACTAAAATATTCCCTCAACAAAAAAAGA
This sequence comes from Torreya grandis, assembly GCA_037957365.1. Taxonomy (NCBI): domain Eukaryota; kingdom Viridiplantae; phylum Streptophyta; class Pinopsida; order Cupressales; family Taxaceae; genus Torreya; species Torreya grandis. The sequence goes on along the minus strand of JARHVA010001429.1, from coordinate 227,030 downwards.
CCACTCAAGCCAAAAGCCTCTCAATTTATCCCCTATTATCATGTCAATATTTGATAAATGTTAAATGTGGAGTTCATTTTAACACCCTTGAGGTAAAAATAAAATTACCGAGACAATTTTAACATGAAATATTTACCTTTTACAATGGTGGGACAAATTTTAACCACTTATGTTTTTTTTTGGCATGATTTTGGGAAGTGGGTATGACTTAAAGGTGTTGAGAGAATTGGGGGATTATGTGGTTGAAACCTCCCTTATTTTGTGCCTTATTTTGTGGGGATATGGTTATCCTTATGGTTATGGTGAATTTTTCAAGGGATTTTTAAAAGTATAAATAGGGGAGAGGGGTAACACATTATTCATTTCATTTTGCATTGAATTTTGAGCTCTGCATTCTTTTTGCAACCAATGTGATCAGTTTTGAGGTGTAGCTTTGCATCTCAGGAATTCTAGTGTGAATTTGGGCTAGAGAAAATTATCTCTATGAGAGGTTTCTTGTTTAGATTTGTTTTTACTCTTGTTTATAATATTATTTAGATCCTTTTGGTGGATGTAGCCCACATTGGGTGAACCATGTTATATCAATGTTATGTGTGTATTTTTTCTTAGATCTAAATTTTTCTTCCATATGTCTCTACTGCTATGATTATAAGGAATGATTTATGTGTTGCATATTACTACATAATTAATTAATTTTAATCACTTATTCCTAACAACTAGTATTAGAGTTATCTTTAATGGTTTTTATAAAGTGGTGATTTATAGGGAAAGATATTAACTTGAGTGGGAGCTATGGTAGATAATGGCAGATCTAGAGTTGAAAAATTCAATGGGATTTTTTTTGGATTATGGAAGATGTAGATGGAAGATTACTTGTTTCAAAAGGATTTTCATCTCCCTTTGATGGGGAAAATAGGACAACCTTTAAGTATGAATCAGGAAGATTAGAATTTACTCTATAGGAAAGCACTGGGAGCCATATGGTTATGCCTTGCATCTTTTGTTGCCTTCAATATTTTAGAAGAGATGACCTCATTTGGTTTGATGAAGAAATTAGGGGATTTATATGAAAACCATCTACCTCTAATAAAATATTTTTGATGAAAAGGTTATTTAATATGAAAATGTCTAAAAATGGTTATATAGTTGATCATTTGAATAATTTTAATATGATTGTGAGTATGATAACTTCTATTGGTATTAAATTTGAAGATGAAGTTAAGGATTTATTAATTTTGTGCTCCTTACTAGATAATTGGGATAGCTTGGTTATGGCTGTGAGTAATGCCATCCCTGCTAAGGGAAGTTTAAAGTTTGAGGATGTTATAGGTGTGATTTTTAGTGAGGAAATGTAAAGGAAGAGCAATGAGGAATCATCTTCAAGGAATGATTTGATGGTGGAGACTAGAGGGAGATAAAAAGATAGAAGAAAAGGAAATATTGGAAAGTCAAGGGGTCAGGAAAGATCTAAATCTAGAACCAAGATGATGTGTTGGCACTATGGGAAAAGTGGACACATAAAGAAGGAATGTTGGGAACTTTGAGATAAGAAGACCAAACACGAGGAGACCAAGGAGGTGAATATGACAAAAGGTAATGTTAGTCAGTATGATATAATTATTTCCTTGGATAATCTTTCTAAATCTTGGGTATTAGATTTAGGGGCTTATTTTCATGCCACCCCACATAGGCATCATTTTATGGATTATGTTCAAGGAGATTTTAGACATGTTTCTCTTGGTGATGATGATCCATGTAGTATAGTAGGGAAAGGTTGTGTTAAGGTGAAGATGAAGAATGAGAACACATGGATACTAAAGGATGTTAGACATGTCCCATAGTTAAGGTGAAATTTAATTTTAGTGGGGCAATTAGACAGTGAGGGCTATTAGGTGATGTTTTCAATAGATTCTTATAAAGTTACCAAGGGTACTCTTGTAGTTACGAGAGGTAAGAAAATTGGCACTTTGTATTTTATTAGTAGTGTTGATCATTATAATTTAGTTACTACAAATGGATATGCAACTTTATGTCACTACAAGCTCGGTCATATGAGCCTGAAGGGCATGGAGATCTTGAAAGATAAGTTGCCTAGATTGAAATAAGTTGATTTGGCCTTCTGTGATGATTATGTATATAGGAAGTAGAAGCGAGTTAATTTATTGAGGGTTGGACCTAAAAAGAAGGAGAATAAGTTGGAGTCAGTTCACTTAGATGTATGGGGGCCAACTTAGGTATCTTGTATCGGTGGTTCAAATTATTATGTCATATTTATTGATGATGTAACTAGGAAAGTTTGGGTTTATTGAATTAAGAAGAAATCTGATGTGTTTGAAAAATTCAATATATGGAAAGCTTTAGTTGAGAATGAAATAGGTCTCAAGTTGAAATGTCTTAGGTCACATAATGGAGGTGAGTATTGTATCAAATAATTTGATGATTATTGTTCATAAAATGGAATTCATAGGCAAAGGATAACTCAAAGGACACCACAGGAGAATGGAGTATTAGAGAGGATGAACAAGAAAATCATGGAGTGCGTTAGGAGCATGAGGTTGCATGAAAGTCTGCCCTTAATGTTTTGGGTAGAAGCAGTTAGCACAATGCTATATCTAATTAATAGAGGACCTTCAATGCCTTTGGATGGAGGCATACTTGAGGAATCTTGGTCTAGTAAGAAAGTTAATTATTATGTTCTTAAGGTCTTTGGATGTGAAGCATTGGTTCATGTTCCCAAGAAGGATAGGACCAAGTTAAAGGCTAAGTATGAGAGATGTAACTTTATTAGTTATGGTGAGGATGACTTTGGTTTATGAGTTTGGAGTCTTAGAGATAAGAACATATTCTAGTCTAGGGATGTTGTCTTTAAAGAAAAAGTAATGTATAAGGATCAACTATAGTAATATGAACAAAAAGAGTACACAATGTTGGATGATATTGTGAATGGTAAAATGCCCAAGGAGATAGTTCAGGAACCTCCTACACAAGAACCCCAAAATCCTATAGTAAGAAGGTCTCTTAGGGTAAGAAAATCTCATGAACATTTTTCCTCATCTTTAAGTTATTTGTTACTTAATGATAATGGATAACCAAAATGTTTTGAGGAAGTAATACAAGTGAATGATAGGAAGAAGTGGGAGCAAGTCATGGAAGAAGAACATAGTTCTCCAATGGAGAAACATATGTGGGATTTGGTGAAGCTACCTAAGGGCAAGAGTGCATTGTAGAATAAGTGGGTATATAAAATCAAAGAAGTAGATGGAGGAAGGAAAAGGTACAAGGCACAGTTACTGGTCAATGGGTTTGCATAGAAGAAAGGTATTGATTTTGATGAGATTTTTCTCCTATTGTTAAAATGACTTCTATTAGAACTATGTTTGGTATAGTTACAGTAGAGGATTTGCATTTATAAAAATTAGATGTGAAGAATTCATTCCTTCATGGTGATTTGGAAGAGGAATTATAAATGGAACAACCACAGGGTTATGAGGTTGAAGGAAAGGATAAATTGGTGTGCAAACTAAAAAAGAGCTTGTATGGCCTTAAACAAGCTCCACAACAATGGTATAAAAAATTTGATAGTTTTATGTTGGAACAAGGTTACTCCAAGGTCATTCTGACCATTGCATATATGTCAAGTGATTTGAGGATGGTAATTATATTATCCTATGCTTGTATGTAGATGACATGTTGGTTTTAGGAAAGAACATGCAATAGATTCAAGAACATGCAACATATTCAAGTACTCAAGAAGCAGCTTGGTGATTCCTTTTATCTGAAGGATTTGGGTGCAGTGAAGTAAATCCTTGGTATGAGGATAACTTGAGATAGGAAGGAGAAGAAGCTGATCTTATCCCAAGAAGAGTATGAGAAGAAAGTTTTGGAGAGGTTTAGTATGTAGGATGATAAGCTAGTTGAGACACCTTTGGTAGGCCATTTTAGATTATCAAAGGAGTAGTGTCCCAAGATAGAAAAAGAAAAGCTAAAGATGTCCAAGGTACCTTACTCATCAGTATTTGGTAGCTTGATGTATGTTATGGTCTGTACTAGGCCAAATATTGCCCATGTAGTGGGAGTAGTATGTAAGTAGGTACATGAGTAATCTAGGTTATGAGAAATGACAATCAATGAAATGGATTCTCTGATATTTACAAGGACTAATGGGTATATCATTACGTTTTGGTGGATTAAACACCATTTTGTGCGGTTATGTGGAATCAGATATGGCTAGGGATGTTGATTGTAGGAGGAGTATGATAGGTTATGTATTTACTATTGGGGATACAATGGTTAGTTGGATTCCCTAGATACGTAAGGTTGTGGCTTTATCAACCATAGAGGTTGAGTATGTTACTGCTATAGAGGATAACAAGGAGATGATTTGGTTACAATAGTTAATGAGTTAGGGCATAAGTAGGAAGCTAGGGGACTACATAGTGATAGTCATAATATTATACATTTAGCCAAGAACTCTGCTTTCCACTCAAGGATGAAACACATACAGTTGTGGTATCATTTCATCAGGATAGCTTTGGAGGAAAACATGGTGAAGCTAGAGAAGATACATACAAGCCAAAATCCTATAGATATGATGACTAAGGTAGTTAAAATGGAGAATTTGAGGTTATGTTCAACTTTGATTGGTCTTCATGAATGTCATGGAGGAGTGTTAAATTTTGTTCAAGGGGAGATGAACTCTAAGTGGGAGATTGTTAAATATGGAGTTCATTTTAACATCCCTAAGGTAAAAATAAAATTACTAGGACAATTTTAACATGAAATATTTACCTTTTACAATGGTGGTACAAATTTTAACCACTTACTTTTTTTGTGGCACATTTTTGGGAAGTGGGTATGATTTAAAGGTGTTGAGAGAATCAAGGGATTATGTGGTTGAAACCTCCCTTATTTTGTGTCTTATTTTTTGGGGATATAGTTATCTTTATGGTTATGGTGAATTTTTCAAGGGATTTTGAAAAGTATAAATAGGGGAGAGGGGTAACACATTATTCATTACATTTTGCATTTATTTTTGAGCTCTACATTCTTTTTATGGTCAGTGTGATCAGTTCTGAGGTGTAGCTTTGCATCTCAAGAATTTTGGTGTGAATTTCGAATGGAGAAAATTCTCTATGTGAGAGGTTTCTTGTTTAGAGTTATTTTTAATATTTTTTATAATATTATTTATATCCTCTTGGTGGATGTAGCCCACATTGGGTGAACCACATTATATCATTGTTATGTGTGTATTTTTGCTTAGATATGACTTTTTCTTCCATATGTCTCTATTGATATGATTCTGAGGAATGATTTCTATGTTGCATATTATTGAATAATTAATTATTTTTAATCACTTATTCCTAAAAATAAACCTAACCAAAAGACACCAAGTCCTTGCTTATTAGAATTTGCTAGTAACTAATGTGTGGGTGGGGAAGGCTTATACTTAACCCTACAAACCCCCAAATCCAATAGAAGAAAAAGAACATATTCAAGCATTGAAGAAAGCATTCAACTACAATAACCAAAGGAGAGATGAACATTTCAGAAATCTCTTTCCCAAATTGACTACCCCTCCATCAATAAATAGGAAATTTAAGGGAAATAGACTAGGTTAAAGGAAAATAATAATCGATTAAGAGCAACATCATCCTTTTTATAGAAGAAGAATAAAGAAAAAAAGAATCAATCACTTTAAACAAAACAATAGGTAAGCCAAAAGAGGCCAATGTCTTTTGCACTTTTCCTATGAAAAACTGCTAATAGGAACTACCAATGGACTTGATGAAGTAGTAACACCTTGTAAATGACCCCTGATAAAAAATTCAAAACTTGATTTTTATAATTTACACAAACTGAGGCCCACAAGATCTAAGACCACCTGCACTGATTGTAACCCAGGCACAACTACCAAAACAACACAAAGAGGGTTGACTACCAGACCAAGATTGGCACACAAAGGGATAAAAGACATTACATGACTAAACTTCAGACACAAATTAGATCTACACTCCCCTTAAAATAATATGTGCTTAGAGGAAATGGAGTTTGAAGGAAGCCCACTCATCTCAATGGTCAAAATTTTAGGTTGAAATTGGGGGATCTCCACTTCTTCATCCACAATCATGTTCTAATCTCCATCACTCCCAACAAAAATATATAAAAAGATTTAAGTGCCACAAAAAAGCTAAGCAAAACTAAGGCATTTGACTTTTCAAGTTGTTGAAAATTAGATTCCAAGTATGACTAGTCCCTAAGTCATGATATCTATTAAGGTTGTTGGGATATTTATTAATCTTAATCACTTCTTTTAATTTGAATTTTTGAAAATGGTTTTCAATATCAAGAATTTTGGTGTCCTCAAAGTGAATCGCATGTTTGGTTTTGTACAAGTGTTTTTTTAGAGCTGAATTTTATTTCTTCTCCAAACATATATTGGCTGCATGATCCTTGATTCTAATTTAGATACACTTACCTATTTCTCCATTGTATAAGAGCCCACAAGATCAATCAAATTTATAGACTTCATTGTAAAGACTAGGTTCCCTAGGGTCCTTGGCAGTTTCTAAAGACATTTAATTTGTTAATGATAAGGAAGGTTGTATGCGTGTTTTTACACTTGAGGAATTTTTCAATCCTATTAGAGATCCCTTGATGTAGGGTAAGAATGCAATTGGGCCTTCAACTAGAGGCTTCCTTTATCCATGCCTTCTGATACTATCTTTGGATTGTTTGATAGCCTTAGAAATTTTTTTACCCCTATAACCATACTTCTTAAAAAACTTTTTTAAATGTTCAATTTCTTGCTCTAATTTGTCTTCATCACAAATCTTAAAATTTATATTAACAAGATTCTTTAACAGATATAATTTTTGAGCCAGGTGGTGGTGAGAAGATGCATGAAGTTAGAGGTCAATGTGGGTGCCTTTTCTAAAATAATTTTTAGCTAGGGAAATATACTCTTTGCAAGAAAGGAGAAAATCCAAGAAGGCTAGGTTCCATTAAATTTTAATCTCTTTGATGAAATTTATGCTAGGTATCAAATTGTTAATGTGTGAGTGAAAATCTTCAAGGATATCCCTACCATGTGGCCAACATATATTGGTATCATCTACCTACCTCTTTCACCACTTGGGCTTAAGAGGAAAGGATTGGAAGCCATATCTTTGAACCAATCCATGAAGAGGTTGGCCAATATGGGGGAAAGAAGTGAACACATTACCATTCCTTCACATTCCTCATAAATAACACCCTTAAAAGACACAAAAGGTTGATTTTAGATAAAAGGAAACAAGCTTAGCTATTTATTAATTTATGTGGGTTTTGAATACTTCCACAACATATTCTATAGATACCTTAGTGGAAAGGGAAACAACATCAAATCTAACTAAAAATCAACCTTTTCCACCTTTTTTTCCTTCACAAATTTGACAAAGTTTATTGAGTCATAAATAAAGGAGGAAGTTTTACCTACTAAGGTTTTTAATCTGTTGGTCAAGTAAGCATAATAAGTATAAATTATAAAATTATGATGATGATGATGATGATAATAATATTATTCATTACAATATCAATGATAATATAATTATTAATAAAGGGTTGGTAGCAGATTGGGAGGACAAGTTAGTTATTAACTTGTCTGATTCCCAATTAGATAAACATGCATTCAATGTCCTTAAGTGAGGATTAGGTTTTTCTATCATTATTAGAACAATCCCTAATAAATAATTCATTGTGGGAAGTGATAGTGTGACATCCTTGCCTTTGACATTAGAGAGAAGGTTAGGCAAAATTGTGCCATAACATTAAGTCATGTCAAACCTATAACTTGTAACATCTCTAGAGAGGAATGGATGGTTATTGACAAATTAAAAAAAAAAAAGATATTGTGATCCTTAAGGTAGATAATGGTAATGCCACAATCATAATTAAATAGAGAGAAAAACACCAAGATGATAGACCTCCTCAATAATAGTGTCAATTATAAAAAACTTAACCATAACCATGTTTCTAAAATTTTCAAGAATGGTGAAAAAGTTATCAAATATTCTTATTTAGATGAATCAATGAGAGAAAACTTATTCCTAGAAAATAATTTACCCATAAAGTCTATGATGCCCCAAAGATCCATAAAAAGGATAATATTTTAAGACTAATTATTGACACCATAGACCCCTGACCTATGACCTTGCTACTTACTTGGCCAATAGATTAAAAACCTTAGTAGGTAAAACTTCTTCCTTTAGTTATGACCCACCAGATTTTGTTAAATTTTTGAAGGAGTGGAAAAGGATGAGTTTTTAGCTAGCTTTGATATTGTGCCCTTTTTCACCAAGGTACATTCTAAAGATTTGTGGAAGTAGTCAAAGTCCACATGGATGAAAAATAATTAATCTTGTTTCCTTTTGTCTAAAATCAACCTTTTTATCTTATAAGGGTGTTATTTATCACCAATCTAAAGGAATGGCAATGGGTTCACCTCTTTCCCCCATAGTGGCCAACCTATTCATAGAGAGGTTCAAAGATAAGGCTCTCTACTCCTTTCATCTTAAGCCAAAGTGGTGGAAGAGGTATGTAGATGATGCCAATCTATGTTAGCCACATGGTAGGGACAACCTTGAGTATTTTCACTACCACCTTAACAATTTTATACCTAGCATAAATTTCATCAAATAGATTAAAACATAAGGGAACCAACCCTTCTTTGATGTTCTCCTTTCACCCAAAGAGAATGGTTCCCTAGCTAGAAACATTTTTGGAAAAGATACCCATACATACCTCTAATTTCATGCATCTTCTCACCACCACCTAGCTCTTAAATCAGGTTTGTTAAATATTCTTGCCATTGGATCTTTTAGGATTTATGATGAGGATAACTTGAAGCAATAAATTGAACATTTTAAAAAAAAATTTAAAGATGAATGGTTATAGGGGTAAGCAAATTTTAGTGGCTATCAAACAAGCCAAGGATAATCTCAAAAGACATGGACAAAGGAAGACTCATGCCGAATGACTAGTTGCATTCTTACCCTACATAGAAGGTGTTTCTAATAAGATTTCGAAAATACTCAAGTGTCAAACATCTAGACCACCTTCCTTCTCATTAAAAAAATAAATATGTCTTTAAGTTATGTTAAGGACCCTAGGAAACCAAGTATTTACAATAGGGTCTATAAAATTTATTGATCTTGTGGGGGCCCTTACATCAAATAAATAGGTAGGTCCGTTTGAAATAGAATCAAGGAGCATGAAAATGATATATTTTTGGAGAGGAAAGAAAAGTTGGCTCTAGTAGAGCACTCATACAAAACCAAACATGTGATTTACATTAAGGACACCAAGGTTATTGTTTTTGAAGAACATTTAAAAAAATGTAAATTAAGAGAAGTGATTGAGATTAGTAAATATCCCAAAAACCTTAATAGAGATGACAACTTAGGGATTAATCATGCTTGGAAGCAAATTGTCAATAAGTTGAAAGGTTGAACATCTTCAGTTTGCTTCAATTTTTTATGGTGTTTAATTTTTTTAGTTTTTTAAAATATAATTTTTTAACCTATTAAATAGTTATAATAAAAACATATTTAATTTATTTATTTAATTATAAATTAACTCTTAAATGTTATATTATATACAAACAAAAAATTAAACTTTTAGAATCATAACGAGTAAGTTACGAATTTATATTTATAACGAATTTAATAAATAAAATAATTATCACAAGACCTTTTGGTTTAGGAAAAATTGTAACTCTTAAATACACAACAAATTAAAAAATATTAAAAAAAATTTTAGTAGTGGTTAGGGTGTGACTTATTTTTAACAATATATTTCTTGGGTAGTTTTTTCACTTTGGGTTCAAAGGTTCTCATTAATCAAGAAGGGGGTGATCCATAAATCAAAAAATCATTGGAAAAAGTCACTAAGTGTTTAACTATTTTTTGAAAATAAGGATTAATATAGAAGAGATTAGCCTAATCAAATAAGGAATAAGCTACTCTAAAAGTATCCCAATTAAATAAATTTATATGCTACTGATATTTTGAGAAGATATATTAAATCTAACAATATGCTAAATATAGAAAGTATAACATTCAATGTATGATAATAGGAATATGAAGGAGAAATTGTACATAGCTTGTTTATTGATGCACATACATAATTGACTAATGTAGGTGTAGAAGTGGACTATCTGAAGATCTATATCCTGTCATCATATTATAAATATTTACTTTCTATCAGCCTAGACACTTGTCTTGTCTTGTGGACATTAACTATTATCTTGATTCTGCCAATAGTGTCCTATATGAAATATTAAATCTTTTCTAAAATTTCTATGTGCACCTATTAGGGTTAACTATCACCTTTAATATTACTTATCCAGATTACTCACATAATTTCTCGATATCAGTATTTTGATCAAAACCCTAGATCATCTAATTAGGGCATGTCACCTTACAAAATGAGGGTTAATAATCTCAAGTAAAGTCAAACTAACTTTAAAGACCTCTCTGTCAGTGAGTGATGCCTACATAGCCATATAATCTAAAGATGACCTTATAATGATGTCATTTTCCTTATGTGGACTTGTGTATAAAAATATAGCCATATGCTCAAAAGAGGGCCTTAGATTGATGTAGTTCTCCTTATGTGGGCTTGTGTATAAAAAATATGTAATATGATAAATGCAAGTGGATGTAGTGATCTAGCTTATAAATTTGAAAATACTACTCATGGGATATTATTTTGATACTTTAGACCTATAATAATATTTCCCCTATGATTTAGAAATATGAAAGAAAAGGGAAAAATAACTTAGTTGTGTAATTGATTTTTAGTAGTGTAATATAAGCTTTAAAGGTGCTTGCTAGATGAATAATGAGTGGGCTTAAAATTGTATTTATACCACCTGTTTTGAAATGTTTCACATGGAAGGGTTTATGAAAGTAAATAGGTCAACATGTACATATTGAAATATGTTAAATTTGAGTATTTGTAAGGTACATACACATGTATTGGAGTAGGGACACTAGCGTTCATGCTAGTGTCCAAGTCTTAACACAAGTGCCTAGGAATATAATTTTTTTTTTGAAGTTATTTAACTGATAGTGAAGGATATATATTATATTTTAAGCATACTATGGGCTATGAGTGCTCTAGGTGATCAAGATATTAGGGTTAGAATATAAGATAAGCATTTAGGCACAATGAGATAGTAAATGTGAGCCTCTCGTCCACAAGGCAAGTCAAGAACTAAAGGGTAGAGCCATGATTGATATTTTCCAAGTGTACAAGATTATTTTAGCATATAAATCTAGATTTGAGTATCTACATTTCCCACCCATGTATAGTATACACATCTGAAATTGAATTGCATAAAGTAACTGTAAATGTCTAACTAGGTATGTCTGCTCTGTGGCCACTCGGGTACATTAGGTGGCTTTGGGCTACTTGGGAATGCCAACCACTATAGATGGAGTAAGGCATGAAATTGGTGTGTAACCTTGAATGTGATATTATATGTATACAACATAGAGAATGACATAGAATTTATCATGCTATTTGATCAATTGGTGCATAAGTGAGCATATGAAAACAATGTACCCCACACATGCCCCCAAATTTGATATTTGAGCATATGGATTCTAGATTGAGTTATGATAAAATGTATCTGGGTATCTAAAATAAATATGGAAATGGTCATGCTACACATGATGCCCCCAATTTGAGTAAGTTGATATGAATATGAGATGAACTAGTATAAATCTAAACAAAATTGAGTATAACTAGTAAATCTATAACTAAACTTATGTAAATTTGTATTATACCTACTATAATTTTTTGGATAATCTAGGGTTTTTGAAACTAAGGCTACTAAATAGTATCACCATGTCTTAGATAGTAGCACTATTTTTATAAATATGGTGCTAGTTTCCCACTTTGGGCACTAGTGTCCTTCTGGTTTGATTTCTATGCAACTGTACTTCTTTTTGGGTCATTATTTTCCCACTATGTTTTTATGAGTATGATTTTATATAAGCTAAGATCATGTGATAAAAATGTAATATTAGTAAAATATATCTATGATAAACCCCTGTAAATTCCCCCTCTTTTTAGGGGAGTTATTGATCATGTACAAGAATTATCCTCAAAATAAAAAGCTCTACAAAATGTTATTAAGTGGAGAATATATGATAACTAGTAATAATCCAATATAATGTGCATGTATAACATTATAATGTAAGATAATATGAGCATAAGTATGTAATGTAAGATGTATGTCATGTTTAGCATTCACAAGGGTGTCAAGATATATACAATAATGTATGTAATAACAAATCTGAGTAATAACTGGGTAGCTACCTAGGGGGATAAGGTATGATGACCATAATGACACCCAATTATGAAGGGTAGATACATAAGGTCCCTCATGGAATCTAAAAATGGAGTGTGTAATAAGTAAACATAAGTGTCATGGCCATAATTCATACAACAAAGCATACATATAAAACAAATGAGGCACACAAAGTAGGCCAAGGAGCCACAATACAAGGGACATGGGCACATGTCACTAAATATGAGAAAAACAAGACATATAAGGATGTTTTCAAATGTACACATACACAAGCAACAAACAATTTGGCTTATAGCCACATATAAGGATATGTTCAAATGTCTTCATACACAATTAGGAAAGGCACACACAAGGACATGGGCATATGTCCAAAGCATACATATTGTGAATATAAGTGGCATAGAGCCAAAGAGTAATGGCATATACAAATGCCCTTAAATAGAATAAATATAGAGACACAATAAAGTCTAAAATAAGAAAGATAGAAGTGAAATTATGCATGAATATGTAATACAAATCTATGTAAGAGAGAGGATGTACATATGTTGAGTCTAAAGTAGTAATAGCTAAAAAATTATATGAGTAAGAGTAGCATGATCAATATGAATATATAAAAAAGGTAAAATTGGGATGTAGAGTTAAGAAAGATAGAACTTGGGAATCAAAACTATGTATAGGATGCCCCAAAGTGGGTGAAAGTGTCAAGTGAAGACCCATGCATTGGTGTATGTAGTCCTAGTTGGTAGATAGTAGCAAGTCTAGATCGGTGTAGTGGACTTGAGTCCTATAGCAATTTGCAAGCACTTGAAAAAAAGTGAAGTATGTATGTATGATAAAATTGACTATACTAATATAGATAACATATGTAGTGTCTATAAAATATAAGATATGTAAACATGGAAATGCATACAATCTATAATTTTATGTTTTTTGAGTAAATATTTGAATTTTTTTTGTGTTTTTAGATATAAGATATGTACATGCAATATGAAAATGATATATGTATAAGGATCAAGATATAAGGAAAGTATTTACAAGAAGGGAGGAACAATAATAACTGATGAGTCTCATGGGAGAATCACTATCAATGTGGCTTGTGTCAAAAATAGGAATGGTAAACTCTCGTGCAGTGTGATTGTTATGCTATAGTTAAATTGTGATATAGTAGGAATTTGAGTATTGTTCATCATCAAAATCATAATAACCTATAATGCTAGAGGGAATTACCTCATACTATGGATTAAACCTTTCTGAATTATGATTTTTCCTTTCAAAACTATGCTTATTATATGCATATGATGTTGTGGAGGTTATTTTTCTAGAAAGCCTTTTTTGAGAATGCTTATTGGCTTAGCACAATTTTGACTTTACAACTTAAGTTATTTATCTTTTTATAACATTTCATATGTATCTAGACTTATTACCTTGATAAACTATATCTTTGAAGGATTCTCCTTATGATGTTTAATTAATCCGAAACCTTGTTAACTAGAACATTATCAATTACTAGAATAGGAGAAGTGATGCCTTGGGCCTACTTTCCCAAACCTTAACCATGATAATCAAGCTATTGTAGATATTTTAAACCAAACCCATACTGATTTAAAAGTTGAGCCTCATTTTAGAGAGGTAGATTTGCATCTTTTACTTGCTTTACCTATGCTTATTGTATTATTTCTTGCTTTGATTGTGCTTTGTGAACCTTTTATTGTTCTGAGTTATGCTTTGGTAACCATTTTTGTAATGTTTCTAAATTTGAATCTTTTTCTATTTTTATATGTGCCATTGTATGTTGTTTGGATGACGTATCATTATTTTAGTCATTTGTATCCATTATCTATTGTATTTTCCTTTTTAATTCTAAACATGAATCGGTATGCTACCCATTCATTCTATGATATGCACAATAATATTTGTATGTCCTCACTAGGTGTAGAGGGGATAGGTTTATCAAATTAGATTTAATCATTCATATTAATACCTCATTTTAAATCTTATTTGATATTTTAATGTTTTTTGAATCACTAGTTGTAGATGTACTTTGTTGTGATTTATGATTTGGATATGAAAGAGTGCTAGGCAAAACCTCACTAGGTGTAGATGCATATACATGGTTTACATTAGCATATTCTAAAGATTGTGTACATGTAATGTGATTTTCCAATAATGTGACCTATTCACTTATAATTGATTTTGATTCTATAAATTTAATATTAGTTTGCTCATACTGATAAGTTGATCTCTTAGAGTCTCACAAGTGCAAACCTTAGTTGCTTCTGATTGAACATGTTGGCACATGCTCTAAATGGGAGAGGTGTAGATAGGTTAAGTATGGGGATTAGTGACAATGGTATAGTTTGATTCATCTTATGAAGGAGTGACAACATGGACTTGGTTAGAGGGAAAGTAGTTGTCACCCTCATGGAGATGAGGAGGAGAAGGAGATTCTTTTTTGTGCATAAGATATGACATTAAAACTTGAAATATAAATGTTAGATTATCTAATAGATCCTCTATGTATGTAAGGATTTTTTTCTTAATTGAATTCCACATAAGATAAAAATAACATGTTAGATAAATAATGAAATATGTCATGCATTTTAATTGATATAAAACATCATCTATACATGTGTTTGTGTTTTTTGAGTTAATTATGAATTAGAGGAAACAAAAATGTCAATGAAAGTATTAGATTTTGTATCAAAAAGTGATTAAATTCTTATCTAATTATTATCATGATTATATAAAATACAAATTAGAAGATATATGGATCTAAAATCTGAATGCTAGAAATGTAAACCCTAGGGTTAGGGTTTGTGCAATATTTGTAGTATGTCAAGGTCACCAAATGTTTTAACCTTTTAGGGCTTAGTGAATGTAAATAATATGTTTGTTAAAGATATGAGAAGACTAAATTAGGTAAATAATATGCAATAAATACAACCATTGATTTGTTACATATTTGACTAGATTTGACTTTTCTAAAAATAGTAATAAAGAGTACAATTAATAACTTAGCTAGAAAACAACTGAGACATGTGATCTACCTGATGGAAATGTTGAGGATTGTAATTGATGTCAAAGGTGCATCTTGCATGAGGTTGATGTCATTAAGAGAGTATGCCTATTTGGTAGTATGTTGATGTGACAAGGGGCATTGATGAAGTGTTATCATTAAAATATGTTTTCATGAAAGAGAATTTGGAGGTAACTAATGCTTTATGGTTGCATGAAGGTGAAAGTCTTTGAGGTCAAGTGCTTAAGTAGCATAAGCTTAGTCATGGCATTAAGAGACATTATAATAAGGTATGAGTATGGTGGCTTGGTAATATGAGTGAACAAAGGCATGAATGGTTGTATGAGGTTTCTTAATCATGTATGTGAGGATTTAGAACACTCATGAGAGTCTCAAGGTGAGTCTATAGGGGTAGGACCTTCAGAGCAAGTCTGTACCTAGACCACTCCTAGACCTTGCCTAGCTTAATGAGGTATCATGATCTATTTTCAGGGCATGTGAATGATGTATGACAACATTTAAGCATAAGATATGTTTTTTTAGTATGTGAGTTATGTGGAGAGTGCATTGAAAGAGGTATGAAGGTTAGTTATAAGGCCTAATGTGGTTTACAAGTCAAGGTCTAGAGAGCAAAGAGAGTATGGCCTAATGAAGGTTCATGATCATATTTCAAGGTGTTTGAGCTCATGTAATCATTTTAGAGGTAATTTATGTTGTTTCAAGTTTATTCATGTAGTTTGAGGTCATGGTTTACAAGAAAAGGCATGAAAAGTGGTTTTTAGGTCTCTCAAGTGCATAAAATGAAGGGTTATCAACCCGAGAAGGTTTTTATTATGATCATTATCTCTTTAAAAAATTTCATGGGAACATTAAAAATTATTTGTATATGGGGAAGGGTCCTATCTCAAAATTTTAGGCATTATTTTTTGGATTGAGGGGCTACGCTTTATGAATGATCATTAAGAGTGGAAACTGGTTTAAACTATCTTAGAACCCTAATAAAAACCTGATGTTGAAGATGTTTCTCAAAAGTGATCAATATGGATTTAATTTCCTAGGTAATCTATTGTATATTATATTTAAATCTCCCAAGTACCTCCAAGTGGTATTGTTTAGAGAGAGGAGAGAGAAAATATTGAGTTATAGTCTTGTTTCTGAAGAAGTTATTGTAGAAGTCAAAAGTTACTTTGGACATAGTAAGTAAATGGATGGATAAATAAGGTAGAGACTCATGTTTCATGTCCATGAAGGATTTTTTATAGGTTATATTCCTTAATTTATATAAACTGATCATCCAAGTTAGTCAGTTGCTAAAAAGCCTAATGGTGCACATAATGAAAAATCCAAGCAGTAGTGAGAAGATGAATTGGAATGTGTTTTAATGATATAATGATGAAACCAAGTGCATGGATATGTTTTTCATGACTTGTAAAATATTTTACTGCTTTGAATAGTATTTTTAGATCAATTGTGTGGTCAAAAATTTATAAGTTGACTTGTCTGGTTCAGATAAGATAGTGAGATATAAGGTTATGAGACTGCTTTAAAAGACCAATAGTTGCCACTAGACCATATGATGTTTATATTTTAAGATAGTTTGGAGATGTTATAGGATCATGTTCATGCATTTTAATTATTTTAAAATACCTAGATAAGTGTTTAAGGTCAATGTTTCATGACTATGTTTTTAATAGTCTTGGTAGTTCTGAGTAAGGAAGTTGTAATGATGAGTGTAAGGCTCTATGCCTTGAGTTGAAGTGCCTAATGAATATGGTGATATTTTTGAGGACATGTAGGTTTTGTATAAGTGATTTATTTACATGATTTTTTGACTAAATAATTTGTTATCTTTAGTTATTCAAGACAAACTTTTTTGTGTGCTCAAAGGCCTAATGTGAACAGTGCTAATGGAGTGTTTCAAGTGGTGGTTGGACCTAAAAGGTGTCATGGTGCTCAAAAGATTTTGGATAAGGCCTATTTTTTGTTTTATGAAAATTTTGTGCTATTCATAGAGGTGTAGAGTGTTCCAAGGGGTCATAAGGTAATGTGTCCTTAAGTAGGCCTAATGGAATTAGGTCTCCATAAGACCTAAAGAAGGATTTGGTCTATTTGAGTTATGACTGACCTAATGTAATGATTTATTATTTTTTTAACATGAATTAAGGCATATTTTGTATCCAATATAAGTGGGAAAGTGTGTATTTATGACCAAGAGTTGTATAGTGAGACTCTTGTATAAGAACAAGGCCTTTTAGGCCTAATTGGTTAGTTAGAGGATAGTATTGAGGAGTGAATGAGATATAGGATCATTGAGTTGAAGGAGGTATTGTAGAACATAAAAAGAGAGTATATGGACTATCATGAATATATAATATGAGGTTTGAGTATTAAATTCAAGGTCATATGATGTAATCAACCTTGAAGAGACGTAGTTGAGCAAATAATACTAGAAGGTAGTTTGAGAGGAATCAGAGTGTGAAGAGATGAAGAGGTAGTCATCATCTATTGGTTGAGAAACATAATTTTCTAAAGGCGATCAAATAAATTAGGTGGTTGGTTTTTTTTTGAGTCATCTAAGGTTTGTTACCTCTTTATAAGTGGGTGCTTGTTAAAACCTAGTCAAGTGGGTGCTTGGCTAGTTGGGGTTGATGATCTATGTAGAGTTAGTGATTCATTAAATTTGGATTTTGTCTTATAAGACTATAGTCCATTTGAAGAGATAAGTGGTTTTTCTTATCCTTTATGGTTTCCCACACATGTGATGTGTTCTTGTATTTCATGTTTATATGTATGGTTGCTTGTGCTTTGATTGATCTATATGTTTGTATGAATGGCTTATGGATGTTAAGTGTCATTGAATAAATGTATTGAATAATAATTAATCCCCCTCTCAGTCATTATGCTTCCAAAAATTATTATTAGAGCCTAGTCCTTTGAAGCAAGCCTAACATCTTGAATGTGATCCTAAGAAGCACACGATGTCTAGTCATCAAAAAGAAGACAACACGTATGATGAAGAAGTATACTATGATAGTGAAGAAAGAGAAGCTAAAGTAGACCTTGAAGCTAAGTTCATAAGTGCCCTAGATGATTTGAAGCATAAAAATAAGAGGAAGCATGAGTTGAGATATATGGTCAAGGATCTTAAGGAACATATATGTACTTTGAAGAGTGACATGGTCAAAGAAGCCAAAAAGGATGTGAAGACCATCCAGGATCTTAGGAATCAATTATAAGGTGCCAATAAAAATTTTAGATCAAATAAAGTTGAGTATGATCAGTTGAAGATAAATCTAGATTATTTGAAGGTTGAGCATGAGTAGTTCATATACAAGATGAACAAGTTTGATAAAGAGCGTAAGAAGTTAGAAAAATCAAGAGTACCAACATGAAAATACCAATCATGCAGCCTAATGCAATAAGGGATAAGTTATGGGACCATGGAAAAAGGAGTGATTAGTTAAGAGGTAAGTACAAAAATATTGTTTGTTGTAGTTGTCATAATATGGGACACATTGCAATATTTTATCCTAATAGCATTAGAAGGCCCTCAATATTAAACAAGATATATGGAGATCCTAGAGTGTATGATAAGGGTCAAACATTGGTATAGAAGACAAAACAAGTTAGGATTGATCATATTGAGCCCAAGAATCAAGATAGATTGTTTGCTAATGAAGAGTAGGAGACTAAAGAAGATTCTATGCTAGCTCAAACTGCCTTTCACATTCAAGATGAAGGCATGAAATGGTATATAGATAGTGGTTTCTCAAGCCACATGACAAGAGACAAAAAAGGTTCATTTTATTGAAGAAGAATGCTACAGGAATAATGAGATTTAGAGATAACACAATTGCCAATATAGTTGGCAAGGGTATCTTAAGTTTGGATAATGAGAAGACCAAGAAAAAATGTGTTGTATGTGGAAGGTTTGAAATATGACTTAATTAATTTAAGTTAAATGTGTAACTAAAGACACACACTAAAATTTCATGATAGAGGGTGTGAGATAAGGAGAGACAAATCAAGAAGGCTAATTGTCAATGCTAAGAGGACTGAGAACAATCTATATGTCTTGAATGAAATCAAGAAGATGAGATTATTTATGAGAAATATGGATGAAATTCTGATATGACATAGAAGGTTAGGTCACCTAAACTTAGAAAAATTCGTCAATATAAGCACTACGAAGTCTATGAAGAACATTCCTAAGAACACCAAACCTAAAAACATACTTTTCAAGGCATGTCAACATGGTAAGTAGACTAGAAGAAGTTTTAAGTCTAATGAGTACTCTACTACAAGGCCCTTGGAGTTAATACACACTGATCTCTATGGGCCTAAAAGAATCCAAAGCATTCAAGGAGATAACTACTTCATGTTACTCATAGATTACTACAAAATAATGACTTGGGTAGCATTTTTAAAATAAAAGTCATAAGCTCTTGATAAGTTCAAGGCATTCAAGGCCCTTGTTGAGAATGAAAAGAATGAGAAGATCAAGTGCCTAAGATCTGATAGAGGGGGAGAGTTTTGGTCTAATCAGTTTGATGACTTCTATGAGGTTCATGGAATAAGGAAATAATTCTTAGTATCTAGGACACCTTATAAGAATGGGGTAGTGGAAAGAAATAATAAGACAGTTCAAGAGATGGAAAGAACTATGATAAATGAGTCTAGATTATCTGATAGCTATTAGAGAGAGGTAGTGAGCATTGCAGTCTACATTTTGAATAGATGACATATAAGGACTAATGGAAACAAGACTCCTTATGAACTATGGAAAGGTAGACCTACTAATGTGGAACACTTTAGAGTGTTTGGGAGAAAATGCTTCATCAAAAGAGATGATGAAGACTTAAGAAAGTTTGATTCTAGATCTAATAAAGGTATATTCTTAGGATAATCATCAATGTGAATATAGATGAGACAAGGAAATCACACTCACAAAAAAAGGATACATTAGATAATATGTATTACAAGAATGAAGAGGAAACTATAGAGGTTGATGAGGAAGAAGTTGAGGAAAGATAAGACTCAAAAATCCCATCAAGATAGATTCAAAGGGATCAACCTGAATCACAAATCATTGGTAATAAGGATGCATGTATGCAAATAAGGAGAAGATTGATAAGTAACCTAAATCAAGAGAATGTTACTCTATTGTCCAAGATTTAACCTAAGAACCTTATAGAAATAAACAAAGACAAGTTTTGGATAGGTGCTATGAATGAGGAGCTAGACCAAATAGAGAAGAATGAGACTTGCGAACTAGTTTCTAGGCCTAAAGACAAGAATGTCATTGGCACAAAATGGGTGTTTAGAAACAAGTTGAATGAAGATGGAGAAGTCACTAGTAATAAGGATAGATTGGTATGAAATGGATATGCAAAAGTTTAAGGGATAAAATTTGAAGAGACCTTTGTACCCATGGCAAGATTGGAGGACATTAGATTATTTATAGCATATATAGGATTCAAAGGGTTCAAGGTGTAGTAGATGGATGTCAAATATGCCTTTTTGAATGTAAAATTGGAAGAAGAGGTATACATTGAGCAACCTAAAGGGTTATCACTATCAAGTGATAAATACTATGTTTGTAGATTTAAAAAGGCACTTTATGGCCTAAAGTAAGATCGTAGAGCTTGGTATGCTAGGTTGGACATGTATCTTTTAGATCAAGGATTCAAAAGAGGAGTTGTAAATAGTAATTTGTACATAAAGATAGAAGATGACCATCAGTTGATAGTTGTTATCTATGTGGATGAATCATATTTGGTGGAAACAATGAAAAAATGACCAAGGACTTTGTAAAGGTGATGAAGAAAGAGTTTGAGATGTCCATGCTGGGAGAACTATCATTCTTTCTTTGGTTTCAAATCACTCAATTTGAAAAAGGTACATTCATTTTCATTTTATAAGCCAAGTGCATAAGAGAGATGTTAAAGAAATTTAAGATGGAAGATTGCAAGGAAATTAGCACACCTATGATCATAGGGTGTAAGTTGAGCAAGGAAGATGAGTCTCTAAAGGTCAATCAAACATCATATAAGTCAATGATTAGAAGTTTGCTATACACCACTACCTCTAGACCTGACATCATGTAAACAATAGGTTTGGTGGGAAGATTTCAAGTATATACAAAATAAAATCATCTATAAGAAATCAAAAAGATATTCAAGTAACTCAAGTGGACTATGGAGTTTAGATTTTGGTATCAAAGGAGTAAGGATTTCAATTTGATAGCCTATACAGATGAAAACTAGACATGAAGCGTAGATGATAGGAAGAGTACTAGTGGAGGATATTTTTTCTTAGGTGGGTGCCTATTTTCATGGATAAGAAAGAAGCAACCATCATTATAATTATCCACTTCTGAGGCTGAGTACATTGTAATAGCTTCATGTTGCACTCAAGTTTTATGGATGAGATGGACCTTAAAAGACTACAAGGTGGAGTATGTCAGTCTTAAACCTATCTATTATGATGATACAAGTGCTATAAGCATCTCAAAGAACCCTATCATGTACTCAATGAATAAGTACATTCATATCAAGTATCATTTCATAAGAGATTAGGTAAGTGAACAAAGTGTCAAACTTGAATATGTTTCTACACAAGATCAAATTACAAACATTTTGACCAAGCCACTTCCAAAAGCAACACTTAAACACCTAAGATAGGAATTGGGTGTAGTTTCTACCCCTAGCAGTCACTAAGGAACTCAAGTGCTTAGGGGGAGATAATCAGGTGATTTATTAGCTCCAAGTATAGGTGAGTAGTGATGAGAAGGTATGCATGGAGATATGGGGAACATGTTTATATGATAACTCATAAACTCATAATATTATATGTTGAGTGTTTTGGTTGCAAGGAGTGTGATCCAAGGAGTTGTATACATCACTTTGTCATTTATGTCATAGGGGGAGCAAGTTCAGAATGAGGGAGAAGTTGATTTTTGAGAGAAGTTTTTTGAGAGTGGTTTCCATCAATGATAAAGGGAGTGATTATTGAGGGTTGTCATTGATGTCAAAGGTGCATCTTGCATGAGGTTGATGTCATTGAGAGAGTGTGCCTATTTATCATTATGTTGATGTGATAAATGACATTTATGCAGTGTTTTCATTAAAATATTCTATCATGAAAGAGAATTTGAAGGTAAATAATGCTTTATGGTTGCATGAAGGTGTAAGTATTTGAGGTTAAGTGCTTAAGTAACCTAAGCCTAGTCATGGCATGAAGATACCTTATAATAAGGTATGAGTATGGTGGATTGGTAAGATGAGTTAAAATAGGCATGGTTGGTTGTATGAGGTTTCTTAATCATGTATGTGAGGCATTTGAGCACTCATGAGAGTCTCAGGGTGAGTCTACAGGGGTAGGACCTTCCGACTAAGTCTACACCTACACCACTCCTAGACCCTACCTAGCCTAATGAGGTATCATGATCTATTTTCAAGGCATGTGAAGGATGTACCATAGTGTTTAATCATGAGATAGGTTACTTGATTATGTGAGTGAGGTGGAGAGAGCATGGAAAGAGGCATAAAGGTTAGTTTTAAGGCCTAATGTGGTTTACAGGTCAAGGTATAGAGAGAAAACAAAGAGAGTATGGCCTAATGAAGGGTCATGATCATATTTCAAGGTGTTTAAGACCATGTAAGAATTATAAAATGTGAGGTATGTCTTTTAAAGTTTGATCATGCATTTTGAGTTCAGGGTTTGCAAGAAAAGGCATGAAAAATGGATTTTAAGTCTCTCGAGTGCAAAAAATGAAGGGTTCTCAACCCAAGAAGGTTTTTCTTGTGCTCATTAGCTCTTAAAATATTTTCATGGGAATATAAATAGTTAATGGTATATGGGGAAGGGTCCTAGATCAAAATTCTAGGCATTGGTTTTTGGATTGAGGGGCTATGCTTTATGAATGATCGTTAAGAGTAAAAACTAGTTTAAACCCTTTTAAAACCCTAATAAAGACTTGATGTTAAATATGTTGCTAAAAAGTGATTATTATGGATTTAATTGATTATTTAATATATTTAATTTTGTATTTAACTCTCCCAGGTACCTATAAATGTTATTGGTTAGAAAGAGGAGAGAGAAAATGTTGAGTTATAGCATTGTTTCTAAATAAGTTGATGTAGAAGTCAAAAGTTGCTATGGACATAGTAAGTAAATGGATGGAGAAATAATGTAGAGACTCATGTTTCATGTCAATGAAGGTTTATATATAGGTTCTCGTCCTTAAGTTCTCTAAATCAGTCATCCAAGTTAGCTAGTCGCTAATAGGCCTAAAGGTGCAAATAATAAAAAACCCAAACAATAGTGAGAAGATGAATTGGAATGTGTTTTCATGATATAATTATGAAACCAAGTGTATGGATATTTTTTTTGTGAATTTTAAGATATGTTCATGCTTTGAATAATATTTTTAGGTCATGTGTGTGGCAAAAAAATTACTCACAAGTTGACCTAGCTGGTTCAAATAAGACAGTGAGATATAAGGTTATGAGATTGGTCTGAAAGACCAATAGTTGCCACTAGACCATATGATGTTTATATTTTAAGATAGTACAGATATGTCAAAGGATCATGTTAATGAATTATAATTATTTTTAAGCCCCTATACAAGTGTTTAAGTTCAATGTTTTATGACTGTGTTTTTGATAGTCTTGGCAGTTTTGAGTAAGCAAGTTGTAGTGATGAGTTTGAGGCTTTATGCCCTAAGTTGAAGTGTCTAATGCATATAGTGATATTTTTGAGTAAATTTAGGTTATTTATAAGTTATTTATTATCATTATTGTGTGATTAAATTATGTTTTATCTTTAGTTATTCAAGATAGGCTTTTTTGTGTATTCAAAGGCCTAATGTGGACAATGTTAATAGGGTGTTTCAAGTGGTGGTTGGACCTAAAAGGTGTCATGGTACACAGAGGATGTTAAATAAGACATATTTTTTTGGTATATGATTTTTTTTTTTTGTGCATAGAAGTGTAGAGTATTCTAAGGTGTCATAGGATAACGTGTCCTAAAGTAGGCCTAATGAAATCAGGTCTCCATGATACCTAAAGAAGGATTTGGTCTATTTGAGTTATGCCAACCTAATGAAATGATTAATTACCAATTGAAACATTTCCTAAGACATATTTTATGGCCAATACAAGTGGGAAAGTGTGGATTTCCAACCAATAGGTGTATGAGCAAGAGGTTTGTATAAGAACAAGACCTTTTAGGCCTAATTGGTTAGTTAGAGGATAGTATTGAGGAACGAATGAGGTAGAATATCCTTGAAAAGAACAAGGTTTTTTATAACATTATAAGAGAGTATATGGAATATCATGACTATATAATAGGAGGTCTGAGTATGAAATTTAATGTCATATGAACTAATCAGTCTTGAAGAGCCCTAGTTGAGTGAAGAAGCCTAGAAGGCAGTTTGAGAGGAATAAGAATCTAAAGAGATGAAGAGGTGGTCATCATCTATTGGTTGAGAAACATAATGTTATAAAGGTGATTAAATAAATTATATGGCTGAATTGGTGCTGAGTTATCTAGGGGTTAGTGCCTCCTTGCAAGTGGGTGCTTGCTAAATCCTAGTTAAGTGGGTGCTTGGCTAGTTGGGGTTAGTGCTCCATGTGGAGTTGGTGCTTCACTAAATTTGGTTTTTATCTTATAGGACTATTGTACATTTTTAGAGATCAGTGGGTTTTCTTCCCCTTGAGGGTTTCCCACATATGTGATGTGTTCTTTTATTTCATGTTTATATGTATGGTTGCTTGTGCTTTGATTGATCTATATGTTTGTATGAATGGCTCATGCATGTTAACTGAAATTGAATGAATGTTTTGAAGACTAATTCACCCCTCTTAGTCATTATGATTCTAATAGGAAACTAATGTGGAAGTTATTATAAGTGTCACAAACTAGATCTTTATGTTAAAACCCCGCCTAGATAGTAGTTCCTTAATTAGACAGTAGTGCCATTATTGGAAATGTGATGATAGTGTCCTAATATTAGTGGTAGTTTCATATGTGCAAGACTATCATAAACTTATAAATATACCTGTGTCTATATCTCTAAGGTCTATTCCTATGTGCATGAGTTATGAAACCCTATATTTTGCCTAGAATGACTGATTTAGTGATCAAACCCTAATCTTTCATGTAGATAGGGCATCTAGTTAGCATGAGTTGAAAAGTGTGTTTGTTATTATGGCAGGTTGGACATCATCAACACCCCATTATGAAGAGTGCTTTCTACATACCAATACTTTGAGGAGGGTTCAAGCTTGATGTAGTTCTCCCCACCTAAGTGTTGGTGAAAGTGCAAGTGATGCTAGTATGATAGTGGCCTTGAGTGTCTTAAATGCACTTGAGATTGGAAATCTAAATAATCTGAGCTTAGGGTTATTGTATAGGTAGTATGCATAATTAGGTCAAAATAGGGATTTATAACCTTAATTTTGCACAACTTGTTCTGAGTTTGAATGTATATTTTACATGTAATTTCCATCTAGTGGTTAAAGGGCTAAAATTTATGTATATACTATTCTAGTGCTTGTGCAGGTGATAAAAGATGTCTAGGCCAACCTTAGGAACTTCTAGTTTTGAAAAGATATATATTTGGGAAAAGATAGGGAAAAGGAAATTAACACCATTTTTGGGACACTAACACCATCTGATGCTAGTGTTCTTATTATGGAATTAGTGACAAGCTAGTAGAACATGAGGCATGAAGGGCTAGGATAAAAAAATAAGGGTTTGGGACTACTTTAGGGTTGATTAGGGATGCCTGTATCCCATACAAAGGCTATATAAGTGTGATAATAGGCTCTAGGATAGGTATAGGGTTAATCTAGGGATATGTAGTCTCAATTAACACTCTTAACCCTCAAATATGAATTTTGGGTGATTACACACTAGTACCATTAGAACCAATAATAAGAGGGACACTAATAGATATACCACCACTTGGATCCCATGGATAATTTCTCAATGTATGCATTGTATGGTCAATCATAACATGTGTAAGACTAGTAACTTCCTCAACGGTGTCCATCTATGTGCTACAATGTAAAATTTTAGGGATAGAATCATGTGTTATTCTACTTATATTTTTTTAAACTTGATTAGGGTTGTTTTGGTCCCTCCTAACATAAGGTATATCAAATGAGGACACACATACCTTACCTTGGAAGGCCTTCATGTCAAAATAATTTGGGATTTATTACAACATAAACTCCCAATAAAGTTTTTTAAAAAAGTATAATGAAAACTCATTATTATTGCATGGAGTCTCATCAAATACCATCCACCACCTATTAAAAAAGTTATTTTTTATCTTCACATGAACACACCAATCAATTCTAATATGTTTTCAACTTGTTGGTGGTGGTTGGTTAGTTCTAGTCCTAAGAAACCAAGCACACACATCTTCTACTATCTTTTTTTAACATTGTCATATGATAATTTATGACAATGAAATTGTTTCTAGACCTCTTTTTGATGAAAAATCACATCAAGTTGTGAAGTGACATTTCCTAATTCATTAAACATGGCCTATAATGTACTCACAAGTGAATTGTGTCCACTATGACTTGAGGAGTGACACAAACTATTCATAATAATTTGCAATTATTCGTGTTTTGCATTATATTGTTCATATAATTTGACTTTTTCTTATGCAAATTCAAACTATCAAGGATTTTGATCATGGTCTTATTCTATATTTTCACCAGGCATTGGGGCCATTAAATTTTGTATCTATATTAATGAAAGTATATTTTTTAGGCAATGTGAGAGACTTTAATGCAAATTTAATTTCAAAACCCTATACATAAAAACATATAAATTAAAACCCAAAATTAAAATTTAATAATCAACATACCTAAGACCTTGATCAAAATGTTGAATCAGGATGGCTGGATGCAAAGACAAAGCACGCACATCCTCTTCCAAATGTGAGAGCTCTTTCAATTCATGGGTTTAAGCCAAAAAATAAAAAGGGTGTACACCTTTTTGTAACCACAAAGGGCATATGCCTTTTGTGGGATAAAGGGCATATGCCCTTTATGGGCCATAAAGGGTGTACACATTTTTGCTTTGTCACCATGCCAAGCCTTTATAGGCATGAAAAATTTGAAAAAAAAAGGCATACATCCTTTGAAATGAAAACTCTCCCCATGAATTTCACCTTCCCCCCCCCAAATTTATGCATCATCCCACTCGAGATACTATAAATAAGTGGGGAATCCGTACAACCTCACTCAGCTATTGGTTGTAGGATATTACAACTACAAAAAAAGGGCCCTCTATCCATTTTGGTAGATGAGGAAGAAATTGAGGTTGTTAAATGGTGAAAATATATGGAAGAACTTGGTCATGGAGGTGAAATTACGTAACTCAATTCATATATATCCCACATATGTGAAAATAGGCCCGACAAGTCTTGGTGGGCTATATTTAAGAAGAGGCACCCAGACTCATTCATTAAATAAGCAGGAGGCTTGGATAGAGATAGATTAATCCAACTATGGCAATCCATTATAGATGCATTTTAAAATAACTTAGAGAAAGTATATAAAGATAACACTATAGACCTTAAAAAATTTAGAACTGTGATGAAACTGGATTGTAGGCTAATAGGAACATTGGTATGTGGGTCTTATCAAAAATATGAATTCAAAATGTTCACCACATAATTCCAAAGAGCATGGAATGGATCAAAATTCTTGATTGTGTTAATGTAATGGGCTAAATCATTCTTGGATTTTATCTTTTCAATGGAAGATGATAACTAAATAACTACATTGTACACTAAGAACCTAAAGTATGTATGGAAACCCAACGCCATGCTTGGATGACCAAATAATTGTTTCTCAATTGGATACACCAATTAAAGAGATCAATACTAGGTGGATTTTATCTTTAAAATAATCACCTGCTGGTATTTGATGGCCATGGTAGTTATGTAACAATGGAAATTATTGAATAGGCTAGGCATTTTGGAATTGGTCTTGTAAATTTGCCAACACACACTTCCCACAAGCTAAAACCATTGAATGTGAGTTTATTCTCACCATTAAAAAACTATTTTAGATATAAATGGTTAATGTGGATGGGTCAAAATCATAGAATTGAGATCAATAGGACTAAGTTAGATGATTTAGGTAGCAAAGCTTTCAATAATATTCTTTTTATAGAAAATATAAATTCATGTTTTAAAAGGATATGTATATGGAAACTTAATATAGAGACACTTGTAGAATACATGGCATACATTAAATCATTTAAAGCTGGAAATGATGATCATAAAAGTGTAATTAAAAACATCATGCACTTGGTTGGATATGCATAAGACGAGATAGATGTAATTATTCAACTTCAAAATGAAGGAGAGCGATTAAATCAACATGACAATAGAGATCCAATTTTACCTAGTATAAACTAAGTCATATATGTAACCTCGATGTAAGAGTGTACTCAAGAAGATGAATAAATGGGTCAAGGTAAGCATGTGCCTGACTTTCGAGAATGTATTCTTAGAGAGGGGTTGATCTTGTCTTCACAAATAAGCTAACCATATTGGATCAAGGAGGGGGCATGACAACTAGTTGTAAATTTGGATTTTTCCAATGTAGATGTAGGCCTTTCAATTTCATCCCCTATGTAACTCTACATAAAGCAAAGGTGGTGCACTACTATGTTGTTATAGAGGACTTTAATTTTTGTGGTGATGTAATTAATTTTGTGGAAATAAAAGATTTTTTAGCAAGTAACAATCAAGAACCAAAATGTAGTCAAGGTAAAGAAGATCTAGCAAGCTCAATTTTAGTTAGTTTCCTTAAACTTCCAATAGAGAGGTTTGTGCAAAACTCCCCTTGTTTAGCAAATGGTGTAGTGAGATTAAGCAAGTAATCTCAAATTTTTATTGCAAATGATTTTTTTCAAATGCTTCGAGACCAATCAACATGAAATAAGGAAATTAAAGAAATTAAGGCTAAGAATAAATAATAAATAAAAGAGAATAAATATTTAATAATAATTAATGGGGATTTGAAGGAGTGGAAAATTTTGAAAACAAGTTGAAAATGAAAGAAAAGAAAGAACAATGGGAAAGGGAAAACCATGAGGAGGAGTAGAAGAAGAAACAACATAAA